>JASDDO010000016.1:79760749-80360749 GCA_030015575.1 Agapanthus africanus
TATAGCCAATCGAACACAGCACAACATCAACTCCCTATACCGGGAGAGACGAATCCCCTCCCATCGCTCATTGCCTCCATGTGATTAGGGGACTGTACCCAAAAGACACCGTTTTAAACGCCCACTTGGACGTGGTAAGGTGGAAATCAAAGCACAGTGGGAATCACACAAGACTCTATGACGATCTCGGGTCTACAGACTAACATGTACCAGTGTCACCGGAGAACTGCCATCTGACGTGAGGTATAATACCATCAGGGAGTTCTCGGCGAGTCCGTTCAGTGTACCTAGTTTCCACTGAGCACCCGTACACCATCCTTGATGTCAAACACCGATAGAGATCATCCATCGCCCATCATATGGGTCAAGATGTGTATATGCTAGTCTACTCTGGTGTATCGATGCCCCTGTCTCGATACACCCTCGACTAGGAACAGTTATAGGATGTACTCGTCGACTACCGTGGCCCCACTAGTATGATCTCATCATAGTCCCATTAGTCGAGTACAAATCCTAAGGGCTTTATCAACATGTGAGAGCAAGACAATAAACTAATACAAGTCAACATGTTAAGACAAAGTGAAACCAAATATCATACTATCATGTCGAGCAAGAAAGTCCTCTTTATATATATCCAAGCATCCATTTTAATATACATCATATGTACAATAATGGCCTCTAGGGCATATATATAACTAACATTAGGAAGTAGAGTACTTAGTATTCGTGCCACATTTGTTGACCATAGTTAAGGCGTGGTGTACGGTAGCTAAGTGATGTCTTCCTACAAAGCATATGATGTGATCGGTTAGGACATTCGTGTGGCCTTGTTAACCATAGTTAAGGGTCATACGGGTGGGTCTAAACAATTACGAAATGACGGGTAGAATTTGACTAGTGCTTATGATTTGTTGACCATACTTATGGTCATAAGACACTAGGGGTAAAAACCATATCGGGAATTTCAAGAGTTGAAATTTGCAATGAGGTTGCATACCTTCTATTTGATAGTTGGATCCCGATCGTACTGTTAGTAAAAGTTACACCCGGGAGAGTTTTGCACTTTACAATTAACCAATCCAGTAGGTGTCTAGAAAGGTGTTAATGTTATGCCTTTGGGAAAACAAGGTTTATTTTAATTAGGTCCGTGCGAAAGCATGGGGAACCTCCCTCGGAGTACCGACACTTGCCTGGCTGACCGGTTGGCGAACTTGCAGAATGCAATTAATCCTGCCTAACTTTCTTTTTAAGGTATGAAGGAAAATTTGATAAAAAGCAGTGGGAGACATCGATAAACAAGATTAATAACCAATCTAATCATGCAAGAGCAATCGCTGAGTGTCTTCTTTTCTCTCTCATAATGGCAGATACCTATGATGGGACTTAAGCTTTTATTAGACAAAAATAAACTCACGGGACCGATTTACAAAGAATGGCCGAAGAATGTAAATATTGCCCTGACCTATGATAAGGGTCGCTTACGTCCTTACTGCTAAAGCCCCTCCAGTCCCAGGCCCTGATTCTTTAGTTGCGGATAATGAAATCCGGAAGACATGGGACATAGACTGTGACACGGCCAAATGCCTCGTGCTTGCTTCGACGGACAACAAACATCAGAAGCAGCATGAGAAGATGGATGTCCAATCCATCTTTCTTCATACAAAGCAGTTGTATGGGGAGCAGTCTCGTACCCTGCGTTACGAGGCATCTTGAATGTTGTTTCAGATGAAAATGGATGTTGGCACACCTGTAAGAGAACATGTGCTGAAGATGTGGTCTTATTAAAGAACTAGAGGACCTGGGATGGACAATGGAAAATGAGCAATATGTTGATATTATTCTACAGTCTCTCTCCCCTGCCTTTACTCCATTGATAGTGAACTTCAACATGGACAATTTGGCGAAGTCACCACCTGAACTCCTCAATATGTTGAGGAGTGCAGAGAGCACGCTAAAAGTAGCGAAAAACCCGCTCTTGTTGCTGGGCCATCTTCCTCTTCCCTCCTAAAAGTGAAAGCCAAGGGAAAGAAGAAGAAGAAACCCAATAAACCGAGTGGTGGAGTGAAAAAGGCACCGGGGAAGGACAAGACAGAGGCTTCTGCATCGGGAAAAGGGGAATGCTTCTACTGCCACAAGACTGGGCACTGGAAGAGAAACTGCGTTGGGTACCTAGCCGAGCTCACAAGAAGTATGGTGATGCTTCCGTTTCAGGTGTGTTTATAACAGAAAACTGTTTTTCAATTAACTCTGCTTTCTGGGTATTAGAGACCGGGTCAGAATCTCAGATCTGCAATTGTGTGCAGGGGCTGAGAAATAGCAGGTTTTTGAAGAAAGGTGACCACACTCTCCGAGTAGGAAATGGTTCCTCTGTACATGCTGTAGCAGTGGGAGAGTATCACCTTGGTTTGCCGTCGGGTTGTATATATGTTATTTTGTACTTTCGATGTTATGTATTATTATATCAATATCGTTGTTGGACAATGAAGGATATAATTTTGTGTTACAATCTAATGTTATGAACATTAACCTTAATCAACAGTTGATTGGCTCTGGTACATTAAATAACGAGATATACGTCCTGAATCAACATACAGTTTTTAATATACAACACACGAACAAAAGAAAGATTTCAGACATAAGTGAAGCTTTCATTTGGCATTGTATACTTGGTCATATAAACGAAACAAGACTAACCAAGCTACATAAAGATGGATATTTAAACCCGTTTGAATATAAATCATATGCGACTTTCCAGTCTTGTATCAAAGGTAAAATGACCAAAACTCCGTTTACTGGACACGGAGAAGAGCTACCGAACTCTTAGGCCTCATACATAGTGATGTATGTGGGCCGATGTCTACACATGCTAGAGACGGTTATTCCTACTTCATAACCTTCACAGACGATTTCTCGAGATTTGGACACATGTTCTTATTGAAACATAAGTCCGAAGCCTTAAAAAATTCAAAGAGTATAAATCTGAAGTAGAAAAACAAACAGGCTTGAGTATCAAGAAACTTTGATCGGATCGAGGAGGTGAGTACATAAGCACAGAGTTTCTAGATTTCCTAAAAGAGAATGGGATTCTCTCTCAGCTCACTCCTCCGTATATACCACAGCACAACGATGTGTCAGAGAGGAGAAATCGTACCTTATTAGATATGGTACGTTCTATGATGAGTGATGCTGGGTTACCACTATAATTCTGGGGGCATGCATTGGAGACTGCGATATATCTATTGAATAGGGTTCTGACCAAAATCGTGTCTACCACTCCATATGAGATATGGTATGGGAAGAGACCATCTCTTAAATGAGTTAGGATATGGGGTTGTCCGGCTTCTGTGAAAAAGCAGAATCCGGACAAACTCGAGACACGATCGGTTTTGTATAAATTTGTGGGATATCCAAAACATTCGTATGGATATCTTTTCTACCACAAGGAGGAACAAAGGGTGTTTGTTTCTCAGTATGCCACATTTTTAGAAAATGAATTTTTTACAAATGATACTGTTGGCAATGAGGTAGAACTGGAAGAAATTCCAGATCCACAAACAATTACCCATGATTTTGTTGAACCTGAGGTTTTAATAGAGCCTAGTGAGCCTCAGTCACTCCGTAGATCAAGTAGGACTTCTTTCCCACCTGATAGATACCGAAAAGGACCCACCGAGAATGGGTACACAGAACAGGACTCGTCGAGAACTCCTAGATGGATATATACCTATCGTCAGATAGCGGTTCTCAGGTGACACCTGTACAAATTAGTCTGTAGATCCGAGATCGTCATAGTGTCTTGTGTGATTCTCACTGTGCTTTGATTTCCTCCATACCACGGCTCTATCGAGTCATGCAAACATGTGGATTTTGGGTACAGTCCCGAATCACATGGAGGCGGTGAGCGATAGGAGGGGTTTCGTCTCTCCCGGTATAGGAAGTTGATGTTGCTCTATGCTTGATTAACCATAACAGCAAATACCTGGCCAGGTTTGTCGAGATTTATTGATAAGAGTTATCAGTAGTTTCTCGAACCGTTATGAGCCATACATCAGCAGGACTTGTCAAGTTACCGAGGTCTGACGTTTACCACCCTTAGACTTCACATGCGACGTATCAGATGAAGAGACCGGACTGTACGGTAAGTGTTGCTTACAGGCTCTTTAGGGTTGGGATGAGTTCTCTTATCGGCCACCTTTTCGTCATGTACCTGAGTAGCCGTTACGCACAGCTAGTACCGCTGACGTGCTTGTGGTTAAACCATCTGCCAGCGCACTGTCGAGTCTTTAGAGTCCCACACAGAAGGTTCCCTGATTCAGGCAAAAGTTGTAGAGGCCGTAAGTTGTTACGGCAGGGTTTCGATCATGTTCGTGTACTGGCTACACGAATGATGATCGGAAGGATAATACTGGTGGGCTTTGGTTTAAGCCCGATACCAGTATTATATTATTGGATTATTTATATTCGTATTTTTCGGAATTCGGATACGGGTATACTTATACGGTATACGGTGAGGGGTATTCTTGTAATTGTACAAGAACACCTTCTAGAAGGAGACACTTCATAATAGGATATTTATTTTATGAAAATAAATATAAATGAGGTGGAATTTGGAGAAAGTCTAAGTATGGTTGAAGGCATAGCTGAATTCATTTTATATTCATTTGAGATTACTATTCAAGTAAGGTGTATTATTTTAGAGAGAAAATAATTCAAAACTCAATTATTTCCATGAGCCATTACCTTTGATGCATGCTTGGTATTTCCTCATTCTATTTTTCATCTTCTCTTTCCTCATTATCTCCTTCTTCTTCCTCTTGACCTAAACACTCACATGAGTTGTGATTCATAGGTCAAGAGACAAAATAATCCACTACTTGATCTCTACATCATCTAAGTGATCATTTCTAGCAAAAGATCTAGGTTTTAAGTTGCATGCAAGAAAATTATTGTTTTCCACTTCCGCCTCCTCACAAGCGTTGTGAGGGTGTACAACATCTACTAACAGGATCAGCCAACTCTTTGGCTAGGCGAGTGAGTACGTCAGCTTTTCTGTTCAACGCCTTATGAACTCTCATCAGTTCAATATGGGTGAAACGCTTCTTGAGCTCCACCACCCGGCCTCTATATCGAGCTAACTCGGGCTTGTATATCTTGTAGTCACCGCTTACTTGGTTGACGACTAGCTGGGAATCGCTGTAGACATGCAACTTAGGGACCTCCATTTTATATGACAAGCTCCAGAACAGCTATTAGAGATTCGTACTCAGTCTCGTTGTTTATGCTAGGCTTGGTAAGAACGAAAGAATGTCGTAGGGTTCTTCTCGATGGCATGATGAACACCAATCCTATCCCTACTTTTATCTGCGGGATGCTTGATTTGCTGGAGGTACTTATTGATGAGGCTCCATTGAAGTAGAGCTCCCAGTATGGCTCGTCATCTTCAAGGTGCATCACCTTTTCGTCGGGTAACTCAAAATTTAACGGTGACTCTTCAAGTTGTAGGATTCCTAGGCACTCTTGTGAAGGTTCATAAAGCATCAAACATGCCCGAATAAAATTTTACATGTGCCGAACAACCCAAAGCTGGGATCTTTGCTAGATTATTAGGGTTTAACATGCAAGATAACATCTTTAAACCTAAGTGTGAGGGATTACAACCTTTGTAGTCCGCTCCTTCGCTTCACAAGCTCCGAGTAGAAGTCCCTTCGCCGCGATCCACGATCTCCCGGACTCAAGCGAGGCTCCACGACTCGAACGATCCGTGCTAGCTTTGTAGTGTTCCGCTTCTCCGATGATCTACGTCGAAGTTTCTATAACCCAAGCTTTCTCAGTCTAATAAGGTGAACACCCTAATCTAATGGGCTAGATTAGATGAGGATGATGGAGTAGTATTTATGCTTTCTTTTTATATCATTTTCTCACAAGAACTCATCACAAAAGAAATCACAAGTGAACTCTCTCTCAAACTCAAGAGAGAAGAAGATGAAAAATAATAAGAATAATCCTTTTGTGATGAATAGTAGATAAGAGTATATGATTGATTATAGAACCATGGTCAAGGATGAGAGGATAAACCTTTGTAGAGAATAAACTAGAGCTAGGGTTTGGTTAGGTTAAGTATGAGTCAAGGATAAGTATCAACCATAATATCTTAACCAAGACAAAAGAATTCCTTCTAGAATAATCAAGAAGAAGCTAACCCTAATCAAACCCTAATCTCTTTTTATCACCCCAAATCATGTTTCATAATAAATCATATCATGTCACAATAATATATATCACATATATATTATATATTTGCAACAAAAGAAAATAATACAATTAACATATATCGCATATATATCATTGTATTAATCCGGTGAGAAAATGAAATAATAAAGCGAGCCAATATTAGATAATGTAATACAATATATCATATATATCATTATACATTAAATCATCGAATCAACACTTGATCTGACGATCCGGCTATATCGAATATAACCGACTAATATATCATGTACCGATTCATCGAATCAACACTTGATCCGATGTCCCGGTTCATATCTAAATATCGCGAGAATATAGTACAGTATCTCATATCGCATTATCCTCGGTCCTGCACATATCTCATATGTGCCTCTACTCCGTTTTGCCTGAGCCAAGAAACCTCTGTGTAGGACTCTAAAGAATCGTCAATACGCCGGTAGCAGGTGATGATCATATCAAACACCCACAAGCTGCAAGCGGTCAGCTAAACGTAACAGCCACCCAGGTATTGAGCGATCAGAAGATCAACAAGCTAGCATGTCCGTTCTCCTGTGAATCCAATCAGTAACACTCCCGTACAGTCCGGTTTGTTCGTCTGATATGTCGCATATCAAGTCTAGGGGTGGTATACGTCAGACCCCAATAATCGATATGTCGTGTCGATGTGAAGCTCATAACAGGTCGAGAAACTACTGGTAACACTTACCAGTATATCTCTATATCAGCACTGGCCAGGGACTTCCAGTTATAACCAATCGAACACAGCACAACATCAACTCCTTATACCGGGAGAGACGAATCCCGTCCTATCGCTCATTGCCTCCATATGATTCGGGACTTTACCCAAAAGCCACTATTTTGCATGCCGTCTTGGATGTGGTAAGGTGGAAATCAAAACACAGTGGGAATCACACAAGACTCTGTGACGATCTCGGGTATACAAACTACCCTGTACCAGTGTCACCAAAGAACTGCCATCTGACGTGTGGTATATCACCATCTGGGAGTTCTCGACGAGTCCGTCCAGTGTACCCAGTCTCCACTGAGCACCCGTACACCATCTCTGATGTCAAACACCGATGGATATGGGATCATCCATCGCCCATCATATGGGTCAAGATGCGTATACGCTAGTCTACTCTGGTGTATCGATGCCCCGTCTTGATATACCCTCGACTAGGAAAAGTTATAGGATGTACTCATCGACTACTATGGCCCCACTAGTATGATCTCATCATAGTCCCAGTAGTCGAGTATAGATCCTAAGGGCTTTATCAACATGTGAGAGTAAGACAGTAAACCAATACAAGTCAACATGTTAAGATAAAGTGAAACTAAATAGCATACTATCATGACGAGCAAGAAAGTCCTCTCTGTAAATATCCAAGCATCCATCATAATATACATCATATGTACAACAATGGCCTCTAGGGCATATACATAACTAACAATCTCCCACTTGCACTAAGGCCACCAGCTGTAGTATCTCATACTTAGCATCCCGAATAATCTTTCAAACTGTATCTGGGAAATGGCCTTCGTGAGTCGATCTGCAGTGTTATCCTTCGTATCTACTCTCCTGACCTCGATCTCCCGGCGATCAACTATCCCCCTGATCAGGTGATACCGCCTTAGAATATGTCTGGACTTCTGATGGGACCTGGGTTCCTTAGCCAAAGCCACTGCTCCATTGTTATAACAATACAGAGGTATTGGATGCTCAATGGATGGAACCACACCAAGTTCACTAATGAACTTCTTCATCCAGACAGCCTCTTTGGCAGCGATGTATTCAGCCTCCATCGTCGAGTCTGCAACGGTATCCTGTTTGGAATTCTTCCAACGTACCGCCCCTCCATTGAGGGTAAAGACAAATCTCGAGTGCGACTTAGAGTCGTCCTTATTACTTTGGAAGCTGGAATCGGTAAAGGACTCCACCCGGAGTTCTCCGTTATCATACACCAAGAACATGTCTCTAGTCCTTCGCAAGTACTTGAGAATGTTCTTCACAGCTGTCCAGTAACTCTCTCCAGGATCTGCTTGATACCGACTCACTACACTTAGTGAATATGCTACATCGGGTCTGGTACATAGCATCGCATACATGATAGAGCCTACTGCCGAAGCATAGGGTATCCCTTGCATGCGGGCTCTCTCCAAATCAGTCTTGGGAGACATCTCTTTGGAGAGAGTGAGTCCAGAGATCATGGGTTGGTTCCCACGCATGGATTCTTCCATACTAAACCTTTTTAGTATGGTGTCAATGTACCTGGATTGGGACAATCCCAGTATCCTTTTGGATCTATCTCTATAGATCCTAATCCCCAATATGCAGGAGGCATCACCTAGATCTTTCATTGAGAATCTTTATGATAAGAAGAGCTTGACTGATTGCCGCATAGGAATATCATTTCCTATCAAGAGTATGTCATCCACGTACAATACGAGGAAGACAACCTTACTCTCTGCTACCTTCTTATAGATACAAGGTTCATCTATGTTTTTGATGAACTCAAACTCTTTGACTACTGCATCAAAACAGATGTTCCAACTCCGCGATGCTTGCTTTAACCCATAAATGGATTTAAGCAGTTTGCACACCTTTCCGCTACTCCCACTATCTACGAAGCCCTCTGGCTGAGTCATGTACACACACTTTTCTAAATCACCATTTAGAAAGGCGGTCTTAACATCCGTTTGCCAGATTTCGTAGTCATGGTATGCAGCAATGGCAAGTAAGATCCGGATGGACTTAAGCATAGCCACTGGAGAAAAAGTTTCGTCATAATCCACACCTGGTCATTGACGAAAACCCTTTGCTACAAGTCTAGCTTTGAAAGTCTCAACTTTTCCATCTACACCAAATTTCTTTTTAAAAATCCACTTGCTCCTAATGGGTTTTACCCCTTCAGGAGCATTTTCCAAAATCCATACTTTATTGGTGTATATGGATTCCATCTCAGATCGCATTGCATCTAGCCATTTCACAGAGTCTCCACTCGTGATGGCCTGCGCGAAACTAGTCGGGTCATCATCTTCCATGATGCAATCCTCGCTTCCACCATCAATGAGAAAACCGTAGTATCTCTCAGGTGGATGAGAAATCCTGCTAGATCGGCGGAGAGGCTGGGGTTCGTCAGGTACTATTGAATCCTCTGGTTCTACCAAGTCTTCTGTTATAGTTTGTGTCGCTGGAACCTCTTCCAGTTATACCTCAATGCCACTAATCTGTTTCATAAGAAAACCTTTTTCTAAGAAAGTGGCATGTCGAGAAACAAACACCTTTTGTTCCTCGGGGTGGTAGAAGATATACCCTTGTGAATTTTTGGGATATCCTACAAACTTACATAAGACAGATCTTGCCTCGAGTTTGTCCGGATTTTGTCTTTTGACATAGGCTGGACAACCCCATATCTTAACATACTTAAGGGATGGTCTGTCACGACCCGAAAGAGCACGTGACTGGCCCTTGAACCATATGAAGTCTATAGGACCCCATCTGATCCAAGTAAGCCAAAAGCCCAGAAATCTAAAACCATTTTAAGAGTAAGTAAAGAAAACTGGTTTAAAGAAGTGAAGGAAACGTGTTTTGAAAATCAAGGTTTTTAAATAACTAAGCCGAATATGCATTTTTAAAATGTGTAACCTTTCCGGAAAATTTTCGGCAGAGTTTCCTTTGTAAAAACTGGCCCCGAACGGGGTACAACAAGAATAACATAAATATGCAATGATAAAAGGCATCCCCAAGCGGGAGCTAGCTCTTCGTCAATAGACGGTCACAACCACGCAAGCAATAATAATATACAACGCCAAAGGGCGAGGATCAAACTCAAAAAGAAACTCAAAACAGCCAGAAAACCGTATTACTACTAGCGCGACTCTAAGGTCGAAATAATACAACACTGTCTCTAAGTCTGAACAATATACAAGTTTTGGTTGATGGAAATTCTAGATACAATAGATAATACAATTACAAAAGCGGTTCTGATACAAAAGAACCCACCTATCCAAGCAAGTCACCCATAAGGAAGCAGTGTGCCAGAAATGCCGCTATGGAAACTGTACGGAAATCCTGCAAGAACTGGGGCACAACGGGGGTGAGTTGCCAACTCGTGAATAGAAAGATATCTACAAGCAGAGACCGAATGTATGACCCATCCTAGGTCAATACGATCAGATATAAATAAACCTCAATATGAATAAAGCTGAAGCATGCTAAACTGGCAATGTAGTCTCTATACATGAGTGAAGTGCCAAGTGCTCGTGCTAGTGCCTCAGGTAATAGCATGTCATGAATATGAGGTATAAACAATGTCATCAAATCTGCACACACGTGGATCCCGTCCACTCGTCACCCACTGACAATAACCATCATGCAAGTATATATCATAAAACCTGTGCGTGGAAATATGAGGATATAATCCACCCGTGTCCCTCACGACACATCAATATCATGGAACCGGAGTGCCCAGCATCGGCACTCGAAAACATCATGAAAACTGTGCCCAGCATCGGCACAAAACATAAGTCTCAGTATCTCGATACCTCTGTGTCTCGAAATCTCAATGTCTCAATCACAAAATCTAGGGCGCCGTCAGTCCAGATCGGCCCCTACCATCCATCTCATGACTACGACGGTATCCTCCGGATATCCGACATGTCGGGTAATATCACCGGTAGGTAGTCTCCCCCTGCCAGGCTCATCGTCATCACCACGAGCTTCTTGTCCCGGGGTACCTTACCGGGTCCACCATGTACCCGCAATCGGTCTCATCCGCCTCCTCGATTCGGGTTTCACATGTCGCTCTCAGCACCGAGAAAACACATGGTGGACGCACTGAAATATCATATCAAGGGTAACCGGGTTTTTAAAGAAATGACATATCCTCTTTTGAAACACCCTCGGTTCCCAAATCCAGAAATATCATAGAAACAACATATCTCAATGCGTATAATCAAAAGCATGAAGTATGCGACATGTAAAGGAAGGTATGCACATCATCATGTCATGCAAGGATCATATACTGAATGTAATAGTACTACAGTGTAGTGGCATGGCAATTATCGATGATGAGTGTGTGAGCCGGCCACAAGTGTACATGGAACATATGCATCATCGATAATGGTGCTGGTGTCCTAGCAGCATGACTGAAATATAACCGCAGTACAAGCGATGCAATGCAGATAGCATGAATATGCGGAATCGAATAATCAACGCAAAAGTACAGAATTTACACCAGTATGTACATGTCATGCAGTGGTGCCATTTGAAATAAGACGAATCGGGTTTTTAGTAAAACAAGGGCTACGGTGTTTTACGAAAAGATGCATCATTTGGAAATATCCGTATAACCCTTCTGCCTATCTTAAAAATATCCCCGATTCGTTAGTTTTGAAATAGGTATATCTCGGCTCAGTCTAAGGTCTACTAAGTAATCTAGACAGGAGGGATATGAAACCACCTATATCTGAGTCCATATATATAGATATAATAGTCGGTGATCCCGCCTCAATAACATATCGTAAGATATCCTCGAGTCATGAGTGCGGATCTATCATCAATATCGGCTCGTACGGTAAATCGTCGTACAACATCCCAATAGTTGGGTAGGGTCAATATCACACTATCTCATCACATATCAGGTATCACTATCATCAGATCGCATAATCTGGGGTACTACTCCAAGTCTAGTACAAAACGATACCATCTATAAGAATATGAATGCGGGTAAAGTACATGTCCAATAGCCCGCTAAAACTATCATCTCGCACCTCAAAGACAAGTTATATCACATCGCCGATCTCACGGCCTCACATCAAGTATCATCTCAAACCCACGTATCATCCTCAAATCCCGTATATAAACACATAGTCCCATACCCATGTGTAGATATACGCATCATCATATGCACATAAACAAATGAAGGAATGTATGCAAGTATGTGTGTAAGTGTATGTGTGGGTGCAACCACAACTCTAGGGTTCGCACTATACTAAACCAATACATTCCGATCATCAATAATACCATTATTACCATCACTAATCTAAACCACACATAATAAATATACGTGTGTATACGTATTCGTATACAACACCACGGACTGCGGGGATGCTATACTCCATCCACCCGACTTCTCCAAGTAGATATAAATCTACTCACCTGAATCCTGCGTGTCGGTGTCGATATCACCGTCATCTTATGCATCGCCTCGGATCGTCGTGGGGTACCTACACATATCACACGTATCGCATCGCATCAAAACCAAATCAAAACTTGAAACGACACGCTAAAACCAATACGATTCGCTAAAAGGCCTATAGGTTAGAACCTACGGTTAGCCTTCGCAAAACAACCCGAAATCACTCGATGCAGTCGTACAAACGTCACACGATCGAGATAACGTACAAACACCAAATTATGGAAATCAAAATGGCTAAAACCAAATACTGAAAGTAAGGCAGCAACCCAAGAAAACGATCTCAGATTTCACCTCGGGTCAAATTTAGCCAATTAAACAAGTCCAGGGTGATGTATATGATATATTTGAGCTACTGGACCAACCCCGAAGCATTCCATCACTACTTGGCCAGCCACAACCTTCCCAAAACCGGCCTGGCCGGCCCCCCTATGCCCAATGGGGTCCGTCTGGTCAGGGTGGCCTCCTATGGTCTCAATTGGGTCCCTGGTGTTATTTAATTTTCCTGAAAAAGTCCCAGTATATTCCAGATTTCCCTGCACACTCTAAACACTCACAAACCGACATGAAAGTCCCGTAATTCCGTATTTTTAGGTTTCCAGTGGGGTTGGTCTGGGTTTCTAGTCAATATAGGGTCTAAGGTCACCTTTTAAGTTCAATTGCAAAGTCATAACTCAAAATTACGCTAATCATCTCTAATTTTGTCCAAAGTGCACCAATTCACACGATATCGATATGAAACTTGAATTAAAGCTTAAGCACAAGAATTAACACTCTAGTTATGAAGGAATTACCTCACAAGACCCTCATGAATCCTCAACAGCACCAAAACACCACCTTTCTTGGTCCATAGCATAGATCTTGGGCTTGTGTGCATGTTTTGTGAAATGGAAGTGGGGTTTTGAGATAGTTTGTGAGATGATTTGAGGCTTGAAGAGGGGAGGGGATATGGTGCAGGAGCAGCAGCAGAAGGAGAGTGAAGAGGGAGGGAAAATGAGGGAAATGGCTAAGGTTCTAGTCAAAGTGCAACCCATACCTCTCTCTCACCAACCCCATTCTTTATTCTTTTCTCTTTTTCTTTTCTTTTCCTTTTCTTTTAATCCCTAATCCTTCACACACCAATAGTAAACCCAAAGTAACATGGTAGAAAATGTAACACAAGTCCAAAAATGATATGTGCACAATTTTGCACAAAAAGCCAAAAAAAAAACCGATTATCGATTTTTAATCGCGATTAGCGCTAAATTAGCATATAATTGATCACAAACAATTAAAAATGGCATAATTCCAATAAATAACCCATTTTAGAATTTTCCATAATTTTCCATAACTTTTCTCCATTTATTTGCATTTAATTATTAATTTAATATTAAAATAATCAATAAAATAATATTAAATTATAAAAATTCCTAAAAATAATATTTTATTATTTTGGAAATGTCACAATCTACCCCCCTTAAAGAAATTCAGTCCCCGAATTTAAATTTAAAACCCCCAAGTACTAAAACATTTCGATACAAATCCCAAGTCGTCGGGGCTCCGAAATCATCAATACATAGAACGTCACAGCGCAATGCATGCGTATGGGTACTGAGCAGATAACTCAAAAACAACGCTCCATCAAGCATCCCGCAATCATCGGAGTCAAGGTAAAAACACAATGACAAATCCAATACAAAACCGATATGATATGGATCAGAACTACACATGTAGACATCCAATCTATACATGTGAATAGCTGATGTAAAAACATGCCAAATCTTTTAAAATCGCTGCGTGATGCACATAACACTGCACAATGGCGGACGTTTTTCATAAGAAAAACTATATATGTATATATATCTTTTGTTTAATAGGTACGTTCCGCCGTTTTGAAAACAATCAGAAGGGTTTCCTTGTTGTTAAAACGTTTCGTGTCATATCGGACACGTAGGTATATACTGAGACTATAGCTCACGCTTTGGAAATCCCTTTGACTATCAATGCATGCAAAATATATCCAGGTACTGTCCTCTGACTAGTCCTGCCCAGTATGAAAACAAATATCCCATATCATAAAAATGTACTGCTCCAAAAGGAATAAATCCCAAAAATGCACATAACACAATGTTGTGCGTCTGGTGCGCACGGAAATAAAAAAAATCCATATATGTGCTAAACAGGTGCACAAAACTACATCCAGGTGCAACGGGTGTGCACGAAGCATCTGTCATAGGCAACGTGTATGCCTGACAGCCACAAATCCGGTGCATCTGACATGCACGAAGAACCTCGATTTAGTGCATCGGGTGTGCACCAAAATCGTATCTCAAGACATGCGCCCAACAAGCGCGAAGATCCAAATCGGTGCATCCATCGCGCACGAATGAAAATCTAAACCCTGCGCACTCAACATGCACGGAATCACGAAATCCAATAGCAACGCCGAACATGCGTAAGTCAAACCAAAAGCACGGAGTGCAAGAATCAATCATCAATGTCAAGGTCAAAATCAACGATATAATGCGGCTCAATCCAAAATCAAGTGTATCGCAATGGCAAATCTCACAACCGTGTGCATCAGCATGCACAAATCAAATCAAAATACTAGAATGCATGAAAACTATGCTGGAAGCATAAATCAAATCACCGGCATATAATAGGCACGAAATCACAATCAATACCTCAAGAATAATAATGATGCGCCAGGTATAAATGCCCAATAAGTGCAACCATGGTGCACGAAAACTGAAATCATAGAACTCAGCCATCAAAACCAATCATGCAAATGGATCGCCAAAATACCGAAATCCCAAACTGACAGATACGTGATAGTCGAATCACAAAATCATAAAGCATAAATACTGTCGTCGGTACATCCTCCCTCGAAGTCGAGAAGGTGTCGGTACATCAAACTCTAGCGGTGCAAGATCTCCACTTGTCTCTTGCTCGCGGCTGGTGTCCTCTGCGTCTGGTTCCTGATCTTTCCTGTAGATTACCAATCTCGCAATCCATCGGCACACCGGCCCGGTCAGGAGTGCTGACAGGAACGATTCCGTTCTGGCACTTCTTTGGAAATCTCTCGGTCAATCCTCACGACTGCTCGTAAAGCAATATGTCACTGGCGTCGGCCTCTGGCTCTCTGAATGCTCATTACACATCTGATCCTGGGTGCAAACATCATGGCAGCAATGTCCTGGAAGGAATCCTGCTCAAAGTCTCTGCCGATCTTGCCTATGCCGATCTGTACGGAGGCTGGTACTCTTGCATAGTCTCTTCTAGTCCAATGGACATCTGTGTCCTCAGCACAGCATTTCCTCGGAAATTGATCGCATCCCTACGCCTCTGTAAGCATATCTGACCTCTGGTCTCGACGGAAAGTAATGACAGCTCGCCAGCGTCTCGCACGAACCTCTGGTTCCGCTTGTCGGTATCATCGTCCATTTCAACATCGCGTCTCTATCTGCGCACTGCAATGTCTTCGGCTACAGTCCATCCGAAGTCCCTCACGTGGACTCGAAATCACAACTCGGTACCTTCCTGACTCAGCAGGAGATATCTAGCCGAACACGTCTTCAGCGTGCATGTCACATCTCTGACGTCAGTGGAGTAGAACATCATCTCGTCGAAATCTCGTGCGAACTCTTTACTCTACCTTGCTCAAATATCGACTGATTCGGACTCGTCTCATCGTGGCTACACAAACTACGCTCCGACGGCCATGCTCGCATCTGGAGTCTTCCATGCAGTGTCCCATCACAATATCCGAAAGATGTCGAACCATCCGATCGACTCGTCAGAACCTCACCATCCCCCAAGAGCTCAACATCTCGTGTACAGTTTAATAGTATCGAGTACATGCCACAGCGTCGGTGGTCCAGCCGTAGAAGGGCAAACCCAAGCCTCACTAATGGCGCCGTGGAACCGCCGCAAACCCTAAGGTTCAAAGCTTTCACACGGTCATTAAGTCGAGTTAGGGTTTCATTCTTCTAGAGGGTCCATAGAATCACCTGCATGTCTTTCCGTATACTTTAAACTTGGAAAATAGGTTCCTGACATTCGATCGTCTCAATCGACTCTCAACGAATCTGCGTGAAGTCGCCTCTAGCTGGAATCAATCTACCTGACGACCTCGCATCGGGGTAAGCGAACGAACCACACGTCCTAGTCATTCATCCTCGGTGACTAGCGACTCACTATCATATCTCCAAGAACATGCCCATGCTGCAGTAGCCCCAATCATCTGGGCGATATCTCATCATTAGCAGTAACAATGAGCTCCTTCGTAAATACGCTAAACAACGCCTCGATCACCCTGGATAAGCGATATCTCAACAGTCATCACATCCTGGCTGGCCTCTATCAGTGGCTCAATCCTGTAGTGCCGATCAGCACACCCGGGAAATCTCACAACAGCGATCTGTCAAACGCTCCAGTGCGGAAACACAAAATACGAAGCCTCAAGCAACCGTATGCCTCTGGAATCACGCCCCGGTCAGCCCTCGTCCCCGACGAGCTCATGCTGACACAACTCGAGCCGTAGCTCACTCTGCCCGTGCAATCACGGCAGCAAAACCACAACCAGTATCGATGAAGATAGATCATAGGAAGGAATATGACACAATGCAAGGAAATGTACAACCTAAAGTTTCTTAAGCGGAGTGGCGTGTCGTAAGTATGCCGCTGAACATACCAACGGTACGTCACTCTACTTTAGTCACCTATTCCATCAACCAAGGGTCATCCTACGCGACGAAAGTTCGGGTCTAATACCCCCTCGACCAAGTCTAAGTTCCGTAAGGTCAAGCCTAAGTTCCGTATATAGATAACGCCCTAGGCTCCACATAGTCAAACTTAGACTCGAACCAAGGTCAACCTAGCGCTCTGATACCAACTTTGTCACGACCCGAAAGAGCACGTGACTGTCCCTTGAACCATATGAAGTCTATAGGACCCCATCTGATCCAAGTAAGCCAAAAGCCCAGAAATCTAAAACCATTTTAAGAGTAAGTAAAGAAAACTGGTTTAAAGAAGTGAAGGAAACGTGTTTTGAAAATCAAGGTTTTTAAATAACTAAGCCGAATATGCATTTTTAAAATGTGTAACCTTTCCTGAAAATTTCCGGCAGAGTTTCCTTTGTAAAAACTGGCCCCGAACGGGGTACAACAAGAATAACATAAATATGCAATGATAAAAGGCATCCCCAAGCGGGAGCTAGCTCTTCGTCAATCGACGGTCACAACCACGCAAGCAATAATAATATACAACGCCAAAAGGCGATGATCAAACTCAAAAAGAAACTCAAAACAGCCAGAAAACCGTATTACTACTAGCGCGACTCTAACGTCGAAATAATACAACACTGTCTCTAAGTCTGAACAATATACAAGTTTTGGTTGATGGAAATTCTAGATACAATAGATAATACAATTACAAAAGCGGTTCTGATACAAAAGAACCCACCTATCCAAGCAAGTCACCCATAAGGAAGCAGTGTGCCAGAAATGCCGCTATGGAAACTGTACGGAAATCCTGCAAGAACTGGGGCACAACGGGGGTGAGTTACCAACTCGTGAATAGAAAGATATCTACAAGCAGAGACCGAATGTATGACCCATCCTAGGTCAATACGATCAGATATAAATAAACCTCAATATGAATAAAGCTGAAGCATGCTAAACTGGCAATGTAGTCTCTATACATGAGTGTAGTGCCAAGTGCTCGTGCTAATGCCTCAGGTAATAGCATGTCATGAATATGAGGTATAAACAATGTCATCAAATCTGCACACACGTGGATCTCGTCCACTCGTCACCCACTGACAATAACCATCATGCAAGTATATATCATAAAACCTGTGCGTGGAAATATGAGGATATAATCCACCCGTGTCCCTCACGACACATCAATATCATGGAACCGGAGTGCCCAGCATCGGCACTCGAAAACATCATGAAAACTGTGCCCAGCATCGGCACAAAACATAAGTCTCAGTATCTCGATACCTCTGTGTCTCGAAATCTCAATGTCTCAATCACAAAATCTAGGGCGCCGTCAGCCAGATCGGCCCCTACCATCCATCTCATGACTACGACGGTATCCTCCGGATATCCGACGTATCGGGTAATATCACCGGTAGGTAGTCTCCCCCTGCCAGGCTCATCATCATCATCACGAGCTTCTTGCCCCGGGGTACCTTACCGGGTCCACCATGTACCCGCAATCGGTCGCATCCGCCTCCTCGATTCGGGTTTCACATGTCGCTCTCAGCACCGAGAAAACACATGGTGGACGCACTGAAATATCATATCAAGGGTAACCGGGTTTTTAAAGAAATGACATATCCTCTTTTGAAACACCCTCGGTTCCCAAATCCAGAAATATCATAGAAACAACATATCTCAATGCGTATAATCAAAAGCATGAAGTATGCGACATGTAAAGGAAGGTATGCACATCATCATGTCATGCAAAGATCATATACTGAATGTAATAGTACTACAGTGTAGTGGCATGGCAATTATCGATGATGAGTGTGTGAGCCGGCCACAAGTGTACGTGGAACATATGCATCATCGATAATGGTGCTGGTGTCCTAGCAGCATGACTGAAATATAACCGCAGAACAAGCGATGCAATGCAGATAGCATGAATATGCGGAATCGAATAATCAACGCAAAAGTACAGAATTTACACCAGTATGTACATGTCATGCAGTGGTGCCATTTGAAATAAGACGAATCGGGTTTTTAGTAAAACAAGGGCTACGGTGTTTTAGGAAAAGATGCATCATTCGGAAATATCCGTATAACCCTTCTGCCTATCTTAAAAATATCCCCGATTCGTTAGTTTTGAAATAGGTATATCTCGGCTCAGTCTAAGGTCTACTAAGTAATCTAGACACGAGGGATATGAAACCACCTACATCTGAGTCCATATATATAGATATAATAGTCGGTGATCCCGCCTCAATAACATATCGTAAGATATCCTCGAGTCATGAGTGCGGATCTATCATCAATATCGGCTCGTACGGTAAATCGTCGTACGGCATCCCAATAGCTGGGTAGGGGTCAATATCACACTATCTCATCACATATCAGGTATCACTATCATCAGATCGCATAATCTGGGGTACTACTCCAAGTGTAGTACAAAACGATACCATCTATAAGAATATGAATGCGGGTAAAGCACATGTCCAAAGGCCCGCTAAAACTATCATCTCTCACCTCAAAGACAAGCTATGTCACATCGCCGATCTCACGGCCTCACATCAAGTATCATCTCAAACCCACGTATCATCCTCAAATCCCGTATATAAACACATAGTCCCATACCCATGTGTTGATATACGCATCATCATATGCACATAACCAAATGAAGGAATGTATGCAAGTATGTGTGTAAGTGTATGTGTGGGTGCAACCACTACTCTAGGGTTCGCACTATACTAAACCAATACATTCCGATCATCAATAATACCATTATTACCATCACTAATCTAAACCACACATAATAAATATACGTGTGTATACGTATTCGTATACAACACCACGGACTGCGGGGGTGCTATACGCCATCCACCCGACTTCTCCCCGTAGATATAAATCTACTCACCTGAATCCTGCGTGTCGGTGTCGATATCACCGTCATCTTCTGCATCACCTCGGATCGTCGCGAGGTACCTACACATATCACACGTATCGCATCACATCAAAACCAAATCAAAACTTGAAACGACACGCTAAAACCAATACGATTCGCTAAAAGGCCTATAGGTTAGAACCTACGGTTAGCCTTCGCAAAACAACCCGAAATCACTCGATGCAGTCGTACAAACGTCACACGATCGAGATAACATACAAACACCAAATTATGGAAATCAAAATGCGTAAAACCAAATACTGAAAGTAAGGCAGCAACCCAAGAAAACGATCCCAGATTTCACCTCGGGTCAAATTTAGCCAATTAAACAAGTCCAGGGTGATGTATATGATATATTTGAGCTACTGGACCAACCCCGAAGCATTCCATCACTACTTGGCCGGCCACAACCTTCCCAAAACTGGCCTGGCCGGCCCCCCTATGCCCAATGGGGTCCATCTGGTCAGGGTGGCCTCCTATGGTCTCAATTGGGTCCTTGGTGTTGTTTAATTTTCCTGAAAAAGTCCCAGTATATTCCAGATTTCCCTGCACACTCTAAACACTCACAAACCGACATGAAAGTCCCGTAATTCCGTATTTTTGGGTTTCCAGTGGGGTTGGTCTAGGTTTCTAGTCAATATAGGGTCTAAGGTCACCTTTTAAGTTCAATTGCAAAGTCATAACTCAAAATTACGCTAATCATCTCTAATTTTGTCCAAAGTGCACCAATTCACACGATATCGATATGAAACTTGAATTAAAGCTTAAGCACAAGAATTAACACTCTAATTATGAAGGAATTACCTCACAAGACCCTCATGAATCCTCAACAGCACCAAAACACCACCTTTCTTGGTCCATAGCATAGATCTTGGGCTTGTGTGCATGTTTTGTGAAATGGAAGTGGGGTTTTGAGATAGTTTGTGAGATGATTTGAGGCTTGAAGAGGGGAGGGGATATGGTGCAGGAGCAGCAGCAGAAGGAGAGTGAAGAGGGAGGGAAAATGAGGGAAATGGCTAAGGTTCTAGTCAAAGTGCAACCCATACCTCTCTCTCACCAACCCCATTCTTTATTCTTTTCTCTTTTTCTTTTCTTTTCCTTTTCTTTTAATCCCTAATCCTTCACACACCAATAGTAAACCCAAAGTAACATGGTAGAAAATGTAACACAAGTCCAAAAATGATATGTGCACAATTTTGCACAAAAAGTCAAAAAAAAAAAAACCGATTAGCGATTTTTAATCGCGATTAGCGCTAAATTAGCATATAATTGATCACAAACACTTAAAAATGGCATAATTCCAATAAATAACCCATTTTAGAATTTTCCATAATTTTTCTCCATTTATTTGCATTTAATTATTAATTTAATATTAAAATAATCAATAAAATAATATTAAATTATAAAAATTCCTAAAAATAATATTTTATTATTTTGGAAATGTCACATGGTCTCTTCCCTTTCCATATCTCATATTGAGTGGAAGGCACTGATTTGGTAGGAACCATATTCAATAGGTGTATGGCTGTCTCAAGCGCATACCCCCAGAAGGAAATAGGTAACTCAGCTGTACTCATCATTGAGCGCACCATATCTAATAGGGTGCGATTCCTCCGTTCCGATACACCATTGTGTTGTGGTGTATAAGGTGGAGTAAGCTGAGAGAGAATCCCATTCTCTTTTAGATAATCTTGGAACTCGTTGCTTAAGTATTCTCCTCCTCGATCAGATCGAAGGATCTTAATACTTTTGCCTATTTGGTTCTCTACTTCATGCTTATATTCTCTGAATTTCTCAAAATCTTCAGACTTGTGTTTCAACAGGAACACAAGCCCGTATCTAGATAGATCGTCAGTGAATGTAATGAAGTAGGAAGAACCGTTCCTGGCATGCGTAGACATGGGACCGCATACATCACTATGTACCAGCCCTAAGAGTTCCGTAACTCTTTCTCCGTGTCCACTAAACGGAGCTTTGGTCATTTTTCTTTTGAGACATGAATGGCAAGTATCATAAGATGAAAATTCGAACGGATTCAAATATCCATCTTTATGTAACTTAGCCAGTCGTGTAGCATTGATATGACCAAGTCTACAATGTCACAAGAAGGATTCGTTCATTTCTGAACTCTTCCTCTTGTGCGTGTTTTGTATATTGAGGACTGTATTTTGATTTAGAATGAATATGTCATTAAGGAACGAGCCTGATGCAATCAACTTTTGATCTAGGAATATGTTCATAACATTATCCTGTACTACAAAATTATATCATTCTTTACTCAATAAAGAAACTGATATAATGTTGCACATCATGTTCGGTATATAATAGCACTCATTCAGAATCAGTGTATCACCACTTGGTAATACTAGGTGATATTCGCCAACTGCTTTGGCTGCAACATTTTCCCCATTCCCTACTTGAACGGAATGATCACCTTTTCCCAGTTCTCTACCTTTCCGCAGCCCATGTAACAATTTACATATGTGGGATCCTGATCCGGTATCTAATACCCAGGACGTAGGGTGAACTGAGAAACAATTCTCAATAACTAACACACCTGAAGAAGATTCATCAACATGCATGTTCTTTTGGGCGGCTTGAGAATCCAGATATTCTCCTATTTCCTGTTCAGTCCTATAACTCTTATAAGAAAGAACGGTTCCAACGTTCCCCTGCTCAGTATAATAAGCGGGTTCAGTCAATACATCCATATTATTATCTTGATTATGGCCTGACATGGTCGCTACCTGGAGAGAGAGTGAAGAAAACGCTTTAGCGTATGCTCTTGCAAGATTATATTGGTTATTATCTTATTTAATCAGGATGCCTCCCACTGTTTTTATCAAATCTACCTTCAAACCCTAAAAGGTAAGATTAGCCGGGATTAATTATACCCTACAATTTCGTCAATCTTTCAGCCAGATCAGTGTCGGTACTTGAGGGAGGTTCCCCGTGCTTTCATACGGACCTAATTAAAGTAAAGCTCATTTTCCCAGAGGCGTAACCCCGTTAACACTTTTCTAGACACCTACTTGATCGGCTAATTGTAATGTGTAAAACTCTCCCACGAGTAACTCTTACTCGCAGCGGGTATCGGGATCCAACTATCTCATAGAAGGTATGCAATCTCATTGCAAATTTCAACACTTGAAATTCCCAATAATATTTTACCCCTAGCGTTCTGTGATCTTGACGAATGCCAAATAACCCATAGTCCACTAGTCAAGTTCAACCCGTACATTTCTTGATTGAATCAAACCCACCCGCATGACCCTTAACGAATGCCAAACAACGCCGTACGAATACCCTAATCAAATCTGCATCATATGGATAAGCAGATAAATACTAGTTAGCTACCATACACTACGCCTTGACGAATGCCAAACTACCGTAGCACGAATACTAAGTAGTACTTATTTGAAATGACGGAGGGCTACGACAGGTTTTTAATAAAACCCTTTGCGTAATGAACTTGATATCGTTGTAGAATCACGTGAAATTTTGAAATAGAATGTTTTTGAGGCTTTCATTAGTTTTTCTAAAGCGGTAACTCACGGTGAAGGGATCTCGGCTCTTTCCCCATCGAATAAGGTGCAGGGCATATCATATATACCGCTATGCAAAGCAAAACTCTAAAAGCAATCAAAAGAAAAACCTCGAGTTTTGTAGCATCTGCCAGTTTCGCTAAAGAGGTCACTCCCGGTGATGGGATCTCGGCTCTTTCCTTATCGAATAAGGTGCAGGGTATATCATATATACCGTTATGCAAAGCAAAACTGTAGCTACCCTATTTATAAAGTTTTGATTCTACAACATCTTTTAGGTTTCTTTTCTTTTATTAATCTCATTAATAAAATCCCATCAGCTTATGCTTCCAAAGCATCACAGAAGAAACGAAAGCAGTAATATTTATATATTAGCATATATATATATATATATATATATAGTATAAGCATTCGTCTCAGGCAGTAATATGATCTCATCATAGAACATTGCAGCAGAAGAACATATATGAAATATTGGATATACTAGAACGTCCGTGTTTTCAATATGAGATGGTAAAAAACACGGATTCCACGGTCGCGATGAATAGCCAAACCCATATCCCAAGACCCATACGAAAGCGGCAAGTAACACTGCCAATTCTAGGGTTAGGAGACTCGGTCTCGACTCCTCGAGATGGCCTCCCACTGGACCCTAGAACCCGGTTAGTTGTGCTCCCCTCCTTTGGTCTACCTAATGCGGAAAAGTAAATAATATACAAGGGTGACATCAAACTCATCCCGGAAGTGCCCCAATAAAAGAATATTACATACAAATGAATTTTACATGAATGAAAATAAAAAACCCTCATCTCACATAAAACCCCCGGCTATTCTGAACATGACGATCCAATATAACATATCACAGCAACACATAATATCACATATCATCAACGTAAGTAAGTATGCATATACCGATCGTCGTTGTCGTATAGCAACGAAAACCGGCAATACAACTACATACTACACTTACGGCCACAGAAAAGAAATTGTAAAACTACAATATTTGGAATCCACAATCACTTTAGACATCGTAAATCCGAAATATCACATACTTCGCATTTCATGCCCAACTCTATGAATTCCACATATTGTATCATATTCCAGATAAATAGACAGTATTAAACTTTTCGAACAGATAATCAAATAACCAAAATTTCCTAAAGTGCTCAACACTTGAGCGGAGTTCAAAAAATCCCAGAATATGTCACAGTACCAGTGATCCAGCCGTAGAAGGGTCAAGCCAACGCCTCACATGTGGCACGCCGTACTGCCCCAAACCCGAAGGTTCAAAAGGCAGTTCAAGACGGTCACATAATCGAGTTTAGGTTTGTTGTCTTCTAGAGGGTCTGCCGTGTTACTTGCACATTTTTCCGAAAGATTTAAACCCGATAAAAATTCAACACTTAAAAGTTTTTCGTGCCGGGAAAAATTGAGTTAATGATATCCGTTCAAACATTTTAACAGTTTCTAAATATCCGGAAATAAAAACGAATTTAAATTTTCCGATCGAATCTACGATTACAAAATAAACCCCACAACACTCAATCCTTGAGTGAAAATAAAAATACCAGAAACTGTATAAGAATCAAAAAGAAAAATTACCGTGAAATAAAAATTGTCACATCAAGCAGTACTACCGCGGAACCGCGGACCAAGCAGGGTATGGCCGCGATTCTGCGGTCGTTTGTACGGATCAATTCCTCATATTTCACTGTTATTCTTATTTTTGTTTGATGTATTTTTCAGGTATTTTTAATTCTGAAAAAATCGCATTTTTGAAAAATATCCAGAGAGGGGTTCATTTTTGTCAGTTCGGGTTCGATCGGAGTTTTAACTTCGTAAACACGTCGCCTAATGCTCTAGCTAGGCTCTGATACCACTGTAGGGTTCCTAGGCACTCTTGTGAAGGTTCATAAAGTATCAAACATGCCCGAATAAAATTTTACATGTGCCGAACAACCCAAAGCCGGGATCTTTGCTAGATTATTAGGGTTTAACATGCAAGATAACATCTTTAAATCTAAGTATGAGGGATTACAACCTTTGTAGTCCGCTTTTTCGTTTCAAAAGCTCCGAGTAGAAATCCCTTCGCTGTGATCCACGATCTCCCGGACTCAAGAGAGGCTCCACGACTCAAACGATCCATGCTAGCTTGTAGTGTTCCGCTTCTCCGATGATCTACGTCGAAGTTGCTATAACCCTAGCTTTCTCACTCTAATGAGGTGAACACCCTAATCTAATAGGCTAGATTAGATGAGGATGATGGAGTAGTATTTATGCTTTCTTTTTATATCATTTTCTCACAAGAACTCTTCACAAAAGAAATCACAAGTGAACTCTCTCTCAAACTCAATAGAGAAGAAGATGAAAAATAATAAGAATAATCCTTTTGTGATGAATAGTAGATAAGAGTATATGATTGATTATGGAACCATGGTCAAGGATGAGAGGATAAACTTTTGTAGAGAATAAACTAGAGCTAGGGTTTGGTTAGGTTAAGTATGAGTCAAGGATAAGTATCAACCATAAAATCTTAACCAAGACAAAAGGAAATCCTTCTAGAATAATCAAGAAGAACCTAACCCTAATCAAACCCTAATCTCTTTTTATCATCCCTAATCATGTTTCATAATAAATCATATCATGTCACAATAATATATATCACATATATATTATATATTTGCAACAAAAGAAAATAATACAATTAACATATATCGCATATATATATCAATGTATTAATCCGGTGAGAAAATAAAATAATAAAGCGAGCCAATATTAGATAATATAATACAATATATCATATATATCATTATACATTAAATCATCGAATCAACACTTGATCCGACGATCCGGCTATATCGAATATAACCGACTAATATATCATGTACCGATTCATCGAATCAACACTTGATCCGATGTCCCGGTTCATATCTAAATATCGCGAGAATATAATACGGTATCTCATATCGCATTATCCTCGGTCCTATACATATCTTATATGTGCCTCTACTCCATTTTGCCTGAGCCAAGAGACCTCTGTGTAGGACTCTAAAGAATCGTCAATACGCCGGTAGCAGGTGATGATCATATCAAACACCCACAAGCTACAAGTGGTCAGCTAAACGTAACAGCCACCCAGGTATTGAGCGATCAGAAGATCAACAAGCTAGCCTGTCCGTTCTCCTGTGAATCCAATCAGTAACACTCCCGTACAGTCCGGCCTGTTCGTCTGATATGTCGCATATCAAGTCTAGGGGTGGTATACGTCAGACCACAGTAACCGATAAGTCGTGTCGATGTGAGGCTCATAACAGGTCGAGAAACTACTGGTAACACTTACCAGTATATCTCTATATCAGCCCTGGCCAGGTACTTCCAGTTATAACCAATCGAACACAACACAACATCAACTCCCTATACCGGGAGAGACGAATCCCCTCCTATCGCTCATTGCCTCCATGTGATTCGGGACTGTACCCAAAAGCCACCGTTTTTCATGCCCTCTTGGACGTGGTAAGGTGGAAATCAAAACACAGTGGGAATCATACAAGACTCTGTGACGATCTTGGGTATACAGACTACCCTGTACCAGTGTCACCAGAGAACTGCCATCTGACGTGTGGTATATCACCATCTGGGAGTTCTCGGTGAGTCCGTCCAGTGTACCCAGTCTCCACCGAGCACCCGTACACCATCTCTGATGTCAAACACCGATGGATATGGGATCATCCGTCGCCCATCATATGGGTCAAGATGCATATACGCTAGTCTACTCTGGTGTATCGATGCCCCGTCTCGATATACCCTCGACTAGGAACAGTTAAAGGATGTACTCATCGACTACTATGGCCCCACTAGTATGATCTCATCATAGTCCCAGTAGTCGAGTACAGATCCTAAGGGCTTTATCAACATGTGAGAGTAAGACAGTAAACCAATAAAAGTCAACATGTTAAGATAAAGTGAAACCAAATAGCATATTATCATGATGAGCAAGAAAGCCCTCTCTGTATATATCCAAGCATCCATCATAATATACATCATATGTACAACAATGGCCTCTAGGGCATATACATAACTAACACAAGTATGGGTTGAGCACCGAGGGAGTCGGCTAGGGCTTGCCCTTTTACTGCTTTTTGAGAAATATAGACTATATCAAATTCAAGTAGCATGACAACCTAACTTGCCATTTTGCTAGTTAGGCTTGCTTTGGTCATTAAGTATTTAAGCGGGTCTACCTTAGAGATCAACATAACCCTATGAGCGAGCAGAAAGTGCCTCAGCTTATTCATAGCGAATATCGGACCAAGCATTGTTTTTCGATCGGGAAATAGTTACATTCCGCCCCGACTAATGTTCGACTGAGGTAATAGAGCGCATTTTCTTTTCTCTCTTCGTTGTTTTGGACAAGGAGCACGCCGAGTGATTCATTTAGTTTGGCAGTGTAAAGAATCAGTGGTTTATTGGAATGGGAGTAGCAAGCACAGGAGGGTGCAACAAGTATTGTTTGATACTTTCGAATGCTTCTAGACATTCGGCGTCCCAGACAAAAAGAGCTCCTTTCTTCACGAGCTTTGAGAAAAGCTGACATTTTCTCGATAAGTTCGAGATGAACCTTCGTATGTAAGCGAACCTGCCTTGAAAGGATCTTAGCTACATCGGATTCTTTGGAGGGGGCATTTCTATGATGGCCTTTTTCTTTGATTGGTCAACTTCAATCTCCCGATGTCGGACTATGAAGCCCAAGAATTTTCCCAAAAACACGCCAAAAGCGCACGTTAGAGGATTCATATTTAGATCGTATTCCCTAAGTTTGGTGAAAATGGTCTTAAGATCTTGAATGTGATTGGCCTTGGTTTTAGTCTTGACGACCAAACCATCAACATAACATTCGACGACTTTATGGATTAAGTCATCAAAGATCTTGGTCATTGCCCTTTGATATGTGGCACCTGCATTCTTCAGTCTAAACGACATCTCCTTGTAATAGTATATGCTGATCGGGATTCGAAATGCTGTGTGCTTCTCATTCTCAGGAGACATTTTTATCTGATTGAATCAAGGCGAACCATCCATGAAGGTGAACAGCTCATAATTTGAGGTATCGTCGACCATCATTTTCATGACCTGAAGCGGGAAATCGTCTTTAGGGCATGCCTTGCTAAGGTCCCTGAAATCGACACAAACTCGGATTTGCTCATTCTTCTTCTTCACCAGGACAATGCATGTGATCCATGTAGGGTTAGCTTAGCATTTTGATTAGGTTTTGGCAAGAATCAAACATGCTATATTAAAATAAAATGGGGTGCTAAACAAACCAACCTAGGAATCGAACTAGAGAATTTAGGGTTAACATTGAATGTAAACAACTTTACATCTAAGTGAGTAGGGATTACAACCTTTGTAGTCCGCTCCTTCACTTCATTAGCTCCAAGTAGTGGTCCCTTCGCTGCGATCAAAGAACTCCTGGACTCTTGAGAGGCTCCACAAGGTGAATGATGCATGCTTGCTTGAAGTCTTCAAAATCCAAGATGATTTACATCGAGGAAACAAGGACTCAAGCTATCACTTCACTAATTTGGAATTAGTGAAGCTAACACCCTAAACTATATGGCTAGTATAGAAGAGGATGATGAAGTAGGAATTTTGCTCACTTTAGGATTTAATTTCTCACTATTTTTCTTTATCTCCTCAAAACCTAGAATGAAGCTTAAGGAGATGATGAATCAAAAGAGAATAAGAGTGAGGTTAGAAATGCCACCATGGTGAATTTATGTCATGCACTAACCCATTTAGAGAATTGACCATGGCTATGTGTAATGGTTAGGTTAATAAATATCTTAGGTAAAACAAAATAGGTGGACTTAGTCAATGGTTATCAACAAGCTTCTTCAAGCTTCCAATCATGAGTCATTTCCACAATTTTGAATTACTTAATATAAATAAAAACCTAAACATTATAAATAGCATGGTGTAAGTCGCATACACCCATTTTTCATGTATAACCTAGCATGTCACAATAATATATATCACATATATATAATTTTTGAACAAAAGAAAACAATACAATAAACATATCACATACATGTTAAATGTATCAAAAGTGAGAAAAAGAAATACTTAAGTGAGCATATATTAGTTAATGTAATTTAATATATAAAATATATAATTATATATCAAATTATTAAATCAACACTTGATTTAATAATCTGGCTATATCACATATAACCGACTAATATAAAATGTATCATTTTATCAAATCAACACTTGATCCGATGACCCGGTTATATCACATATAACCGGCCGATATCACTGATCGCGAGAATAGAATACGGTATCTCATACACGTATTAATCTCGGTCCCGCACATATCACATATGTGCACCTACTCCGTTTCTCCTGAGCCAGGAAACCTCTATGTAGGACTCTAAAGACTCGTCAATACTCCGTCAGTAGGTGGTGATCATATCAGTCACCCACAAGCCGTCAGCGGTCAGCTAAACGTAACGGCCACCCGGGTATTGAGCGACCATAAGATCATCAAGCAAGCCTGCTCATACCCCCTGTGAATCCAATAAGTAACACTACCGTACAGTCCGGTCCGTCCATCTGATATGTCGCATATCTAGCCTATGGGTGGTAAACGTCAGACCCCAGTAGCTTGATAAGTCATGTCGATGTATGGCTCATAACAATATGAGAAACTACTGATAACACTTACCAGTAAATCTCAACAACCCTGGCCAGGGATTTCCAGTTATGGCTAATCGAACACAGCGCAACATCAACCCCTTATACCGGGAGAGACGAAATCCCCTCCTATCTCTCAATGCCTCCATGTGACTCGGGACTGTAATCAAAAACCATCGTTTTGCATGTTCTCTTGAACGTGGGAAGGTGGAAATCAAAGAACAGTGGGAATTACACAAGACTCTATGACGATCTCGGGTCCACAGACTAACCTGCACCAGTGTCACCAGAGAACTGCTATCTGACATGAGGGATATCACCATCTAAGAGTTCTCGGCGAGTCCTGTTCAGTGTGCTCAGTCACCACTGAGCACCCGTATACTATCCTTGATGTCAAACACCAATGGATGTGGGATCATCCATCGCCCATCATATGGGTCAAGATACGTATACGCTAGTCTACTTTAGAATATTGATGCGCCGTCCCGATACTCCCACGACTAGGAACAATTAAAGGATGTACTTGTCGACTACTCTGGCCCCACTAGTATGATCTCCATCATAATCCTGGTAGTCAAGTATACATCCTAAGGGCTTTACCAACATGTGAGAGCAAGACAGTATAATAATATAAGTCAACATGTTAAGATAAAGAGCAACCATATAACATACTATAATGTCGAGCAAGAAAGTCCTCTCTATATATGTCCAAGCATCCACTAAAATATACATCATATGTACAACATGGCCTCCAGGGCATACATATAACTAACATTCCAGTCCACATATTTCTCTTCTCATGAAGCCGGCATCGATGAGTTTCTTGGTTTCCTTGATGACCTTTTCTTCCAACTCCTTTCTCATTCTTCGAGAAGTTTGTTTGACTGGCTTGGCATCAGGAGAAATAGCCAGCTTATTTTTGACCACTTCAAGGGAGTGGCCAAGCATTTCTTTGTACGTCCACGTGAAGTAGTCAACGAACTCATGCAGCAGAGTTGTTCCTGTAGGGTTTTTTAGCACAACTACAAGGTTTCGGAAGGAATCAACCATGCCGTTTAAAATTTTCTAGTGTGCTAAATAACCGTAACCTAGGATCTAACTAGAGGATTAAGAGCAAACTAAGCATGTAATCAAACATTACACTAAAGGAATGAGGAGTACAACCTATGTAGATCGGTCCTTCACTTCAATAGCTCCGTGTAGTAGTCCCTTCGCTCCAAGTAGTGATCTCGCGGACTCAAGTTAGGCTCCATAAGGCGAAATGAACGAGCATGCTTGAAGTCTTCGAGGACGAAGATGATCTACGTCAAGGAGACTCTAGCTCAAGCTACCTCTTCACCAATTAGGAATTAGTGAAGCAAACAACCTATACTAAATGGCTAGTCTAGTGTAGGTTGATGAAATAGAAATTTTGCTCACTTTAGATTAATTTTTCTCACTAGAATTCTTCACCTCAAGAAAACCTAGAGAGGTTTCTTGAGATGAAGAAGAAGATGAAGTGGAGAATGAAAATGGTGAATCAATGAGTGAGAATAGCAACCATGGGTGAGATAATATCTCATATAACTCATGTAGAGACTTAACCACGGCTAAAGATAATGGTTGGGTTAATAAATATCTCAAGTAAAACAAAATTAGTGGACTAAGTCAATGGTTACTGCAAGTTTCATAGCCATGACCAATTTCCCCCTAATTATGAATTACTTTAAATAAATAATAACCCTTATTATCTAAAGCATGGTGTTAGTCTCATACACCCATGTTTGATATATCATCAAGCATGACACAAATAATATATATCACATATATATTAAATGTGCACAAGTGAGAAAAATAAATGCTTAAGTGAGCTAATATTAGTTAATGTATATTAATATATCAAATATATAATCATACATTAAATTATTAAATCAACGCTTGATTTAATAATCCAGCTATATCACATATAACCGACTAATATCATTTGTATCAACTTATCGAATCAACACTTGATTCGATAACCCGGTTATATCACATATAACCGACCGATATCACATATCGTGAGATTAAAATACGGTATCATATACACGTATTAATCTCGGTCCCGTACATATCATATATGTGCTCGTACTTCATTTCGCCTGAGCCAGGAAACCTCTATGTAGGACTCTAAAGACTCGTCAAGACGCTAGCAGTAGGCAGTGATCATATCATTTACCCACAAACCGTCAGCGGCACTAGCTGTACGTAACGGCTCCCAGGTATTAATCTATCAGAAGATCAACAAGCATGCTTGCTCATACTCCCGTGAATCCAATAAGTAACACTACCGTACAGTCCGGTCTCTTCGTCTGATATGTCGCATATCCAGCCTGGGGGTGGTAAACGTCAGACCCCAATAGCTTGATAAGTCATGCCGATACGAGGCCCATAACGGGTCGAGAAACTACTGATAACACTTACCGGTAAATCTCAGCAATCCTAGCCAGGGATTTCCTGTTATGGCTAATCGAGCACATCGCAACATCAACCCCCAATACCGGGAGAGACGAAATCCCCTCCTATCGCTTATTGCCTCCATGTGACTTGGGACTGTACCTAAAAACCACCTGTTTGCACAACTCAGTAGAGCCGTGGTTGGATGGAAATCAAAGTACAGTAGGAGTCACACAAGTCTCTATGATGATCTCAGGTCGACAGACTAATCTGTACCAGTGTCACCAGAGAACTGCTATCTGACATGGGGTATAATACCATCTAGGAGTTCTCGGCGAGTCCTGCTATGTGTACCCTGTCTCTACTGAGCACCCGTATACAATCTTTGATGTCAAACACCAATGGATGTGGGATCATCCATCGCCCATCATATGGGTTAAGAAATGTATACTCTAGTCTACTCTGGAATATCGATACCCCGTCTCGATATTCCTACGACTAGGAATAATTAAAGGATGTACTTACGGACTACCCAGGCCCTACTAGTATGATCTCCATCATATTCCTGGAATTCAAGTACTTATTCTGAGGGCTTTATCAACATGTAACAGAGAGACAATGAGTGTACATGTTAAGATAAAGAGTAACCAGATAGCATACTATCATGTCGAGCTAGAATGCCCTCCCTATATATGTCCAAGCATCCAGTATAATATACAATCATGTACAGTAATGGCCTCTAGGGTATACATACAACTAACAGTTCCCGCCTAAAATTTTGGCGTTCATGTCAAGTGCAAGTGCAACATACAAGCAAAAGAAAGTACAAAAGAGCCCCAAAGTATCAAGTGGCCTCAATATGTTTAAGGGAATGTAAAGCAGTTTTTTCCGGACTATATTTTGCCATACTCCCAAATGAGAATTAAGAAGATTAAGATGGAAACGAAAGGTTTTTGAGAAGAGCTTCGATTCGATATATTATGGGCCTCATAATTCCTCCGGAATCAAAAGTTACGAGAAACGTGGGATGCAAGTATAGATTTAAGCAAAGTTCTTTCACAAGGGGAATGTATTTTAGTCCCACATCGGCCACACCAAAGAATTGAGAAGTGTTTATATGACACTTCCATATTTTATTATATTAATACTAATGAAAGAGGATATGGTAAAACCATACGTGCGCGTTGCCGCCGCCGTGCCGAGTCGAGCGAGTCGCGTGTGCTTGCACCTGTAGACACGAATGCCGCTTCGATTCCAGTTCACAAAGTCTCAAGCATTCTTTTGCGTACCTATTAACGCATCTGAATCAACGTGTGCGCATCGATTAATTCATCTGAATTAACGTGTGCACACCGATACGTACAATGTACGTGCACACCTTTTAATGAATCAATAGGTGCGCTAACGATACATGCAATGCACGTGCGCACTATACTTCCAACTGCGCACCTATTAATCAACATGTGCGCACCGATACGTGCAATGCATGTGCGCACTATTTAAAGTGTGCAACCACCCAAACAAAGATGATGCTTCTAAATGAAGGAGCAAAATCTTCTTCATTCAAATGAATTTAACAAATCAAACTAAATTGATTTGGGATTAAAGATCCAATTGTGCGCATGTCACTCTTAATTGATATAAATCAATTAAATCTTTTTAAATCAATCTGAAATCAGCTTAAGATCGAAACAAACTAAAACAAACCAAAAAAATCCTAATTTCTTCTCTCCTATAAATAGGATCTTCATATGAGGAAATTGGGGACAGAAAATCTCATTATAAGCATGAAGAAATCTCAAGACTTTTCTTTCATCAACAAAATTGTGTAAGGTAGAAATAAAGAGAGAGAAAACTTCTCTTTTCCACCATTTAAAAGCTTTCGCTTTTATACAGAAGTCTCTGCTTCTCTTTGAATCTATTGATTCGCTATTAAGAGATCATATAATCTTTAGGTTCATCCCTCGTTCAGAAAGTTTGTACTTTTGCGAGAGAATACCTGTCTCGAAAATCTTAAAAAGTATAAGATGTGCACCATCAAAACGCATGAATACCCGTCTCGAAAACGGATGAAAATTGAGATTTTCACTTCTCTAAAAATAAGAGAATAAAAAAAATAAAATGAAAAGGCTTCTTAGTGAAAGCTTGTGCTTTCTGATAGAAACAAGTGCGCACTCAAATCAGCGAGCGCTTAATGAAAAGTTTGCTACTCTTGGGAAATGATCCCTCAGGGATGTGCGCATCACGTGATACCCATATGTGCACATGTGCGCACTTGATGAAAGCTGCCTCTAAATTCTGGCATGCGCATCACATGATGCCCACGTATACGCAGTTGATGAAAGATTCTTCCAAAAGCATGCGCATCACGTGATATCCACGTGTGCGCATTTGATGGAAACTGCCTATGAAGGCATGCACATCACGTGACATTCACGTGTGTGCACATGACCTTTAATGTGCAACGCACGCTGGCTTATTAAATACATACGCACGTACATACATGTGCACATATATAACTTGAAACCCATAACAGATGTGTCATGTGATACACATGCGCGATTTCTTTGAAGTAAAACAGCGTGCAACCATATGCAATGCATGTGCGCACCCTTTTTAAGTGAAATAAACGGGTATCCGCATCACATATACCTGCACAATTGTACTATAAAACATCATTTAATCACTTAAACAAAGTTTAATTAAATGATGAAGCTTCTGGTTTCTCCCATGTTATGTATTGATCAAAATATCAATAAACCTAAGTGATCTCAGTCTCAAAGATTACTAAAAGTCCTTAATCTATACTTGTTAAGTCGATCTTAATCTAAAACTGGATTAACGAGCCTTAACCACATATTCCTGAGTTGATCTTAGTCTCAAATATGGCTAATGATCATCAGATGACATATTTCGAATTAATAGACCTCGTTCTTACGAGATCCGCGTCCTAAATTCAAACCTAACTTTAATATATGGATTTGGACTAATCCGCGTCTTACGGACGATGATATAAACTAGTCTCCGTATAGAATTCACAGGAAACCATAATAAACTGTTGGTGAGTTATGCTCACTCTACATTAAAGTAGAGAGGCGGAATGCACAAAAATTAAATTTTTAAGCAAGCACAACCAACTTAACTCAAGCGATCAAACCATAACCCTAAACTAGCAAGCTATAAGAGATTTATCTACTATGAGATAAGGTTACACTGATAGACATGTGTCCTTCGGGTGTTCACTCCTCTCCTTAAGCTCCTTGGGGTTTCCTAGATCAACCTTGATGGTCGGCCTCCTCGGTCCTAGATGATCCACCCGAGAGTTTGTGGTCCAAGCTTAGCTTCACTAATGAAACAACTTAACAACCTAGATTGCTAATCTAGGTTGCTAAGATGATGTAATCAGTATTTAGTAGTAGTTTTCTATCTCAATTCCTTTGGTTCTCAACACATGAGAATGATAAGGATTTGCACATGAGAATGAAACCAAGAAGATGAAAAGAAGAGAGCAAGTGAAGAATCACTTCATCAAAAAATGAGAAGAAGAATGGATAAGTTTTTTACATGAAGCATTTTCTTTACTTTTAAAATCACAACCATACTCCAATAGTAATTGCAATAAATACAAAGCCATGCATCATCCATGCTTCATGTCATCTCATTCTTTTCCACCTCATTTTTTATTTTCAACAAAATAAAAATATGCATAATGAGGTGTCATCTGTAAGTACGGTAGCGCTCCGGCCGTCATTCAGACGCCAAACGCGGAACAAAAACTTTTATAACTGGCGCTATCGCATACTATAACCCGGATCTTGCCATTAACACTAAACTAACAAACTGTAAAGAGGTAAAAAGGCTATACCGATCGATCCGAGTTCTTCGGTGTTTAGCCATCATCCCACGCTCCTCGCGGCAACTCCGATCTCCTGTCTTCTCGTCGAGGTGGCACCACGTCAACGGATCTTTAAACGGGCTCCCGCCTCTATACCGAGGCAACTCGGACATGAAGTATGCTAACCGACATGTCCAAGATGAAGTAGAGAATGAGTAGAATACTTTGTCTCAAACACCCTAGGGTTCTTATCATATGAGAGGGTTAGGGTGGAGGTTGAATAAGATGCTTAGGATTGGAAATTGTGAACTCAAGAAAACTCTAGTGAGCAAAAGAAAACCAAGCCCATAAACTTGAGTTCCTTTTTCATTCTCATGTGAATAGATATATATGAGGTTGGTTCTTAAAAACCAAAAGGAAAATGTCTTATACAAATATCTCCTCAAATATCCATACCCAAAACAAAACACCATTAATTTTTCATGACTCATTTAGTGACTCATTAGCATGAGTCACTAATGAACATGCTAGAATAAATGTGTCATCAAGAAGGAGTCACACTTTTCAAAATCCATTTAATCATTTAAACCAAAATGATTAACCAAAAGAAATGCATCTTCTAAAGTAATCTCGTAACGGATTACGAAAATACCCCTCACCTGTATATACATACCTGTATCCGTATTCCGACCGAATACGAATACGAGAGACTAAAATATTCCGACTCAATATAATACTTGGATCCGGGTTAAACCAAAGCCCACCAGTATTATCTGTCCGAAATATGACACGTGCACAAGTGCATGTGCATTTTCGAACCCTGCCATAAAACCATACGGCCTCTACAACGTTTCGCCCGAAACTTGGGAAACTATCTGTGGGGGACTCTAAAGACTCATCAGTACCCTGGCAGTGGGTTTAACCATAAGCACGTCAGCGACACTAACTGTGCGTAACGGCTGCCTATGTACTGACTGAAAGGGAAGCCGATGAGCGAACTCATCCTGGAACCCTACTGAGCCTATCAGTGACAATATCTGTGCAGTCCGGTCCGTTCGTCTATGAGCATCGCATATCGGGCCTAGGGGGCTGGTAACGTCAGACCCCCTATAGTGGTATAAGTCGTGTCGGAGAGTAGCCCTGAACACCCTAAGAAACTACTGGAATGTCTACCAGTAATTATCACCTGCCTTGGCCAAGGACTTGGTGTAATGTCTCTCCTAGACACAGCGCGATCTCACCCCCAATACCGAGAGAGATGAATCCCCCGCCGATCCGCTCACTGCCTCTATGTGGCTCGGGACTGTACCCTACTAAAACCTGTTTGCACGACTCCTTTGAGCCGTGGTATGGTAGTAATCTAAGTACAGTGGGAACTCACACGAGATAAATGAAGACCTCAGGTCGATGAACTAACATGTACACATATCACCAGGGAACTGCTATCTGACGCTAGGTATCACACCAACTAGCAGGTTCCCGGCGAGTCCTGTCCGGTGCACTCATAACCTAATGAGCACCTGTATACATCTTATGTGATCCAACTGACACCGGTGGCTTGTGAGACCTGCCACCGCCCCTCGTCGGGGTCTCGACTGTATACACTAGTCTACTCCGGAGTATCGATGCCCTGTCTCGAAACTCCCACGACTAGGGACCACTTTAAGGATGTGCTTATAGACTACCCAACTATCACGTATATGATCACTATCATACTGTTGGTAGTCAAGCAGGATCCTAGGGGCTCTATCAACGTTTAATAGTGAACAGTAATGTCACCTAAAGCTGTACACTACTGATAAAGGCAAACCAGATAGCATACTATCATCTCGAGTAAGACTGTCCTACCGGTATAGGTCCTCCCTCAATCATTGCAATCGTGTACCTGCGATCCAATAATTGACTTTGAGGGCACTATATCCAACAATCTCCCACTTGCACTTAAGGCTAATTATTGCGATGTCGCATACTCACAGCCCGTGTGATACCGAACACCCAACTCCTCAACTAAACAGTTTCACAAAGCTCGTTTGTAAAAACTATTGTGTTCGAGAAATAGCCTCAGTGAGTGGATCCGCCCTGATGTTTCTTTCTATGTCTCTCTTAATCTCAAGTTCGCGGAGAAAACCATCTCCCGAATTGAGTAATACCTGTCTTAGAATATGTCTGGATATCTGATGGAACCTAGTTCATAAATGAACTCCAAATCCAAACATCTTAGACTGTATCGAGAACTGAACCTAATCAGTATCCTGCACCATGCCTCCCACAGTATCCTCTTGGACCACCTATCCATAATACCGCCCCTCGTCATTGGGAAAACTATAACTCTGGCAATCACTCTGTCATCCATGTCACCTTTGAAGCCTGGAATGATAACCATCTCCGAAAGAGGCTGTCGTCATCATATCCCTAGAACATCCACTTATGTTCTAAAACTGCTTCCGTATGTTTCTCTAGAATTGGATTAATATAAACTTATCGCATCTAGTGCAAAAAAACATCTGGTGTGGTACTTGACATCTCACGATTGACTCAATTGCATAAGCAAGTGATATGCCAATCATGCACATCCCTCTCCCCTTTAGTCTGTAAGACACCTTTAGAGAGGGTGACTCCATCACCTGCAGGTACACCACCATATCAGGAGTCGTCCATTCTAAAATACTATTAGAATACTGTCAAAGTACCCACATTGGGAAACTACCCAAATCTAGATCTAAAACCATAGATCTAGTAACCAGAATGTCAGATATTATATCCATATCTTTTGTGGAGAAACAACTGTGTGACAACCAAAGTATAACCGATCGTAGTATAGGAATTTTACTTCCTACTCTGTGTATGTCATCCAAATACCAGGACATCACACCCTACTATCTTCTTAACAGATCCATCCCCTATTCTGATGAAGTCAAACCCATGACTGTCATATCAAAATTAGATGATCTCTCTCCGCTATATCTACTTTAGTCTATAAATAGACATAAGCTACTTGCCCACTTTGCTTCCGCTGCTCCAACTTATCACAACAACCCTCTGGCAGAATAATATATACGTGCACTTCTAAAGCTAGTTTAGAACGACGCTATACTTAACCTCCTGTCGGGTCTCATAGTCTGGAACAACAGCAATGGCAAGTCTGGGTAAACAAGAACCTCCCTGTCACCATCCTTGAGGTTATCGGAGTACCTCTCGGGTGTCTGAGGTTACCCACCATATCTGCGGAGTGGCTGATGGAATGTCAAAACTCACTGAATCTTTAGGTCCTATTTAATTTTTCGTAATCGTTTGCGGTTCTGGAATCTCTTCCAGTTCTACCATACTCCCACTACTGTTTTCTGAAAAAAATCCATTTTACTAAAACTGTGGCGAGTCAAGAACAATATCACCATTGATCTTCCAGATGGTAGAAAATCAACCCTTGTCATAGCCCGGGCCAACCCGCAAATTGCCATTACAGAAACATGCCTTGAGTTATCCAGAGTCTGGTTTTAAGCATAAGCCGGACAACTCCCCATACCTTAACATCATTAAGATATGAACCATTCTATATCCAATATAGAAACTTTGACACTTATTTAATTAGAACCAGATTCAAATCATGCAACTGTCTCCAGTACATATCAACTTAATGGAAAGAGGCTAATCAACATTACTCAACTTAGGAATGCATCCAATTATGAGTAACCTGAAAGAGAAACAAGTTTCTCAAAACCATTACTATCAACTGAATACCAATCACAAGTATCTACATCTTCGATCTCTTTGAAGAATCCCGATACTTGCGACATCTGGTTCTCTAGTTTATTCCTATACCCACAACTTCTCAAAACTTAGAACTTGTATTTCTACGAAACACTTGTCTAAAAAACTAAAGAAGTTACAAGTAAACAGAACATAGTACGAGGACCAACCCTTTTGTCCTAATGGACACTGGACAACATATAATACTCTGTATGAGTCCCCTGAGTTGAATAAGTCAGAACCTGTGTATCGTAGGTTGAAAACTGTACTTATGATTAAGAACTACTCCGTTGTTCAATGTTCCTTACCCAATCGTCAACTGATATAGGTAAATGTCATGGAAATTATTTCAAAAATTTATATCTCACTTTATAAAAATAAACGTACAGATATATCGGTTTGAAATTGGTGCACAACAATGGATACTCAAAACCAAATACTTGACGTCTGGCAAAAACCCAGGCGATTTCCTCAAATATCACCAATTACAACGAATTCCGATATAATGAGGATGATCACCTAATTCCCAATAACTTACTCCCACTCATCATCTGTAGAACCATATAGATGTGAGAATCATACCTGGTAAATACATACCCTAGAGTAAGTATCTAATCGGGAAATCAGTTTTCCTTTAACAATGCACAGTGAAACTGAAACATGAAAATGTTTCGTAGGGGTATCCTGGTATTCCTAGTAATGCCTTTTCCATAATCCAATTCATGACTGTAACCGTATATTTCTTTGCCATCTCTCCAAATCCCTTTATTTGTCTTTATTCAATGCCTTCTGTACACCCCTTTAGGCTAAGTGGTTTTCTTCCTTCCCTACCGTTCGGCACCAGCCTATGGTTTGGAAGAAGACTATCCAGTAAGAATAATAGGTGTACTCTCCTAATTCTAGGAGTACTCGTAACCTGAGAGAAGGTGATGATAAAAGACAATTGAATAATACCTTATTCTATTTCTCCCGAACCGGGGAAAAAAGCAAAGGTGAAGTAGGAGTGGCGATGAAGTACGCGGTTTGGTCGTAAATGATAGCAGTCGCAATTTACTTTTCCCTCTTTCTAATCCCTTTATTTTGTCTTTACTTATTACCTTCTATAAACCTTACTTAGGCTAATTGGTTTTCTTCATTCCTACCTTTCGGCACCTGCCTATGGTTTGGAAGAAGACTATCCAATAAGCGTAATAGGTGTACTCTTCTAAACCAAGGAGCCCTCACAACCCGAGAGAAGGTGATAATAAAAGACAACTGAATAAACCAATTCAATTTCTCCTGAACCTAAATCCATCCTTGAAGAAGTCCATTCGAGTTCGTATATAACCATACGTTGGATTTATCCAATGGAAGTGGATGTTCGTAGTAATACGAGGTGTTCTGAGAAATGCAAAGGGTAGAAGAAGGAGCTGCAATGACTTATGCAACCCAGACAATCCAAAAGCCAGTATTTTAAGAAAGTTCGGTCAACTTGGTCAATGAGTTATGGTCTAGGGTCGGTCAATGGTCGCTGCTAAAGGGAGAGAGAAAAGAAACATTCTGCGTGCACTCTAACCTAGATAAGAATGGTTATGACTTTATCTAATCAGGAAACCTCCCACTGTACTGTCAAATTCTCCTCCAAACCTGAAAGAAGAATTAGTCGGGATCACCCGAAGAGTAAACCAACTCATCAATGGGAATTAGGATCCAACTATCATCGCATGATAACGTGAAGGAATCCACTCACGTTATCACACTCCAGAAGGTATGCGCAAACTTGGCAAGTTTCAGTTTCTTTAGAAACTCCCGATGTGGATTTTTGCCCCATGCTCTTATGACCCTGACGTTGTCCAAATGCCATAAGCCACATGCCAAGTTATACCCATCATTATCTTGTCAATTTGAACCCACCCGTACATGCCCCTGACGTTGGCCAAATGGCAGAACGACTGTCCCAAACCAACTCATCTATCTATGCAACGGATGAATACCCAGCAGCTACCAAACACTATGCCTTGGTGTTGGTCAAAATGAAATGATGGAGGGCTACGGCTGGTTTTTGGTGAAAAACCTTTAATGTAACGAACTTGATATCGCTGAAGGAACCTGATAGCTTTTTACAAAAATATAGTGGCGAAAACCTTTTCTAAAGAGGTCACTCCCGGTGAAGGGATCTCGGCTCTTTTCTCGTGGAATGAGGTGCAGGATATTCCAACTGAATACCGCGATGCAAAGCAACAAGTAATCGACTATAGTGAAGTTATTACCCTGTCGCAAATTTCTGCCTAAGGGGTCACTCCCGGTGAAGGGATCTCGGCCCTTGCCTCGTCGAATGAGGTGCAGGATATTCCAACTGAATACCACTATGCAAAACAAAAGAAAATGTCCTTATAATAACACTTTTTAAAACTATTCCAACAACATCCTTACAGGTTTGTTTTCCTTGCATTGATCAAAATCAACGCAGTCCCATCAATAAATCACACCAGAAAAGAACGAAAATAAAATGTACGTATATGCCATTCGCATTCTTCACTGGGTCCCGTCATCACCCGTTAGGTTACTTAACTAATGACAGAGCGGGGACTGGACTAGCGCAGGTGCAAAACATATACAACATCTACTAGTATATATACCAATATACAATAATCGCTCCAGGCGTGATAAATGCAACATTACAGAAAAGTAATAAGTATCACAGAACAATACAGATAATCTAGGATCCCCGGGTTTCACAGAGTCGCTGCTGAAACCCGACGTTCCCCTGTTCGTGTGGATAGCCTGTGCAATGAAACCTAGACCCCTATGGGTGCGGCAAGTTACCCGCCAAAACCTGAAGCGAGGCAGCCCCCTACAGAAAAGTGAATGGACCACCGTGCACTTCACGGAATCCGGTAACTTGAGCACTCCTTGGGTCAACCAGTACCCCATACGAGTGCGGCGAATAGTCTGCCAATTCTAGAGTGAGGCCCTCTGCCTCTCAAAGCCATAAGATGCAGACCCGTTGCCCTCCAGAACCCGGCTATCCGTGCACTCCATCGCGGGATAAACCTAGTACAGAAATGAAAAATATGTACAACGGGTACATCGACCTCAGCCCGGTCGTGCCCCAAAAGAATATTATACAAACAGGCAGTGATGGCAGTCCACATGTTGGACGCTCGCCCCGCAATATCAAATGTACAAATAAATCCAAACTGCACTACCATTGCACACAGCTATCCACCACAACAAATCCGCAACATCACAGCACAACACAGAACATCAACGCGAATGCCACGTTCGCAAACCCGTCTAAAAGGACTATAGCAATTAGACACGATTTACCGCTCGAATGACATTCACGGTCGGAGATATAATGTAAGTACTGTAAACTAACACGTTTAAAATTCCGATCGACAAAACTTCCCAAAGTGGGCCCCAAGTACAACTCCAGTACTCACACAAAATCTGGGCCCAAACAAACTATTCCATAAACCACAATTCCACATGAAAAACACCCAGAAGAAAAATGGAGTACCGTTGCTACAAACTGGCGGTGGAACCGCGGACAAACCATGGTTTGTGCGGCGGTTCAACGGAAGTATAGTGGAATCAGTGGACCAAATTTCTTCCAGAGTTTTAAAAAGCTTGCACGATTTTCTGAGATACCCAAAATGACTTTTAGACGAGTTTAAAAATCGACAGAAACTTTAATACACGGAATCGCGGTTTTGGAAATTTCGACCGATCGATATTTTAAACATGTTTGAACAAGCTAGTAAATGTTAATGGCGTGGCTCTGATACCATGTAAGTCTACGGTAGCGCCCCAGCCGTCATTCAGACGCCAAACGCGGAACAAAAACTTTTATAACTGGCGCTATCGCATACTATAACCCGGATCTTTCCATTAACGCTAAACTAACAAACTGTAAAGAGGTAGAAAGGCTATACCGATCGATCCAAGTCCTTCGGTCTTTAGCCATCATCCCACGCTCCTCGCGGCAACTCCGATCTCCTGTCTCCTCGTCGAGGTGACACCACATCAACGAATATTTAAACGGGCTCCCGCCTCTATACCGAGGCAACTTGGACATGAAGTATGCTAACCGACATGTTCAAGAAGAAGTAGAGAATGAGTAGAATACTTTGTCTCAAACACCCTAGGATTCTCATCACATGAGAGGGTTAGGGTGGAGGTTGAAGAAGATGCTTAGGATTGGAAATTGTGAACTCAAGAAAACTCTAGTTTGCAAAAGAAAACCAAGCCCATAAACTTGAGTTCCTTTTTCATTCTCATATGAATAGATATATATGAGGTCGGTTCTCAAAAACCAAAAGAAAAAAATCTTATACAAATATCTCTTCAAATATCCATACCCAAAACAAAACACCATTAATTCTTCATGACTCACTTAGTGACTCATTAACATGAGTCACTAATGAACATGCTAGAATAAATGTGTCATCAAGAATAAGTCACACTTTCCAAAATCCATTTAATCATTTAAACCAATATGATTAACCAAAAGAAATGCATCTTCTAAAGTAATCTCGTAACGGATTACGAGAATACCCCTCACCTGTATATACATACCTGTATCCGTATTCCGACCGAATATGAATACTGGAGACTAAAATATCCCGACTCAATATAATACTTGGATCCGGCTTAATCCAAAGCCCACCAGTATTATCTGTCCGAAATATGACACGTGCACAAGTGCACGTGCATTTTCGAATCCTGCCATAAAACCATATGTCCTCTACAATGTTTCGCCCGAAACTTGGGAAACTATCTGTAGGGGACTCTAAAGACTCATCAGTACCCTGGCAGTGGGTTTAACCACAAGCACGTCAGTGGCACTAACTATGCGTAACGGCTGCCTATGTACTGACTGAAAGGGAAGCCGATGATGCGGGAACCCTACTGAGCCTATCAGTGACAATATCCGTACAGTCCGGTCCGTTCGTCTATGAGCGTCGCATATCGGGCCTAGGGGCTGGTAACGTCAGACCCCCAATAGCGGTATAAGTCGTGTCGGAGAGTAGCCTTGAACACCCTGAGAAACTACTGGAATGTCTACCAGTAATTCTCACCTGCCTTGGCCAAGGACTTGGTGTAATGGCTCTCCTAGACACAGTGCAATCTCACCACCAATACCAGGAGAGACGAATCCCCTGCCGATCCGCTCACTGCCTCTATGTGGCTCGGGACTGTACCCAACTAAAACCTGTTTGCACGACTCCTTTGAGTCATGGTAGGGTAGTAATCTAAGCACTGTGGGAACTCACACGAGATAAATGACGACCTCAGGTCGATGAACTAACCTATATACATATCACCAGGGAACTGCTATCTGACGCTAGGTATAATACCAACTAGCAGGTTCCCGGCGAGTCCTGTCCGGTGCACTCATAACCCAATGCGCACCTGTATACCTCTTAGGTGATCCAACTGACACCAGTGGCTTGTGAGACCGGCCACCGCCCCTCGTCGGGGTCTCGACTGTATACACTAGTCTACTCCGGAGTATCGATGCCCTGTCTCGAAACTCCCATGACTAGGAACCACTTTTAAGGATGTGCTTATAGACTACCCAACTCTCACGTATATGATCGCCATCATACTGTTGGTAGTCAAGAAGGATCCTAGGGGCTCTATCAAAGTGTAATAGCGAACAATAATGTCACCTAAAGCTGTACATGACTGATAAAGGCAAACCGGATAGCATACTATCATCTCGAGTAAAACTGTCCTACCGGTATAGGTCCTCCCTCAATCATTGCAATCACGTACCTGCGATTGAATAATTGACTTCGAGGGCACTATATCCAACATCATCTTCTAGAAGGTATTTTGTATAAATACAAAATACTTTCTACCGTATATACATACCCATATTCGTACTAAAATTCGAATACCCAAGAGAAAGAATAATACACCTAATATAATACCAGCATTAAATCAATATCTGATTTAACAAACCGGCTTAATCCTAAGCCCGCTAGTATTATTAACCGTCCGATCGAAAACCTGGATAACACTAGAATATACATATCGAAATATGTATTTGTAAATTATTAAATCAATACCCGATTTAATAATCCGGCTTAATCCTAAGCCGGCTAGTATTATCATTCGATCGGAACCCTTCTCGATCGAAAATTTGGATGACACTAGAATATACATATCGAAATGTGTATATGTAAATAATTAAATCAATACCTAATTTAATAATCTGTCTTAATCCTAAGCCGACTAGTATTATCATTCGATCGAAACCCTGCACGTATAAACATACGGCCACCACATCATTTCGCCTGAACTAGATAAACCCTATGTGTAGAACTCTAAAGACTCGACAGTACACTGGCAGTGGGTTTAACAATATGCATATTAGTGGCACTGGCTTTACGTAACGGCTACCTAGGTACCCGTCGAAATGGAAGGCCGACGAGCAAGCTCATCTGGACCCCTACTGAGCCTATCCGTGATAATCTCCATACAGTCCGGTCTCTTCATCTAAGAGAATCGCATACCGGGTCTAGGGGGTGATAAACGTCTGACCTCTACTGACCTAAGAAGTCGTGTCGATTTGGATCAGGACCAATCCGAGAAACTACTGATCTAACCATCAGTAAATCTCAACTGCTTTGGCTAAGGTCTTATGGTTCTAGTCAACCGGACATAGTGCGATATTGACTCTTAATATCGGGATAGACGAATCCCTGAAAATCACTCACTGCCTCCATGTGGCTCGGGACTGTACCCAACCAAAACCTATTTGCATGACTCAGTAGAGCCATGGTAGGGCAGTGATCAAAGCACAGTGGAAACTCACATGAGACAAATGATGATCTCATGTCTAAAGACTAACCTGTGCTCATGTCACCTAAGAACCACTATCTGACGATAGGTATAATACCATCTAGAGGTTCTCGTCGAGTCCGTCGAGTGTACTCACCCCAAGTGAGCACCTGTATACAATCTTAGGTGATCACACCAATAGTTGTGGGACCAACCACAGCCAATCATCGGGGGTCTAAAAACGTATACAAAAATCTACTCTAGAATATCGATGCCCGGTCTCGATATTCCTGTGACTTGGAACCTTTAAGGATGTGCTTATGGACTACCCAGCTCCCACTAGTATGATCGCCATTATAACGCTGGTAGTCAAGCAAAATCCTACGGGCTTTATCAACATGTATCCGCCATATATAAGATCGAGTATAACATATGCATATGTTAAGATAAAGAAAAACTAAAATAGTATACTACTGTATCGAGTCTTTATCAATATCTGTAAATAATATAAAGCATCAAGAGAAAGAAATACACATATCAAGACAAAGATAACTCAGATAATATACTATATACAACTGAGCAAGATTGTTATGTACATACATATCCCTAGCATCCTATACAATACAAGTCTCTAGGGCATACATATCCAACAATCTCCCACTTGCACTTGTTGGTGTGTAGTAGCACCTCTAGTTAGGTTTAAACAACATAAAATGATGAACTTTTAAAATTATAGAGGGCTATTACATACAAACTCCGAATCGAACTAGAGATTAGGGTAAAGCATGAATAAAAGAAGTCTAAACCTAAGTGAAAAGGAACTACAACCTTTGTGGTCAACTCCTTCACTCCCTTTGACTCCAATGGCTCCACTCGAAGCTTGGATCAACTCCGCTCAAAGTCCTTCATCGTCTACGATGATCCACCCGGAGTTTCTTTGCTTAAGCTCTTTGCTTCACCAAACTAGGATGTATGAAGAAAACAACCTACACTAATGGGCTAGAGTAGTATAGATTGATAAAGTGGGGATTTCTCTCTCTTGAAAATACCTTTCTTTTCTTCTTTTTCAAAACCTAGTAAGTGAATGAGGAAGAAGAAGAAGCAACTAGGGCTTTTCTAAACTCAAGTCAAGAAAGAATTAATGAACCATGGAGATATTTTTAGATATTTAACTAAATAATATGAGTGGAATGGTGAGTCACGAGTGTAGATATTTTGAGAACAATGTAGAAGCAATGACTCATTTTAATTTAATTAAAAAATCCAAATCATCTCCAATGTGAGTCTTGCACACCCATGTTGCATGTATCATTACCTATGATACTTTTTATAAATACATACATACATACACACACACACGCACGCACGTACACACAAACACACACAATAACACACACACACACACACACACATACATATATGAGAATAATGGAGGAAAGATGCCATAGGAGGGAATTTCCTCCTATGGCGTCGAAAAAATATACTCTCCTTCATTTTTTCCGCCGATCGGCATCCATCATCTTCATCGTTATCATCTAAGATTTGGGTACACCAAATTTCATGTGATTCTACAACCTTTTCACCATTGATTTAGCAATGTAAAAAGTTCTATTGTCGGTAAACCGTCAATTTTGAACCCACTAAATCAACGGTGAAAAAGTTGTAGAATCACATGAAATTTGGTGTACCCATATCTTAGATGATAACGATGAAGATGGTGGGTGCCGATTGTCGGAAAATATGAGTGAGGGTGTATTTTATCGACGCTATAGGAGGAAATTCCCTCCTATGGCCTCTTTCCTCCATTATCCTCTCTCTCTCTCTCTCTCTATATATATATATATATATATATATATATATATATATATATATAAAAGAAGAAAGGATTTTACAAAAAAGAAATTAGTCATTTTATCAAATCAATAATTGATTTAATAACCCGCTCATATTACATATAACCCGACTAATTTATCCGCTAGATTAAATACGGTATCATATACTCGTATTTAATGAAGCCCCGCACATATCTCATATCCGCTCCAACTTCGTTTCGCCTTAGTTCGGAAAACCCCTTTGTGGGACTCTATGACTCGTCAATACGCTAGCAGTATGCAATGATCATATTAGATACCCACAAACCGTCAGCGGTACTAGCTGCACGTAACGGCTCCCAGGTACTGTACGAACAGAAGAAGAACAAGAGAACCTGTCAAAACTCCCGTAGAACCATTGGTAACTCTTACCGTACAGTCCGGCCTCTTCGTCTGATATGTTGCATATCAAGTCTAAGGATGAAATCGTCGAGCCCTAATAACTCAATAAGTCAAGCCGATGTGGACTATGACCGGTCGAGAAACTACTGATAACACTTATCAGTAAATCTCATCAGCCCTGGCTAAGGACTTCGAGTCAAAGACAATCGCACATAGCACAACATCAGCTCCCAATACCAAGAGAGACGAAACCCCTCCTATCGCTCATTGCCTCCATATGTCTCGGGACTGTACCCAAAAGCCACCTGTTTGCACGACTCAGTAGAGCCGTGGTAGGGTGGAAATCAAAGCACAGTGGGAGAACACACAAGACTCTATGACGATCTCGGGTCTACAGACTAACCTGTACCAGTGTCACCTGAGAATTGCTATCCGACGATAGATATAATACCATATAGGAGTTCTCGGCGAGTCCGTTCAGTGTACCCAGTCTCTACTGAGCACCCGTATACAATCTTTGATGTCACAACACCAATGGATATGGGATCATCCATTGCCCATCATATGGGTCAAGAAACGTATACGCTAGTCTACTCTGGAATATCGATGCCTCGTCTCGATATACCCATGACTAGGAACATTTAAGGATATGCTTATAGACTACACATGCCCCACCAGTATGATCTCCATCATAGTCATGGAAGTCAAGCAGATATCCTGAGGGCTTTATCAACATGTATGAAATGAACAGTATAACACAATCAAGTAAATATGTTAAGATAAAGAGCAACCGGATAGCATACTATCATGTCGAGCAAGAAATTCATCTGTATATATAAACATGTCCAAGCATCCACTATACAAATAATGGCCTCTAGGGCATACATATATCCAATAATCTCCCACTTGCACTAAGGCCAATTATTGGAGTATCTCATACCCAACATCTCAAAAAGTCGCTCATGTTGCAGCTGTGGAAGGGCTTTGGTGAGTGGATCCACGGTGTTATTCTTTGTATCTACTCTCCGAATCTCGATCTCACGGTGATCAACTATCTCCCGGATCAAATGATATCGGCTTATGATATGTCTGGACCTCTGATGTGATCTGGATTCTTTGGCCAACGCCATAGCCCCATTATTGTCATAATACAATGGTATTGGATCAATAATGGTTGGAACTACTCCTAGTTCCGCGTTGAACTTCCTCATCCAGACGGCTTCCTTGACATCATCATTTGCAGTAATATACTCAGCTTCCATCGTGGAGTCTGTAACGGTATCCCGTTTAGAACTTTCCAATTAACCGCCCCTCCATTGAGGGTAAACACAAACCCTGAAATAGATTTGCTATGATCCTTATCACTTTGGAAGCTGAAATCGGTAAAGGCCTCTATTTGGAGATCCCCACTACCATACACCAAGAACAATTCTTTAGTCCTTCGCAAGTACTTAAGAATGTTCTTCATAGCTATCCAATGTTTCTCCCGTGGGTTGGATTGATACCTGCTTACCACAGCTAGTGCATAAGGTACATCAGGGCGAGTACATAACATCGCATACATTATAGATCCTATGGCTGAAGCATAGGGTATAATACACATGCGAGCTCTCTTTTGATCAGTCTTCGGGCATAAGTCCTTGGAGAGAGTGATTCCATGGCCAGCGGTCAAGGCACCTCGCTTGGAACCTTCCATACTAAACCTTTTTAGGTTGGTGTCAATGCACTTTGATTGGGACAATCCTAATAACCTCTTGGATCTATCTCTATAGATCCTAATGCACAAAATGCATGAGGCATCATCCAGGTCCTTCATGGAGAACCTTTTTGATAAGAATAGTTTGACCGATTGTAGCATAGGAATATCATTTCATATCAAGAGAATGTCATCCACGTACAATACGAGGAGTGTGACAATACTCCCTACAATCTTCTTATAAATGCATGGTTCATCTACATTTTTGATAAAATCAAACTCTTTGATTGTATTATCAAAGCAGATATTCTAACTCCATGATGCCTGCTTTAATCCATAAATGGATTTAAGCAACCTACATATTTTTTCGCTGCTCCCACTGTCAATGAAGCCCTCTGCCTAATCCATAAAAACACATTCTTCTAAATCACCATTTAGAAATGTAGTTTTAACGTCCATTTGTCAGATTTCATAGTTGTAGTGAGCAGAAATAGCAAGTAGGATCCGAATGGATTTAAGCATTGCTACTGGAGAGAAAGTTTCATCATAGTCCAATCCTGGTCTTTGAAGAAAATCTTTTGCTACAACCCTTGCTTTATAGGTCTCTACCTGTCCATCTACACCGATCTTTCTCTTAAAGATCCATTTGCAACCTACGGGTTTTATCCCAGGAGGTGCAACTTCCAAAGTCCATACTTTGTTGGTGTACATGGACTCCATTTCGGATCTCATGGCATCAAGCCACTTTACCGAGTCACCATTCTGATAGCTTGCTGAAAACTAATAGGGTCATCCTTATCCATGATGCAATCATCTCTATCACCATCAATGAGAAACCCATAGTATCTCTCCAGTGGGTGAGAAGTTGTACTAGATCTCTGGAGCGGCTGAGCTTCTATTGCAACATTAGGTTCATCCAAGTCGTCATGAGTAATTTGTGTTTCTAGAACCTCTTCTAGTTCTACCATACTGCCATCAGTATTATTTGTAAATAATTCATTTTCTAAAAATGTGGTATATTGAGAAACAAACACTCTTTGTTCCTCCTTGTGGTAGAATAGATATCCATATGAATGTTTTAGATATCCCACAAATGTACACATGACCGATCGTGTCTCGAGTTTGTCCGGATTCTGCTTTTTGACAAAAGCCGGACAACCTCATATCCTAACTCGTTTAAGACATGCTCTCTTCCCACACCATATCTCATATGGAGTGGTAGACACGGTCTTGGTTGGAACCCTGTTCAATAGATACATTGTTGTCTCCAATGCATGTCCCCAAAAGGAAAGCGGTAACTCAGCATCACTCATCATGGACCGTACCATATCTAATAGGGTACAATTCTTTCGTTCTGACACACCGTTGTGCTGTGGTGTGTAAGGGAGAGTGAGCTGAGAAAGAATCCCATTCTCTTTTAAGAAGTCTGAAAACTTTGTACTCAAACACTCTCCACCTCGATCCGATCGAAGTTTCTTGATGCTCAAGCCAGTCTGTTTTTCTACTTTAAGTTTGTACTCCTTGAATTTCTCGAAAGCTTCGGATATATGCTTTAATAAAAACACGTGTCCGAATCTTGAGAAATCATCAGTAAAAGTGATGAAGTATGAAAAACCGCCTCTAGCATGTGTAAACATTGGTCCGCATACATCACTATGTATGAGGCCTAAGAGTTCTGTAGCTCTCTCTCCGTGTCCAATAAATAGAGTTTTGGTCATTTTACCTTTGATATAGGACCAACAAGTGGTATAAGATTTATATTCAAAAGGATTCAAATATCCATCTTTATGTAGCTTGTTTAGTCTCGTTTCATTAATATGACTAAGTCTATAATGGAAAAGAAAAGCTTCATTTATATCTGAAAATTTTCTTTTATTTGTATGTTGTATGTTGAAAAACTGTGTGTTGGTTTAGTACGTAAATACCGTTATTTAGTGTACCATACCCAATCAACTGTTGATTTAGATTAATGTTCATAACATTATTCTGCAACACAAAATGATATCCTTCATTGTCTAACAAAGAAACGAATATTATATTACATAGCATACTAGGTACATAATAACAAGGGCAAAACCAAAATACATCCCGAAGGCAACCCAGATGATACTCTCCTACTGATACAACATGTACATTGGAACCATTTCCAACCCGAAGAGTGTGATCACCAGTCTTTAAAACTCTACTGTTTCTCAATCTCTGCACACAATTGCAGATGTGAGAACCAGAACCGGTATCTAATACCCAGGATGCAGAGTTTATAGAAAAATAGTTTTCAGTTACAAACACACCTGAAGCGGAAGCATCAGTATGCTTCTTTTTCTTAAGATCAACAAGATACAGAGTATAATTGCATTTCCAGTGTCCCGACTTATGGCAGAAAAAACATTCTCATTTTCCACTTCCCGCAGCCCCGGATTTGTCTTTCCCCTTCACCTTTCAGTTTGGTGGGTTTCTTCTTCTTCTTTCCCTTGGCCTTGGATTTTAGGACAGAATAGGAAGACGGCTCAGCAATCAGAGAGGGAGTTTTCGCTATCTGCGCGCTCTCTGCACTTCTTAAAATATTGAGAAGTTCAGGTAGCGACTTCTCCAAATTGTGCATATTGAAGTTCATTATGAATGGAGCAAAGGCAGAGGGGAGAGACTGTAGAACAATATCAATATATTGCTCGTTTTCCATGGTTCATCCTAAGTCCTCATGTGCTTCTATAAGACCAATCATCTTCAAGACATATTCACCTACTGATGTGTCGGAAGCCATCCGCATCTGAAACAGCTTTCAAGACGCCTCATAGCGTAAAGCCCGAGATTGCTCTCCATACAACTGCTTTGTATGAAGAAAGATGGATTGAACATCCATCTTCTCATGCTGCTTCTGATGTTCATTGTCCATAGAAGCAAGCACGAGGCACTTGGCCGTATTACAATCAATATCCTATGTCATTCGAATCTCCTTATCCGAAATAGATGATTCAGGACCTGGGAAGGGTGGGGCTTTGGCAGTGAGGACATATGATATTTTATCAAATGTGAGTGCAATGTGCAGGTTCCTCAGCCATTCTTTATAATTCGGTCCCGTCAGTTTGTTTTTCTCTAACAGAAGCTTAATTCCCGTCATTGGTATCTACCATAAGGAGAGAGAAAAGAATACACTCAACGAAATGCTCTTGCAAAGATTAGATTGGTTATTATCTTATCTAATTAATGTCTCTCACTGCTTTTATCAAATTTTCCTTCAAACCTCAAAAAGAAAACTAGCCAGGATTAATTATATTCTACAATTTCGCTAACCGGTCAGCCAGGCCAGTGTCGGTACATTGAGGGAGGTTCCCCTTGCTTTCACACGGACCTAATTAAAGTAAATCTCATTTTCCCAGAGGCTTAACCCCATCGACACCTTTCTAGACACCTACTGGATTAGCTAATTTTGAAGTGCAAAACTCTCCTGGGAGTAACTCTTACTCACAGCGGGATTGGGATCCAACTATCATATAGAAGGTATGCAATCTCATTGCAAATTTCAACTCTTGAAACTCCCGATATGGTTTTTACCCCTAGCAGCTTATGACCTTGGTTATGGTCAACATATCATACGCACTAGTCAAGTTCTACCCATCATTTCGTGATTAACTAGACCCACCCATATGACCCTTGACTATGATCAACATAATCATATGAATGTCCTAACTAATCGCATCATATGCTGTATAGGAAGACATCACTTAGCTACCGTACACTACGTCTTAACTATGATCAACATACATAGCTCGAATACTAAATACTCTATTTCCTAAAATGATGGAGGGTTGCAGATGGTTTTTATGAAAACCTTTAACGCTTTGAACTTGATCTCGTTATAGAATCAAATGGTTTATAAAATGAGTGGTTTAAGCTCCGCATCTTTTGAAACTTGCTTTTTCATAAAAAGGACGAGTGGGTTTCAAATCCGATTCTACGACATCTTTAGGTTTCTTTTTCTTTACATTAATCTCATTAATGTAGTATCATCATTTAAGTTCCTAATCCATTACAGAAATAAACGAAAAATAGAACTTACGCTTATGCCATCCGCATTCACCATGGGATCCCGTCATGCACCGTTCGGTTACTTAACTAACGGCAGAGCGGGGGCAGGGCTAGCGCGGGTGCAAAACAGAAGCAACGTTTATTATATATCATATATATATATATATATATATATATATAATATTCCATTCTTCTCAAATATTAAGTGATCACATCACAGAATAATCAGCAGCAGAAACACAAATATGAAAATATAGGATATACTAGGAATTCCGTATTTTGTATTTAGCCTACGATAAAAAATACGGATTCTACGGTCGTGATGAATAGCCAAGCCCACACCCCTAGACCCCTACGAGAGTAGCAAGTGACCCTACCAATTCTGGGGTTAGGTGATTCGGTCTCGACTCCTCGAGATGGCCTCCCACTGGACTCTATAACCCGGTCACTCGTGCTACCCTCCTTGGGTCTATCCTAATGCGGAAAAGTAAATAATGTACATCGATGGTGACATCATCCTCAACCCGGAAGTGCCCCAATAAAAGAATATTACATACAATGAATTTTACATGAATAAAAAAAAAAAACTCCCGTCTCACATAAAACCCCCGGCCATTCAATCACGACGATCCTATACATCATATCACAGCAACACATAACATCACATATCATCAACGTAAGTAAATATGCGTATCCCAATTGTCGTTGACGTATAGCAACGAAACCGGCAATACACCACATATTACACTTTCAGTCGCAGAAAAGAAATGTAAAACTACAACATTTGGAATCCGCACTTTTCTTTAGACATCGCAAACCCGGAGTATCACATATCCCGGATTTCATGCCTAACACTGTAGATCTTACATTTAGGTCTTAATAATGAAAACACTTTTCAAAAGAAATCGGGTAATTCAACAAGATTCCCGATATCCTATGAGACCAAAATGTTAGATTTACAAATAACCAATTACTTTTCTCAAAACTAATTAGCGTAGATTCCAAATATTGTATCACATTCACAAAGACTAGACGATGTTAAATGTATCTATCAATACATCAACACACCCACTGTTCTCATAGATCTCAACACTTGAGCCTGATTTAAAAATTCTCAGAGAGCACAGCTAGTACCTATGGATCAGCATAAGAAGGCACAGTCTAAGCCTTACCAACGGCACCGCAGAACCACCACAAATGCTATGATTTGGTCGCGGTTCCACGGTCGTTGTGTCGAGTTAGGCACTCTTTCTTCTTGGGGATCCATAGAAAACCCTGCACTATTTTCTAAATATTTTTAAACCCAGAAATTCCAACATTTGAAAAATTGTCCAGAGAGCATGTAAAAATCGTATTTTTTTTTATGTCCGATTGAGTTTTTTAACGCCGTCTAGTTTACCCTAAAGCTCTAGCTAGGCTCTGATACCATGTTGGTGTATAGTAGCGCCTCTAGTTAGGTTTAAAAAACATAAAGTGAGGAACTTTTAAAATTATAGAGGGCTATTACATACAAACTCCGAATCGAACTACAGATTAGGGTAAAGCATGAATAAAAGAAGTCTAAACCTAAGTGAAAAGGAACTACAACCTTTGTCGTCAACTCCTTCACTCCCTTGGACTCCAATGGCTCCACTCAAAGCTTGGATCAACTCAGCTTAAAGATTTTCGTCGTCTACGATGATCCACCCGGAGTTTCTTTGCTCAAGCTCTTTGCTTCACCAAGCTATGATGTATGAAGCAAACAAGCTACACTAATGGGCTAGAGTAGTATAGATTGGTGAAGTGGAGATTTCTCTCTCTTGAAAATACCTTTCTTTTCTTCTTTTTCAAAACCAAGTAAGTGAATGTGGAAGAAGAAGAAGGAACTAAGGTTTTGTTAAACTCAAGTCAAGAAAGAATTAATGAACCATAGAGATATTTTTAGATATTTAACTAAATAATATGAGTGGAATGGTGAGTCATGAGTGTAGATATTTTGAGAACAATGTAGAAGCAATGACTCATTTTAATTTAATTAAAAAATCCAAATAATCTCCAATGTGAGTCTTGCACACCCATGTTGCATGTATCATCAACCATGATACTTTTTATAAATACACACACACATACACATACACACACAATAATATATATATATATATATATATATATATATATATATATATATATATACTTCTACGTAAATATAAAAGAAGAAAGGATTTTACAAAAAAGAAATTAGTCATTTTATCAAATCAACAATTGATTTAATAACCCGGTCATATCACATATAACCCGACTAATTTATCCGCTATATTAAATATGGTATCATATACTCATATTTAATCAAGCCTCGCATATATCTCCATATGCACTCCCACTTCGTTTCGCCTGAGTTCGGAGTGGGACTCTGAGACTCGTCAATACGCTAGCAGTAGGTAATGATCATATTAGATACCCGCAAACCGTCAGCGGTGTTAGCTGCACGTAACGGTTCCCAGGTATTGTACGAACAAAAAACAACAAGCGAAACTGTCTAAACTTCCGTAGAGCCATTGATAGCACTTACCGTACAGTCCGGTCTCTTCGTCTGATATGTTGCATATCAAGTCTAGGGATGGAATCTTAGAGCCCTAATAACTCAATAAGTCATGTCGATGTGGACTATGACCGATTGAGAAACTACTGATAACACTTATAGGTAAATCTCATCAGCCCTGGCTAGGGACTTCGAGTCAAAGCTAATCGCACATAGCACAACATCAACTCCCAATACCGGGAGAGACGAAACCCTTTCTATCGCTCATTGCCTCCATGTGTCTCGGGACTGTACCCAAAAGCCACATGTTTGCACGACTCAGTAGAACCGTGGTAGGGTGGAAATCAAAGCACGGTGGGAGAATGAAAAATTGTTAGTTATATGTATGCCCTAGAGGCCATTACTGTACATACGATGTATATTGTAGTGGATGCTAGGACATATATTTGGAGGACTTTCTCGCTCGACATGATAGTATGCTATCTAGTTGTACTTTATCTTAACATGTACTCTGATTGTCTCTATATTACATGTTGATAAAGACCTTAGGATATATACTTGACTACCGGGACTATGATGAGATCATACTAGTGGGGCCACGGTAGTCAACGAGTACATCCTTTAACTGTTCCTAGTCGAGGGTGTATCGAGACAGGGCATCGATACACCAGAGTAGACTAGCGTATACGCATCTTGACCCATATGATGGGCGATGGATGATCCCATATCCATCGGTGTTTGACATCAAGGATGGTGTATGGGTGCTCAGTAGGGACTGGGTACACTGGACGGACTCACCGAGAACTCCCAGATGGTATTATACCTCACGTCAGATAGCAGTTCTTCGGTGACACTGGTACAGAGTAGTCTGTTGACACGAGATCGTCATAGAGTCTTGTGTGATTCCCACTGTGCTTTGATTTCCATCATACCACGTCCAAGAGGGCGTGCAAAAAGGTGGCTTTTGGGTACAGTCCCGAATCACATGGAGGCAATGAGCGATAAGAGGGGATTCGTCTCTCCCGGTATAGGGAGTTGATGTTGTGCTGTGTTCGATTGGCTATAACCGGAAATCCCTGGCCAGGATTGCTGAGATTTACTGGTAAGTGTTATCAGAAGTTTCTCGAACTGTTATAGACCTCATATCGACACGACTTATCGAGCTACTGGGGTCTGACGTTTACCACCCCTAGGCGAGATATGCAACATATCAGACGACGAGACCGGACTGTACGGGAGTGTTACTGTTTGGATTCACAGGAGAATGTACAGGCTTTCTTGTTGATCTTCTGAGCTCTCAATACCTGGGTAGCTGTTACGTTTAGCTGACCGCTTGCAGCTTGTGGGTGTTTGATATGATCATCACCTACTGCCGGCGTATTGACGATTCTTTAGAGTCCTACACAGAGGTTTCTGGGCTCAGGCGAAACGGAGTAGGGGCACATTTATGATATGTGCGGGACCGAGGATAATATGATATGAGATACTGTATTCTATTCTCGCGATATTTGATATCAACCGGGTCATCGGATCAAGTGTTGATTCGATGAATCGGTACGGATAAATATTAGTCGGTTATATGCGATATAGCCGGATTGTCGGATCAAGTGTTGATTCGATAATTTAATGTATAATAATATATATGATATATTAAAATTATATTAACTAATATTTGCTCACTAAAAGATTCTTTTTCTCACTCGGGTAATACATTGATATATATGCGATATATGTTAATTGTATTATTTTATTTTGTTACGATAAATATTATATATGTGATATATAATATTGTAACATGATATGATAACTAATGCAACATGTTTAGTGGAGTTTAAACATGATTAGGGTTTGGATTAGGGTTAAGCTTTCTAGATGTTTCTAGAAGATTTTGGTTTTGTTTTGTGAAAGAAATTTGTGTGTCTCATCTTTAACCTAACCCAAACCCTAGTTAATTCTCTACATGAGTTTTCTTGACCATGGTTGCATTATTCATCATATTATTTCTTTTCTATTCATCACAAAAGGAATTCTTTGATATGCATCTTCTTCTTCCTTCTTCTTTCTTCATGGAAAAAGCTCACTAGCTTTTTTCCAAGTGATGAATAAATATGAGAAAAAGATAAATAAAGAGAGCAAAAATCCTACTTCATCATCCTCATCTTCCCTTGCCCTTTAGATGAGAGTGTTCACTCAATTTTAGTGAGTGTTAGCTTGTGTTAATGAAACTTCAAGGTAGATCATCTTTATATCGAAGATCGGAAGCAAGACTGCATCTTTCTCTTCGTGGAACCTCTCGAGAGTCCGGAACTCGATGATCGCAGCGAAGGGACCACAACACGGAGCTTATGAAGTGAAGGACCGGATCTACAAAGGTTGTAATCCCTCTCACTTAGTGTTAAAATGTTTAGCATGTTAGTTATCGCCTAATCTCTAGTTTAAAGATCCGTATTCTGGTTGTTCGGCACGGCTAAAATTTTAATCGGGCATGGTTGATTCCTCGTAGACCTTTGTGCGCGTGCCTAGCAACCCTACAGTGGTATCAAAGCTAAGCTAGAGCTTTAGGAGAAGTCTAGACGAAGTTTAAAGTCCGATCGAACCAGGAAAACCCGATATATCCTAGTTTCTGGAATTTTTTCAAAACTGTGATTTTTTCCAAATTAAAAATGCTCAAAAAAATCAGCAGGGAAATACAAGAGTTACTGTGAAGCACGTGCGCCTGATTCCACCAAAGCGCGGCGGAACCGCGGCACAAGCATGGCTTGTGCGGCGGTTCCGCGGCACTTTAGTCACTCCTCGACTATTTCAAATTTGCACAGTAATTCTTATCTTTTAGTGCTGTATTTTCTGGGAATTTTTAATATTTACTCAACAGTTGAGTTTTTCTAGGGTTGCTCTGGGGATTCGATTATTCGATCGGATTGTCTAAATTTTGTCTATGTGTTGTCCGGATAATTTTAGAAACTGTTAAAAAGTTCGAACGGATATCAATAACTCACTTTTTTCCCTGTCGGAAAATTTTTCAAAAGTTGGATTTTTTTCTCGTGTTTAAGAACGTTCTAAGTCGTGCAAGTAACGCGGTGGACCCTCTAGAAGACAACAAACCTTAACTCGATTATGTCACCGTCTTGAACTGCCTTTTGAACCTTAGGGTTTGGGGCAGTACGGCGTGCCACATGTGAGGCGTTGGCTTGACCCTTCTACGGCTGGACCATTGGTACTGTGGCATGTGATGGATGTTTTTAAACTAATTTCAAGTGTTGAGATATATTGGGGAAATCTTGGGTGTTTGATTATTCGATCGGAAAATTTAATATTGTCAATTTATCTGGAATGTGATATAATATTTGGAATCCATAGGTAGTTATGAGATAACTAATTTGAATGTTACAAATCTAGCAGTTTAGTCTCAAATTGATCAGTTGCCACGGAATTTTGATGTGATCAAAAGTCCGTCGCAATCACGTAGCGTACGCGGATACTCGTCGGGTAAACTTAATAGACAGCTACGCCCCATAGCCCCGACCAAGTGACTGTAGGAGAACCCCGTCGCTGAAAGCATCCATTCGGGTGCTCGCAGCAGCGGTGTTCCGCCTTAGTGCACTTCGTCGACGGCATCTTGGGGTGCGGCCGTCTACTAAAGTTTGCGACGAGCATTCGATCAGGACGTCGGGAATCTTGTTGAATTGCCCGACTTGATATTGAAAAGAATTTTCGATAATGAGATTAAAATGCGGGGTTTATAATTGTTAGGCATTAGATGTCTAAGGAATTCATTTGGTTAGGAATGCGATGTCTAAAGAGATTGCGGATTCCAACTGTTGTAGTTTTACACTTTCTTTTCTGTGACCGTAAGCGTAGTATGTAGTGTATCGCCGGCTTCATTGCTATACATCAACGACAATCGGGATACGCATACTTGCTTACGTTGATGATATGAGATATTATGTGTTGCTGTGATATGTTGTATTGGATCGTCACGTTTGAATAGCCGGGGGTTTTATGTGAGATGAGAGTTTTTTCTTTTTCATTCATGTAAAATTCATTTGTATGGAATATTCTTTTATTGGGGCACTTCCAGGTTGCGGAAGATGTCACCGTTGTATATTATTTACTTTTATTATTTACTTTTCCGCATTAGGTAGACCCAAGGCGGGGAGCACAAGTAACCGGGTTCTTTGGTCCAGTGGGAGACCATCTCGAGGAGTCGAGACCGGGTCTCCTAACCCTAGAATTGGCTGTGTACTTACCGCTCTCGTAGGGGTCTAGGGATGTGGGTTTGGCTATTCATCGCGACCGTGGAATCCGTGTTTTATACAGGCTCGTATTGAAAACACGGACGTCCTAGTATATCCAATATTTCATATATGTTCTTCTGCTGCAATGTTCTGTGATGAGATCATATTACTGCCTGAGATGAATGTTTATATTATATATGAGATATATGTTATATTGCAGATTTCGTTTCAAAACAGATGCTTGCGAAGCATTATAAAATGGGACTTCATTAATGAGATTAATGAAATAAAAGAAACCTAAGATGTTGTAGAAACTTGTTAAAATTAAAAACTGGTAGCTCTAGTTCTTGCTTTGCATCGCGGTGTTCCTTGTAGAACATCCTGCACCTTATTCGATAAGGGAAGGACCGAGATCCCTTCACCGGGAGTGACTCCTTTAGTAATAATTGGCAGATGCTACAAACTCGGTTTGTCTTTTGATTACTTTTATAGTTATTGCTTTGCATAGTGATATTTGTGAAATATCCTGCACCTTATTCGATGAGGAAAGGGCCGACGATCCCTTCACCGGGAGTGACCCCTTTAGCAAAACTAGAAAGGCCTAAAAAACATTCCATTTAAAATCACTCGATTCTACGACTATATCAAGTTCATTACGCAAAAGGTTTTCTTAAAAACCTGTCGTAGCCCTCCATTATTTCAGATAAGTAATAGTTAGTATTCGTGCTGCGTTTGTTGACCTTGTCAAGGCGTAGTGTGCGGTAGCTGATTACTGCTTATCTGTATAAGCATCTGATGCGATTGGATTAGGGTAGTCGTGCGACTTTGTTGACCTTGTCAAGGGTCGTGCGGGTGGGTTTAATTCAATCAGGAAATGACGGGTTGAACTTGACTTGCGGTCTATGGTTTGTTGACCTTGTCAAGGTCATAGATCGCTTGGGGCAAAATATTATCGGGAATTTCAAGTGTTGAAATTTGCAATGAGATTGCATACCTTCTATGAGATAGTTGGACCCCGATACCCGCTGCGAGTAAGAGTTACTCTTGGGAGAGTTTTACACATTACAATTTGCCGATCAAGTAGGTATCAAGAAAGGTGTTAACGGGGTTACGCCCCTGGGAAAACGAGGTTTACTTTAATTAGGTTCGTGCGAAAGCATGGGGGACCTCCCTCAAAGTACCGACACTGGCCAGGCTGAAAGATTGGCGAACTTGTAGCGTGTAATTAATCCCGGCTAGTCTTTCCTTTTAGGGTTTGAAGGAAGATTTGATTAAAACAGTGAGAGACATCCTGATTAGATATATTAGATAACCAATCTATTCTTGCAAGAGCATACGCTGAGTGTTTTCTTCTCTCTCTCTCCAGGTAGCGACTATATCACGCCTTAATCAAGATAATAAAATGGATATATTGACCGAACCCGCTTGTTAAACTGAGCTGGGGAACGTTGGTCCCGCTCCAAATTATAATTGTTATAAGACAGAGCAGGAAATTGGGGAATACCAGATTTCCCGTGCCGCCCAAACGAAGAAAGTGCATGCTGATGCATCTTTTTCGGGTGTGTTCATTACAAAGAACTATTTCTCAGTATTCTTTACGTCCTAGGTATGAGATACCAGATCAGGATCCCGCATATTTAATCTGTTACATGGGCTACAGAAAGGTAGAGAACTGAGAACGGGTGATAAGTTTCATGAGACAGAAAATGGTGCAAGTGTTGCAGCCAAGTCTGTTGGTCACTGTCATCCTGTATTACCAGAATACATTGATTCTGAACAAATGTTATTAGATACCGAACCTGATATACAAAATCATATCAGTCTCTTTATTAGTAAAGAAAGGATATAATTTTGTATTGTTGGATAATGTTTTGAACATTTCCTATATCAAGAGTTGATCGGATAAGGCACGTTATCTAAAAGCATTGACGTTCTAAATCAAACTACAGTTCTTAGTATAAGGAACATACACAAGAGGAAGAGTTCAGAAATGAATGAATCCTTCTTGAGGTATTATAGACTAGATCATATCAATGCGACCCGACTGGCTGAAGTTACATATAGATGCATATTTAAATTAGTTTGAATTTACATCTTATGAAACTTGCCGGTCATGTCACAAAGATAAGATGACCACAGCTCTGTTTATTGGAAACAGAGAAAGAGTTAGTGAACTCTTGGGATTGATACATGCTGATGTATGAAGGTCCCCTGTCTACACATACCAAGATCGGTTCTTTCTACTTCATTACATTCTCTGATAATCTCTCAAGATTCAAACATATGTTTCTGTTGAAACACATCCGAAGATTTTGAGATATTCACAGAATATAAATTAGAAGTAGAGAACAAAAAATGGGTATAAGTATTATGTCCTTTGATGAGATCAAGGAGGAGAATACTTGAGCACGGAACTTCCTGGACTATTCTAAAGGAGAATGAGATTCTCTCTCAGCATTCCTCCTCCGTATACACCATAGCACGATGGTATATCGGGGCGGAGCAATAACACCCTATGTGATATGGTGTGCTCTATGATGAGTACTACTGAGTTTCCTATTTCCTTTTGGGAGTTATGCACTTGAGAAGCTGCATACCTATTGAATAGGGTTCAAATCAAATCAGTTGCCTACCACTTCATATGTGATATGGAAAGGGAAGAGCCCATATCTTAAGTTTGTTAAGATTTTGGGTTGTCCGGCCTATGTCTAAAAGCAAAATCCGGACAAGCTCGAGGTAAGGACTGTTGTGTATAACTGGAAATGTTCCAGCTATACAAACTGCAGCTGATGATTTGGTAGAACCAAAGGATTCAATAGTAACCAACGAACCTCAGCCTCTCCGCCGATCTAGTACGGTTCCTCACCCACCTGAGAGATACTTCGGTTTCTCTATGACAGTGGGAGCGAGGATTGCATCATGAGATGATGACCCAACTAGTTTCGAGCAGGCCATCAGGAGTGAGACTCTGTAAGAATGGCTGGATGCTTATCGATCTGAGATGGAATCCTTATACACCAACAAAGTATGGACTTTCGTTGCTTTATCTGAAGGGTTAAATCCCCATCAGGAGCGAGTATATCTTGAGAAGATTACTTGGTGTATATGGAAAAGTTGAGACTTTCAAAGCTATGCTTAAGTCCATCCAGATCCTACTTGCCACGGCTACATACCTTTATTACGATATCTGGCGGTTAAGTGTCATGACTGCTTTTCTAAATGATGTTTTAGAAAAGAGCGTCTATAAGTACACAGCTAGAGGGCTTCGTAGACAGTGGGAGCAGCGGAAACGTGTGCAAGATGTTTTATGTAATAAAACAGGCATCGCGGAGTTGGAACGTCTATTTTGATGTGGTAGTCAAAGAGTTTGACTTTATCAAAATGGTAGATGAACCTTGTATATACAAAAAGGTAGTAGGGAGTATGGTAGTGATCCTCGTAGAGTACGTGGATGACATACTCTTGATAGGAAAGGAGTTTCCTATGCTACGCTCGGTCAATCTCCGCTTATCACAAGGATTCTCCATATAGGATCAAAGTGATACCTCCTAAATCCTGGGTTTTTGGATCTATGAGATAGATCTAATTGGATGTTAGGATACTCACTAGTTGTAGTGAGATGGTATCAATCGATCCTGGGGAGAATCACTGGAAAGGTTCCAGGGTGATAAGGACGACTGAATGTCAGTCGCAGGCATTGTCTTTACCCTCAGTGGATGGACGGTATGTTGGAAGAGTTCCAAACTAGATACCGTGACATACTTGACGATTAGAGGCAAGATACATCGTTACCAAGGATACTACCAAAGAGGCAGTCTGGATATATATAAGTTCATAAGATGAACTTCGTTCCTACCATTGTGTGAAAATGGAGTTATGGCTTTTGCCAAGGAACTACCGTCCCATCAGAAATCCAGATTTAATTCTTAGGCAGTATCACCTGATCATGGAGATGGTTGATCTCCAGGGAGATCGAGATTAGGAGAGTAGACACAGAGGACGACAGCACGGATCCACTCACCAAGGCCTTTTTCCCAGTAGAGACTTTTATGGGATAGTAGAGTATGAGATACTTCAACCACAGCTAATTGTTGGGTATGTGAAACCACAACAGATGGACCTAGTGCAAGTGGGAGATTGTTAGTTATATGTATGCCCTAGAGGCCATTACTGTACATACGATGTATATTGTAGTGGATGCTAGGACATATATAGGGATGGCTTTCTTGCTCGAAATGATAGTATGCTATCTGGTTGTACTTTATCTTAATATGTACTCTGATTGTCTCTATATTACATGTTGATAAAGACCTTAGGATATGTACTCGACTACCGGGACTATGATGAGATCATACTAGTGGGGCCACGGTAGTCGACGAGTACATCCTTTAACTGTTCCTAGTTGAGGGTGTATCGAGACAGGGCATCGATACACCAGAGTAGACTAGCGTATACGCATCTTGACCCATATGATGGGCGATGGATGATCCTATATCCATCGGTGTTTAACATCAAGGATGGTGTACGGGTGCTAAGTAGGGACTGGGTACACTGGACGGACTTGCCGAGAACTCCCAGATGGTATTATACCTCACGTCAGATGGCAGTTCTCCGGTGACACTGGTACAGAGTAGTCTGTTGACCCGAGATCGTCATAGAGTCTTGTGTGATTCCCACTGTGCTTTGATTTCCATCATACCACATCCAAGAGGGCGTGCAAAAAGGTGGCTTTTGGGTACAGTCCCGAATCACATGGAGGCAATGAGCGATAGGAGGGGATTCGTCTCTCCCGGTATAGGGAGTTGATGTTGTGCTGTGTTCAATTGGCTATAACCGGAAATCCCTGGCCACGGTTGCTGAGATTTACTGGTAAGTGTTATCAGTAGTTTCTCGAACTGTTATAGACCTCATATCGACATGACTTATCGAGCTACTGGGGTCTGACGTTTACCACCCCTAGGCGAGATATGCAACATATCAGACGACGAGACCGGACTGTACGGGAGTGTTACTGTTTGGATTCACAGGAGAATGTACAGGCTTTCTTGTTGATCTTCTGAGCGCTCAATACTTGGGTAGCTGTTACGTTTAGCTGACCGCTTGCAGCTTGTGGGTGTTTGATATGATCATCACCTACTGCCGGCGTATTGACGATTCTTTAGAGTCCTACACAGAGGTTTCTGGGCTCAGGCGAAACGGAGTAGGGGCACATATGTGATATGTGCGGGAACGAGGATAATACGATATGAGATACGGTATTCTATTCTCGCGATATTTGATATCAACCGGGTCATCGGATCAAGTGTTGATTCGATGAATCGGTACGGATAAATATTAGTCGGTTATATGCGATATAGTCGGATTGTCGGATCAAGTGTTGATTCGATAATTTAATGTATAATAATATATATGATATATTAAAATTACATTAACTAATATTTGCTCACTAAAAGATTCTTTTTCTCACTCGGGTAATACATTGATATATATACGATATATGTTAATTGTATTATTTTATTTTGTTACGATAAATATTATATATGTGATATATAATATTGTAACATGATATGATAACTAATGCAACATGTTTAGTGGAGTTTAAACATTATTAGGGTTTGGATTAGGGTTAAGCTTTCTAGATGTTTCTAGAAGATTTTGGTTTTGTTTTGTGAAAGATATTTGTATGTGACTCATCTTTAACCTAACCCAAACCCTAACCCTAGTTAATTATCTACATGAGTTTGCTTGACCATGGTTGCATTATTCATCATATTATTTCTTTTCTATTCATCACAAAAGAAATTCTATGATATTCATCTTCTTCTTCCTTCTTCTTTCTTCATGGAAAAAGCTCACTAGCTTTTTTCCAAGTGATGAATAAATATATGAAAAAGATAAATAAAGTGAGCAAAAATCCTACTTCATCATCCTCATCTTCCCTTGCCCTTTAGATGAGAGTGTTCACTCAATTTTAGTGAGTGTTAGCTTGTGTTAATGAAACGTCAAGGTAGATCTTCTTTGTATCGAAGATCGGAAGCAAGACTGCATCTTTTTCTTCGTGAAACCTCTCGAGAGTCCGGAACCCGATGATCGCAGCGAAGGGACCACAACACGGAGCTTATGAAGTGAAGGACCGGATCTACAAAGGATGTAATCCCTCTCACTTAGTGTTAAAATGTTTAGCATGTTAGTTATCGCCTAATCTCTAGTTTAAAGATCCGTATTCGGGTTTTTCGGCACGGCTAAAATTTTAATCGGGCATGGTTGATGCCTCGTAGACCCTTGTGCGCGTGCCTAGCAACCCTACAGAGAACACACAAGACCCAATGAAGATCTCGGGTCTACAGACTAATCTGTACCAGTGTCACCTTAGAACTGCTATCTGACGATAGATATAATAACATATAGGAGTTCTCGGCGAGTCCGTTCAGTGTACCTAGTCTCTACTAGGCACCCATATATAATCTTTGATGTCACAACACCAATGGATATGAGATCATCCATCACCCATCATATGGGTCAAAAAACGTATACGCTAGTCTACTCTAGAATATCGATGCCCCGTCTCGATATACCCACGACTAGGAACATTTAAGAATATGCTTATAGACTACACATGCCCCATTAGTATTATCTCCATCATAGTCATGGAAGTCAAGCAGATATCCTGAGGGCTTTATCAACATGTATGAAATGAACAGTATAACACAATCAAGTAAATATGTTAAGATAAAGAGCAACCAAATAGCATACTATCATGCTGAGCAAGAAAGTCATCTGTATATATATACATGTTCAAGTATCCACTATACAAATAATGGCCTCTAGAGCATACATATATCCAACAGCACTAAGGCCTGTAATTGGCGTACCAAACACCCAACGTCTGTTCTAGGGCCAGTTGTTGGCGTATCGCATACTTAACATCTTAGAAAGTCGCTCGAACTGCACTTGAGGGAGGGCCTTGGTAAGTGGTGAAAGTATGCCTTAGCACTTCTACTAGGTTTCAATTAGTATTAAGTGTGCAATTTTAAAAAAAACTTAGAGTGCTAAGTATACTACCTAGAATCGAACTAGACAATTAGGGTTTTAAAGTATCAAAACATGTTCTATACTAAGTGAAGAGAGTCTACAACCTTTGTAGTCTAGTCCTTCACTTCTAAAGCTTCAAGTAGCAGTCCCTAGAACTCTTATTTAACTCCACTTGATGAAAGGATCGAGCTTACTTGTTGTCGTCGTTGCCGAAGATGATCCACCTTGAAGTCTCTCTTACTCAAGCTCACACTTCACTAATCAAGGTATTAGTGAAGTTAATAACCTAAACTAATAGGCTAGATTAGTGTATCCTGATGAAGTAGGAGATTTGCTCACTAAAAATATTTTTCTCCTTTTCTTTTCTCAACTCAAGAAAAATCTAGAGAAGAGATGAACTTGGATGAGAGCATTAGAGAGTTGTGAACCATGAGCTAAGAGATAAGATAATATAGGAATGATAAAATATCTAAGGATAAAACAAGAATTAGAGATGAGTCATGGCTTCTCAATGATTTTCAAAGCATCCAAATCTATGACCCATTCTCTTCTTTTTCCTTTTATTAAAAATATAAATCATTCCTTTTATGTTTTACTCTTGTATGATTTTCATACATCCATGTTCTATGTATAATCAACCATGATACAAATATAAATTCATATATTTATATATATCACGCACAGACACATATAAAGTGAAGAAAATCTTAAGTGAGCTTAATATTAGTTAATATATATATAGAGAGAGAGAATAATGGAAAAAAGATGCCATAGGAGGAATTCCCTCCTATGGCGTCGAAAAAACATACCCTCCATCGTGGTTTCTGACGATCGGAATGCGTCATCTTCATCGTTATCATCTAAAATGTGGGTACACCAAATTTCATGTGATTCTACAACTTTTTCATCGTTGAATTAGTGGGTTCAAAATTAACGGTTTACCAAAAATAGAACTTTTTACAATGCTAAATCAACGGTGAAAAAATTGGAGAATCACATGAAATTTGGTGTACCCACATCTTAGAAGATAACGATGAAGATGATGCATTCCGATCGTCGGAAAACACGATGGAGGGTGTGTTTTTTCGATATAATATATATATATATATATATATATATATATATCAAATATATAAATATATATCAAATTATTAAATCAACACTTGATTCAATAATCCGGTTATATTATATATAACCGGCTAATATCAAATATATATATATATGTATATCAAATTATTAAATCAACACTTGATTCAATAATCCGGTTATATCACATATAACCGGCTTATATTCAATATATAAACACACACACACACATACACACACACACATTAATCAAATTATTGAATCAACACTTTATTCAATAATTTGGTTATATCACATATAACCTGACTGATATCATAAACGCTAGATTGAAATACGATATCACATACTCGTATTTAATCAAGCTCCCGTACATATCACCATACGTGCCCTACTTCATTTCGCTTGAGCTAGGAAACCTCTATGTGGGACTTTAAAGACTCGTCAATATGCCAGCAGTTGGTAATGATCATATCAGATACCTACAAGCCGTCAGCGGTACTAGCTGGACATAACGGCTACCCAGGTATTGAACGAATAGAATACCAACAAAAAAACTTGTCCAAACTCCCGTAGATCCTATAAGCAACACTTATCGTACAGTCTGGTCTCTTCGTCTAATATGTCACATATCGAGTCTGCGGGTGGAATCGTCAGACCGCAATAACTTGATAAGTCATGCCGATGTGTGGCCTATAACCTTTCAAGAAACTACTGATAACACTTACCAGTAAATCTCATCAGCCATGTCCAGGGACTTGCTGTTATAGCCAATCGAGCATAGCGCAACATCAACTCCCTATACCGGGAGAGACGAAACCCCTCCTATCGCTCACTTCCTCCATGTGACTCGGGACTGTACCCAAAATCCACCTGTTTGCACGACTCCTTTGAGCTGTGGAAGGGAGGAAATCAAAGCACAGTGGGAACACATAAGACACTATGACGATCTCGGGTCTACAGACTAAGCTATACAAGTGTCACCAGAGAACTTCTATCTGACGATAGGTATGGTACCATCTATGAGTTCTCGACGAGTCATGTTCGGTGTGCCCATTCTCCAAAGAGAACCAGTGTACAATCTTGATGTCAAACACCAATGGTTATGGGATCAACCATCGTTCCATACAGGGTCAAGAAACGTACACACCAGTCTACTATGGAACATCGATGCCCTGTCTCGATACTCTCTCGACTAGGAACTGTTAAAGGATGTGCTTACGGACTACACAAGCCCCACTAGTATGATCTGCATCATAGTCCTGGTAGTCAAGCCAACACGCTAAGGGCTTTATCAATATGTATCAATGAGATAGTAAATTAAAACAAGTGCACATGTTTAGATAAAGAGCAACCAGATAGTATACTATCATGTCGAGCAAGAAAGTCCTCTATATATATGTCCAAGCATCCACTATAATATACAATAATGGCCTCTAGGGCATAATATTCCTAATAAGTGGATCCGTCGTGTTGTCTTTCGTATCTACTCTTCGGATCTCGATCTCCTGGTGATCTACGATCTCCCTGATCAGGTGATACTGCCTCAAGATGTGTCTGGACTTCTGATGGGACTGTGGTTCCTTCGCTAATTCTATAGCCCAATTATTATCACAATATAAAGGTATTGGATTAACAATGGACGGAATCACCTCAAGTTCAGTAATGAACATCTTCATCCAGACTGCTTCTTTTGTAGCATCGTTGGCAGTAATGTATTCAGCCTCCATCGTTGAGTCTGTGACGATGTCATGTTTAGAGCTCTTCCAAAAGAACGCCCTCCATTGAGGGTAAACACAAAACCCAAGACAGAAATACTGTCATCCTTGTCACTTTGGAAGCTTGAGTCGGTAAAGGACTCGACCTGAAGGTCTCCATTACCGTATACCAAGAACATCTCCTTAGTACTTCTCAGGTACTTGAGAATGTTCTTCACAGCAGTCCAATGATTCTCACTCGGGTTCGACTGATACCTGCTTACCACGCTACATGTGTATGCTACATATGGTCTGGTACACAGTATCGCATATATTATAGATTTTACCGCCGAAGCGTAGAGTATAGTGCTTATGCGAACCTTCTCCTCATCGGTCTTGGGAGACATCTCTTTGAAGAGGGTGATTCCGTGCAATGCGTGTATATTACCACGCTTAGAATCTTCCATACCAAATCTATTTAGTATGGTCTTTATGTACTTAGACTGTGAAAGTCTTAACAATCTCTTGGATCTATTTCTGTAGATCTTAATCTCCAGAATGTAGGAGGTATCACCCAGGTCCTTCATAGAGAACTTTTGTGACAAGAACGGCTTGACCGATTGCGACATAGGAATGTCATTTCCTATCAAGAGAATGTCATCCACGTACAAGACGAGAAATACAACAGTTCTCCTTACAATCTCCTTGTAGATACATGGCTCATCTTTGTTTTTTATGAAGTCAAATTCCTTGACTGTCTAATCAAAACGGATGTTCCAGCTCCGCGATGCCATCTTTAATCCATAAATGGAATTAAACAACTTGCAAACCTTCCCGCTGCTCCCACTGTCTACGAATCCCTCCGGCTGATCCATATAAACGTACTATTCTAAACTTCCATTTAGAAAAGCCGTTTTAACATCCATCTGTCAGATATCATAGTCATGGTAGGCAGCAATGATAAGTAGGATCTGAATGGATTTCAACATAGCCACTGGAGAAAAGGTTTTGTCATAGTCCACTCTTGGTATTTGACAAAAACCTTTTGCAATAAGTCTTGCTTTATAGGTTTCCACTGTCCATCTGCACCAATCTTCTTTTTGAAGATCCACTTGCATCCAACGGGTTTTACCCTAGGAAGAGAAACATCGAAAGTCCAAACTTTGTTGGTGTACATGGACTCCATTTCGGATTGCATAGCATTAAGCCATTTTACAGAGTCCCTACTGTTAATGGCCTGCTCGAAACTAGTAGGATCATCTTCTTCCAAGATGCAATCCTCTTGATTCCCATCTATGAGAAAACCATAGTATCTCTCGGGCGGACGAGAAATCGTACTAGATCTATTGAGTGGCTGAGGTTCGTCTGGTTCTATTGAATTCTTTGGTTCCACCAATTCTTCAGTTATACTTTTTCCTTCTGGAATTTCTTCCATTTCTACCGCACTCCCACTAGTTTCTTTTGCAAGAAACCTCCATTCTAAAAATTTGGCATACTGAGGAACAAAAACCTTTTGTTCCTCGGTGTGATAGAATAGATATCCATATGAATTCTTAGGATTCCTACAAACTTGCATAAAACTGATCATGTGTCAAGTTTGTCTAGATTTTATACTTTAACAAAAGCCGGACAACCCTATATCTTAATACGTTTAAAATATGGTTTCTTTCCACTCCATATTTTATATGGAGTCTTAGACACTGATTTGGATGGAACTTGATTCAATAGGAATGCCGCTGTCTGAAGCGCATGCCCCCAGAATGAAAGTAGCAGATCAGCAGTACTCATCATGGAGTGAACCATATCCAAAAGGGTACGGTTCCTCTGCTCCGATACACCATTGTGTTGTAGTGTGTACGGAGGAGTAAGCTGAGAGAGAATACAATTCTCTTTCAGGTATTCTAAGAATTCCGTGTTTAAGTATTCCCCTCCTCTATTAGATCTGAGGATCTTGATATTTTTGCCAGTCTGGTTCTCTACTTCGTTCTTATATTCTTTGAATTTCTCAAAAACTTTAGATTTGTGTTTCATGAGAAATACATATTCAAACTTAAAGAGATCATCAGTGAATGTAATGAAGTACGAGAACCCACCCCTTGCATATATAGACATTGGACCACATGCATCATTATGTATGTGTCTTAAGACCTCTGTAGCTCTTTCTCCGTATCCTGTAAACGGAGTTTTGGCCATCTTCTCTTTGAAACAGGACTGGCAAGTTTCATAAGATGAAAATTCGAACGAATTCAGAAATCCATCCTTATGTAACTTGGCTGGTCTTTTCTCATTGATATGACCAAGTCTACAATACTACAAGTAGATTTCGTTCGTATCTGAACTCTTCTTCTTGCATGTGTTTTGTATATTGAAAACTGTGTTTTGATTAAGAATATAGATACCATTGCAAAGTGTACCTTCTGCAACCAATACCTTATTAAGATAAATGTTCATGATATTTCGATCTAGAAAAAACTTATATCTATCTTTATCAAGTAAAGAGATTGATATAATGTTGCAAATTATGGAAGGTATATAATAACAATTGTTCAAAATCATAGTATTGCCGCTTGGCAACATTAGGTGATATTCACCGACTGCTGCAGCGTCAACTTGTGCTACATTCCCTACTGTGAGAGACACATCACCCGGTCCAACCATTCTAATTTTTCTCAGTCCTTATAATAAATTACAAATGTGAGATCCTGATCCAGTATCTAGTACCCAAAAGGTAGGGTTGACCGAAAACATTTTTCAATAACAAATACACCCGAAGAAGATGCGTTAGAATGCTTCTTCTTCAATAAGGTCATCTGGAATTCCTTACGGTCCTCCTTCTCTTGCTCATACTCGTGGTAGTTGTCACAAGTTACAGCCGAACCAACGTTCACTGGCCCTGTGTAACAAGCTGGTTCGGTCAAGTCAAACATTTTATTGCCTTGATTAGGGCGTGAAATGGTTGCTGCCTGGAGAGAGAGAGAGAGAGAGAGAGAAGAAACATTCAACGTGCACTCTTACAAGATTTGATTGGTTATTAGTTTATCTAATCAGGATGACTCTCACCGTTTCCTCGAATTTTCCTTCAAACCTTAAAAGGAAAACTAGTCGGGATCATTCGCATCTCACAAGTCACTAACTGTTCAGCCAGGTGAGTGTTGGTACTCTGAGGGAGGTTCCCCGTGCTCTCGCACGGACCTAATTAAAATAAACCTCGTTTCCGCAGAGTCGTAGCCCCGTTAATACTTTTCTAGATATCTAATAGGTTAGCTAATTGTGAAGTGAAAAATATCTCCCGAGAGTAATCCTACTAATCAGTGGGATCGAGATCCTACTCGCGTGACAACCTAGATGGAAGCCACTTTAGTTACCACACTCCAGAAGGTATGCAACACTAGCAAGTTTCATGTATATTTGAAACTCCCGATGTGGTTTTTGCCCTTAACCGCCTATGACCTTAACAATGTCAAAATGTCATAAGCCGCTAGTCAAGTTCAACCTGTCATTATCCTAGATTAATCTTAACCCACCCACATGAGCCCTTGACAAGGTCAAAATGACCGTGCGACTATCCTATATAATTGCATCACAATACAACAGAAAAACATAACACAGCTACTGAACACTACGCCTTAATAAGGTCAAAACACGCAACACGAATACTAAGCAATACCAATCTGAAATGACGGAAGGCTACGACTGGTTTTTGGCGAAAAACCATTAACGTAATGAACTTGATATCATTGAAGGAACCAGAAAGTTTTGAAAAGGAGTGGTTTATGCTCCGCTTTTGAAAACTAGTGATTTTGAAGAAAACCGAGTAATCTATAGTAACATAAATTTTTGCTCAAGAGGTCACTCCGCATAAAGAGATCTAGGCTCTTACCTCATCGAATGAGCTGCTGAATAATTCTAACCGAATACCACTATGCAAAGCGAATGAGTATGACTATAGTTTTTCGAAATTTGTTCCAACATCTTTTAGGTTTCTTTTTCTTGCATTAATTAAAACTAACGCGGTCCCATCAATTAAATCCTATCATACCAGAAAAGAACGAAATAAAATGTACATATATGCCATCTGCATTCGCCACGGGGCCCCGTCATGCACCGTTAGGTTACTTAACTAACGACAGAGCGGGAGTAGGACTAGCACGGATATAAAATATATACAACATCTACTAGTATGTGTGTGTGTGTATAACCATTCACCCCAGGCATGATATAAGCAACATCACAGAACATCAATAAGCAACATGGAATAACGGATAATCTAGGAGCTCTGGCTTTCATTTGAGCTGCAAATGAAACTCGTCGTTCCCCGGTCATGTGGGTAGCCTGTGCAATGAAAAATCTAGACCCCTACGAGTGCGAATAGTTATCTGCCAATCCCAAAAGTAAGCTAACCCCATTCAACAAATTGAATGGGCCACCTAGCACTTCACGGAATCCAGTAACTTGAGCACCCCTCTGTGGGTCATCCTATACCCCCTACGAGTGCGGCGAATAACCCACCAATTCTAGAGTAAGACCCCCTCCGTCTCAACGCCATGAGATGCAGGCCCTTTGACCTCTAGAACTCGGCTATTCGAGCACTTCTCCGATGGGTAATCCTAGTGCAGAAAAGAAAAATATATATACAAACGGTGACATCGACCTCAATCTGGTCATTCCCTAATAAAAGAATATACAAACTGGTAGAAACGGAAGTCCACATGTCGGACGCTCGCCCCACAATAATGAATATACAAATGAATCAACATTGTACAACAACTATTGCACTATAAGCTATCCACCACGACAATCCATCCATAATATTAGTGCAACACAGAACATCAACGCGAATATCATGTTCGCAAACCCGTCTGATTGTTCATATAGCAACCAGTCGGATTATACCGCGCTATGATATTCACGGTCACAGAAACAAATCCACTGAAAACCAAGAATTTAAAATTACGATTGATTAAACTTTCTATATTGGCCCCAAGTACAAACCAGCACACAAACACATCTTGACCAAAACCAAATATTCCAAAAATCATATTTCATGTATTAGAGTCTGTAGCCAAAATCGAACACAAACACAAAAAAAATTTGGTCACTGTAGCCAAAATTGGACCGCGGTTCAGGTTCGAATTTTGGGTTTAGGTGCCCAAATTTTTTTAGCTATAATTTTGCCTGCACATAATTATAATGCAACCAGAAATATTTTTTTAATCACTTTAAAATTCGAACAGCAAGCAAGGATTTAGAAATGTGATTCGGAAAATTCCGTCGATCAAAACTCTAAATTAGTGCAAACTAGTCTAATTAAGGTTTATGAAGTGGCTTTGATATCATGTTGGTGAGTTGTGCTCACTCTACATCGAAGTAAAGAGGCGGAATACACAAAAATTAAATTTTTAAGTAAGCACAACCAACTTAACCCAAGTGATCAAACCGTAACCCTAAACTAGCAAGCTACATGAGATTTATCTACAAAGATAGAAAGTTATACCGATAGAAACGTGTCCTTCGGGTCTTCACTCATCTCCTTAAGCTCCTTGGGGTCTTCAAGATCAACCTTGATGGCCGGCCTTTTCAGTCCTAGATGATCCACCCAAGAGTTTGTGGTCCAAGCTTAGCTTCACTAATGAAGCAACTCAACAAGCTAGATTGCTAATCTAGATTGCTAAGATGACGTAATGAGTGTTTAGTAGTAGTTTTCTATCTCAAATCTTTTGGTTCTCAACACATAAGAATGATAAGAATTTGCACAAGAGAATGAAACCAAGAAGATGATGTTAGTTATATGTATGCCCAAGAGGCCATTATTGTACATACGATGTATATTGTAGTAGATGCTAGGATATATATAGGGAGGACTTTCTTTCTCGACATGATAGTATGCTATCTGGTTGTACTTTATCTTAACATGTACTCTGATTGTCTCTATATTACATGTTGATAAAGCCCTTAGGATATGTACTCGACTACTGGGACTATGATGAAATCATATTAGTGGGGCCACGGTAGTCGACGAGTACATCCTATAACTGTTCCTAGTCGAGGGTGTATCGAGACCGGGCATCAATACACAAGAGTAGACTAGCGTATACGTATCTTGATCCATATGATGGGCGATGGATGATCCCATATCCATTGGTGTTTGACATCAAGGATGGTGTACGGGTGCTCAGTGGAGACTGGGTACACTGGACGGACTCGCCGAGAACTCCCAGATGGTATTATACCTCACGTCAGATGGCAGTTCTCTAGTGACACTGGTACAGATTAGTCTATAGACCCGAGATCGTCATAGAGTCTTGTGTGATTTCCACTGTGCTTTGATTTCCATCATACCACGTCCAAGAGGGCGAGCAAAAAGGTGGCTTTTGGGTACAATCCCGAATCACATGGAGATAATGAGCGATAGGAGGGGATTCGTCTCTCCCGGTAAGTTGATGTTGTGCTGTATTCGATTGGCTATAACTGGAAATTCCTGGCCAGGGTTTCTGAGATTTACTGGTAAGTGTTATTAGTAGTTTCTCGAACTGTTATAGACCTCATATCGACACGACTTATTAAGCTAATGGGGTCTGACGTTTACCACCGCTAGGCGAGATATGCGACATATCAGACGACGAGACCGAACTGTACGGGAGTGTTACTGAATGGATTCACAGGAGAATGTACAGGCTTGCTTGTTGATCTTCTGAGCGCTCAATACCTGGGTGGCTGTTATGTTTAGCTGACTGCTTGTAGCTTGTCGGCGTTTGATATGATCATCACCTACTACCGGTGTATTGACGATTCTTTAGAGTCCTACACAGAGGTTTCATGGCTCTGGCAAAACGGAGTAGGGGCACATATGTGATATGTGCAGGACCGAGGATAATGCGATATGAGATACCGTATTGTATTCTCGCGTTATTCTATATGAGCCGGATCATCGGATCAAGTGTTGATTCGATGAATCGGTACATGATATATTAGTCGGTTATATTCAATATAGACGGATTGTCGCATCAAGTGTTGATTCGATAATTTAATGTATAATAATATATATGATATATTGAATTACATTATCTAATATTGGCTCGCTTTATTGATTCATTTTCTCACCGGGTAATACATTGATATAGATGCGATATATGTTAATTGTATTATTTTCTTTTGTTACAAATATATATTATATATGTGATATATAATATTGTAACATGATATGATTACTAATGCAACATGTTTAATGGAGATTAAATAAGGTTAGGGTTTGAATTGGGTTAGTTCTTTCATGAACCTTCTAGAAGGTTTTCTTTTGTTTTGTGCTAAGATATTTTTTAGTGACTCATTCTTATCCCAACCCAAACGCTTAGCCCTAGTTAAATCTCTACATGAGTTTGCCTTGTCATGGTTGACCATGGTTACATTTGTAATGATATTATCATTTGCATTATTCATCACAAAAGGATTTTTATTCATTGTTCATCTTCTTCTTCCTTCTTGCAAAGCTTTCTAGCTTTGATTCTTGTGATGAAAATGGGTGAGATAATGAAAATAAAATAGAGCTAAATTCCTACTTCATCATCCTAATCTATCCTAGCCATTTAGATTAGGGTGTTCACTTCATTTGAGAGTGAGAGCTTGTGTTTAATAAACTTCAAGGTAGATCATCTTAGTTATCGAAGATCTGAAGCAAGTTTGCATCATTCTCTTCGTGGAGCCTCTCGAGAGTCCGGAACTTGATGATCGCAGCGAAGAGACCACAACACGGAGCTTATCAAGCGAAGGACCGGACTACAAAGGTTGTTATCCCAAACTCTTAGATGTTAAAGTGTTTAACATGCTTTGTTTCGCCTAATCTTTAGTTTAAAAATCTCGTTTAGGGTTGTTCGACACGACTAAATTTTAAATCGGGAATGGTTGATACCTTGTAGAAGCTTATTAGAGTGCTTAGTAACCCTACAGTGGTATCAGAGCCAAGTTAGAGCTTTAGGCGAAGTCTAGACGAAGTTTAAAGTCCGATCGAACCCGGAAACCCCGATATATACAATTTACACAAATCCTTAGAATTCCATGCTGATTTTTTTGAGTATTTTTAATGCAGCAAAAATCACATTTTTAGAAAATATCCAGAGAAGGGTATATATCGGGGTTTCCGGGTTCGATCGGACTTTAAGCTTCGTTTAGTTTGTCCGGGTAATTTTTAGAACGTGTTAAAAAGTTCGGACGGATGTCAATAACTCACTTTTTCCCTTGCCGGAAAATTTCCAAGTGTTGGATTTTTCCATAGTTTAAAAACGTTCTAAGTCATGCAAATAACGCGGTGGACCCTCTAGAAGACAACAAACATTAACTCGATTATGTGACCGTCTTGAACTGCCTCTAAACCTTAGGGTTTGGGGCAGTACGGCGTTACCACATGTGAGGCGTTGGCTTGACCCTTCTATGGCTGAACCATTGGTACTGTGACATGTGATGGATGTTTTTGAACTAATTTCAAGTGTTGAGAACTATTTGGGAAATCTTGGGTGTTTGATTATTCGATCGGAAAGTTTAACACTGTCTTTTTATCTGGAATGTGATACAATATTTGGAATCCACAAGTAGTTATGAGATAACCAATTTGAATGTTATAAATCTAGCAGTTTAGTCTCAATTGATCGGTTGCCACGGTATTTTGATGTGATCAAAAGTCCGTTGCAATCACATAGCGTACGCGGATACTCGTTGGGTAAACTTAATAGACAGCCACGCCCCATAGCCCCGACTAAGTGACTGTAGGAGAACACCGTCGCCAAAAGCATCCGTTCTGGTGCTCGCGGCAGTGGTGTTCTGCCTTAGTGCACTTCGTCGACGGCATCCGGGGGTGCGGCCGTCTACTAAAGTTTGCAACGAGCATTCGATCAGGATGTCGGGAATCTTGTTGAATTGCCCGACTTGATATTGAAAAGAGTTTTCGATAATGAGACTAAAATGCGGAGTATATAATTGTTAGGCATGCGATGTCTAAGGAATTCATTTGGTTAGGCATGCGATGTCTAAGGAGGTTGCGGATTCCAACTGTTGTAGTTTTACACTTTCTTTTCTGTGACCGTAAGCGTAGTATGTGGTTTATCGCCGGCTTCGTTGCTATACATCAACGACAATCGGGATACGCATACTGGCTTACGTTGATGATATGAGATATTATGTGTTGCTGTGATATATTATATTGGATCGTCGTGTTTGAATAGCCGAGGGTTTTATGTGAGATGAGATTTTTTCATTTTCATTCATGTAAAATTCATTTGAATGTAATATTCTTTTATTGTGGCACTTCCGGGCTGAGGATGATGTCACCATTGTATATTATTTACTTTTCCGCATTAGGTAGACCCAAGGCGGGGAGTACAAGTAACCGGGTTCTAGGGTCCAGTGGGAGACCATCTCGAGGAGTCGAGACCGGGTCTCCTAAGCCTAGAATTGGCAGTGTTGCTTGCCACTCCCGTAGGGGTCTAGGGATGTGGGTTTGGCTATTCATCGCGACCGTGGAATCCTTGTTTTATACAGGCTCATATTAAAACACAGACCTCCTAGTATATCCAATATTTCATATATGTTCTTCTGCTGCAATGTTCTGTGATGAGATCATATTACTGCATGAGACGAATGTTTATATTATATAAATGAGATATATTTTATATTGCAGATTTCGTTTCAAATGTGATGCTTGTGAAGCATAATAAAATAGGACTTCATTAATGAGATTAATGAAACTAAAAGAAACCTAAGATGTTGTAGAAACTTGTTTAAAAACTGGTAGCTCTAGTTCTTGCTTTGCATAGCGGTGTTTCTTGTAGAACTTCCAGCACCTTATTCAATAAGGAAAGAGCCGAGATCCCTTCACCGGGAGTGACCTCTTTAGCGAAACTAGCAGATACTACAAACTCGGTTTGTCTTTTGATTGCTTATATAGTTTTTGCTTTGCATAGTGATATTTGTAAAATATCCTGCACCTTATTCGATGAGGAAAGAGCCGACGATCCCTTCACCGGGAGTGACCTCTTAAGCAAAACTAGAAAAGGCCTCAAAAACATTCTTTATAAAAAATCACTCGATTCTACAACGATATTAAGTTCATTACGCAAAGGGTTTTCTTAAAAACCTGTCGTAGCCTTCCGTCATTTCAGATAAGTAATAGTTAGTATTCGTGCTGCGTTTGTTGACCTTGTCAAGGCGTAGTGTGCGGTAGCTGATTACTGCTTATCAGTATAAGCATATGATGCGATTGGATTAGGGTAGTCGTGCGACTTTGTTGACCTTATCAAGGGTCGTGCGGGTGGGTTTAATTCATATCAGGAAATGACGGGTTGAACTTGACTTGCGGTCTATGGTTTGTTGACCTTGTTAAGGTCATAGATCGCTCGGGGTAAAATATTATTGGGAATTTCAAGTGTTGAAATTTACAATGAGATTGCATACCTTCTATGAGATAGTTGGATCCCGATACCCGCTGCGAGTAAGAGTTACTCCTGGGAGAGTTTTACACATTACAATTAACCGATCAAGTAGGTGTCTAGAAAGGTGTTAACGGGGTTACGTCCCTGGAAAAACGAGGTTTACTTTAATTATGTTTGTGCGAAAGCACGGGGAACCTCCTTCAAAGTACCGGCACTGGCCTGGCTGCAAGATTGGCGAACATGTAGAGTGTAATTAATCCCGGCTAGTCTTTCCTTTTAGGGTTTGAAGGAAGATTTGACTAAAATAGTGGGAGACATCCTGATTAGATAAATTGATAACCAATATAATCTTGTAAAAGTTCACGCTGAGTGTTTTCTTCTCTCTCTCTCCTGGTTACGACAATGTCATGCCTTAATCAAGATAATAATACGGATGTATTGACCGAACCCGCTTGTTATACTGAGCTGGGGAACGTTGGTCCCGCTTCAACTTATAAATGTTATAAGACAGAGCAGAAAATTGGGGATTACCAGAATTCTCGTGCCGCCTAAACGAAGAAAGTGCATGCTGATGCATCTTCTTCGGGTGTGTTCATTACAGAGAACTGTTTCTCAGTATCCTTTACGTACTGGGTATGAGATACCGGATCAAGATCCCTCATATGTAATTTATTACGTAGGCTACAGATAGGTAGAGAACTGAGAACGGGTGATAAGTTTCATGAGATAGAAACGGTGCAAGTATTGCAGCCAAGTCTGTTGGTAGTTATTACCCTGTATTACCAGAATACATTGATTCTGAACGAATGTTATTAGATACCGAACTTGATATACAACATCATATCAGTCTCTTTATTAGTAAAGAAGGATATAATTTTGTATTATTGGATAATGTTTTGAACATTTCCTATATCAAGAGTTGATCGGTTCATGCACGTTATCTAAAAGCATAGACGTTCTAAATCAAACCACAGTTCTTAACGTACAGAACACACACAAGAGGAAGTGTTCAGAAATGAACGAATCCTTCTTGAGGCATTGTAGACTAGGTCATATCAATGCAACCCGGCTATCTGAAGTTACATATAGATGCATATTTAAATTAGTTTGAATTTACATCTTGTGAAACATGCCGGTCATGTCACAGAGATAAGATGATCACAGCTCCGTTTATTGGAAACAGAGAAGGAGTTAGTGAATTCTTGGGATTGATACAAGCTGATGTATGAAGGCCCCCTGTCTACATATGCCAGGACCGGTTCTTTGTACTTCATTACATTCACTGATGATCTCTCAAGATTCAGACATATGTTCCTGTTGAAACACAAGTCCGAAACTTTTGAGATAATCAATGAATATAAGTTAGAAGTAGAAAACCAAAAACGGGTATAAGTATTATGTCCTTTGATGAGATCAAGGAGGAGAATACTTGAGCACAGAATTCCTGGACTATTCTAAAAGAGAATGAGATTCTCTTTCAGCATTACTCCTCCGCATACACCACAGCACGTCGGTGTATCGGGGCGGAGAAATCACACCCTATATGATATAGTGTGCTCTATGATGAGTGCTACTGAGTTTCCTATTTCCTTTTGGGAGTTATGCACTTGAGAAGTTGCATACCTATTTAGTAGGGTTCCAATCAAATCAGTTGCCTACCACTTCATATGTGATATGGAATGGGAAGAGCCTATATCTTAAGTAAGTTAAGATTTGGGGTTGTCCGGTCTATGTCTAAAAGCATACTCCGGACAAGCTCGTGGCAAAGTCAGTTCTGTAGAAGTTTGTTGGATATCCCAAGTATTCACAAGGGAATATCTTCTACCTAACCGAGGAACAAAAGATGTTTTGTTTCTCAACATTCCACCTTTATGAAAGGGAATTTCTTATGAAGAAATTATTGGTCATGAGGTAGAACTGGAAAGAGTTCCAGCTATACAAACTGCAGCTGATGATTTGGTAGAACCAAAGGATTCAATAATTTCCAACAAACCTCAGCCTCTCCGCCAATCTAGTAGGGTTCCTCACCCACCTGAGAGATACTTCGGTTTCTCTATGACAGGGGGAGCGAGGATTGCATCATGAGATGATGACCCAACTAGTTTCGAGCTGGCCATCAGAAGTGAGACTCTTTAAGAATGGCTGGATGCTTATCGATCTGAGATGGAATCCTTATACACCAACAAAGTATGGACTTTGGATGCTTTATCTGAAGGGTTAAATCCCCATCAAGAGCAAGTATATCTTGAGAAGATTACTTAGTGTATATGGAAAAGTTGAGACTTTCAAAGCTATGCTTAAGTCCATCCAGATCCTACTTGCCATGGCTATATACCATGACTACGATAACTGGTGGTTGGGTGTCATGACTGCTTTTCTAAATGATGTTTTAGAAGAGAGCGTCTATAAGTACACAGCCAGAGGGCTTCGTAGTGTTAGTTGTATGTATGCCCTAGAGGCCAGTATTGTACAGATGATGTATATTATATTGGATGCTTGGACATATATAGAGATGACTTTCTTGCTCGATATAATAGTATGCTATCTGGTTACTCTTTATCTTAACTTGTATACTAGTCTCTTTAAACTGTCTTATGGTTACATATTGGTAAAGCCCTTAGGATGTGTACTTGACTGCCTGGACTATGATGCTGATCATACTAGTGGGGACATGGTAGTCCATAAGTACATCCTTCAAGGTCCCTAGTCGTAGGTGTATCGAGACGGTGCATCGATATACCAGTGTAGACTAGCGTATACGCTTCTCGACCCATGAGATGGGCGATGGATGATCCCATATCCATTGGTGTTTGACATCAGAGATGGTATACGGGTGCTCAGTGGAGACTGGGTATACTGGACGGACTCGCCGAGAACTCCCAGATGGTATTATACCTCACGTCAGATGACAGTTCTCAGGTGACACTTGTACATGTTAGTCTGTAGACCCGAGATCGTCATAGAGTCTTGTGTGATTCCCACTGTGCTTTGATCTCCACCTTACCACGTCCATGAGGGCGTGCAAAACGGTGGTCTTTGGGTACAGTCCCGAGTCACATGGAGGCAATGAGCGATAGGAGGGGTTTCATCTCTCCCGGTATTTGGGGTTGATGTTGCGCTGTGCTCGATTGGCCGTAACAGGGAAGTCCCTGGCCAGGGCTGATCAGAGATTTGCTGGTAAGTGTTACCAGTAGTTTCTCGACCCGTTATGAGCCTCACATCGGCACGACTTATCGGTTATTGGGGTCTGACGTTTACCACCCCTAGACTTGATATGCGATGTATCAGACGAACAGACCGGACTGTACGGTAAGTGTTACTGGTTGGATTCACAGGAGTGTGAGCGGGCTAGCTCGTCGATCTTCTGATCGATCAATACCTGGATGGCCGTTACGTTTAATAGACCGCTTGCGGCTTGTGGGTGCTTGATATGATCATCATCTGCTACCGGCGTATTGACGAGTCTTTAGAGTCCTCCACAGAGGTTTCCAGGCTCAAGCGAAACGAAATAGGAGTGCATATGAGATATGTGCGGGACCGAGAATAATGCGTGTATGTGATACCGTATTTCATTCTTGCGATGAATGTTTCGATTGGTTGTATGCGATATAACCTAGTTGTCGAATCATTGATTCGATAAATCGATACATTGTATACTAGTCGGTTATGTGCGACATGACCGTATCATTGAATCAAGTGTTGATTTAATGATTTAATGTATAATTATATATTTGATATATTAATTTGCATAAACTAGTATTGGTTCATTTTAAAAGGATTTTCTCACTTGAAGTGCACATTGTATATGTGATATGCTTTTGTGTGCACTTGATTGTATCATGTTTGATGATACATATTTACTTGGGTTTGTGCAAAGAATTAAACCATGGTTATGATAATGGTTAAGGTTTAGAGTTATTCATCTATTTATTTATCCATTCTTTATTTATTTAAATGGATAAAAGAAAATAAAATGGTTTCTTTTTGTCATGAAGCTTGTTGAAGCTTCATGAAGCTTTGACTAAAGAGACCATTTTGTCTTCATGCTTAACCCTAACCATTCCCACTTACCATGGTCTATTCTTTACACTTAACCTTAGTTAGGATATGATAAGTATTGTTTTCTTTTTCATTTTAAATAACTTATCATATTCTTTCTTCTTCTTGATCATCTTCTTCTTCAAGAAAAGCTTAAGCCCATCAATGGAAACTTGAGCAAAAGTGAGTGAAATACAATTCTAAAGTGAACCCACCTCCTATTTCTTCACCCTCTACCTCTTGCCAAGTTGTTTTGGGTGTTTTCTTCACAAGTTTCACAACTTGGTGAAGTTGGAGCTTGAACTTGTGCAACCTCGACGTAGATCATCTTCGGCACGAAGCCGACGACCTATTCCGCTCATTTCTCCGATGAAGCCGACACGAGAGTCCGAGATTCGAGATGGACAGCGAGGGGATGACTACGTGGAGCTAAGGAAGTGGATAACCGGATCTACTAAGGTTGTAGCTTCTTATCTTTAGTTAAGTTGTTAACTAGATTCGTTTTTCGCCTAGAATTCTAGCCGACGATCCGTATTAGGGTTTCTCGGCACCCATAAAATTTTAAATTGGCATGGTTGATGCCTTGTGAGACCTCTATAGTGTGCCTAGGAACCTTTCACTGGTATCATAGCCTAGCTAGAGCCTTAGGCGAAGTCTAGACGACGTTTGAAACCCGAACGAACCCGAAACCCTAAAACCCAAGTGCTCTCTGGACTTTTTCTAAAATCTGGGATTTTTCCATATTAAAAATGCTTAAAAAATTCAGCAGGGAATTCTAAGAATGACGGTGCAAATTTTTTCCAATGAACAGTAAAATACGCGGCGGAACCGCGGCATAAGTTTTCTTAGGCGGCGGTTCCGCGGCCTCATGATGACGTCAGCCCTCCTCCTTTGCACAGTAATTCATTATTTCAGAAGTCGAGTTTTATGGGTATTTTTAATATTTATTCAAGAGTTGAATTTTCTGGGGTGTTTTAGAGCTTCGATGTTTCGATCGGATTATCAAATTTTGTCTTTGTGTATTTCCGGATAATTTTTAGAATATGTTAAAAAGTTCGACCGGATATAAATACCCAATTTTTCCCCTGTCGGGAAATTTCCAAGTGTTGGACTTTTCCGTAGTTTAACGACGTTCTAAGTAGTGCAAGTAACGCGATGGACCTTCTAAAAGACAACAAACATTAACTCGATTATGTGACCGTCTTGAACTGCCCTTTGAACCTTCGGGTTTGGGGCAGTACGGCATGCCACATGTGAGGCGTTGGCTTGACCCTTCTACGGCTGGACCGTTGGTACTGAGGCACGAACTGAATGTTGTTAGACTTATTTCATGTATTGAGCTGTATCGGGAAAACTTGGGTATTCGACTGTTCGATCGGAAAGTTTAACATTTTCTGTTTATCTAGAATGTGATACAATAATTGGAATTCACAAACAGTTATGAGATAACTGAATGAATGTTATAAATCTAGTGGTTTAAATTCACTTGATATTGAAAAGAGTTTTCGATAATGAGACTAAAATGCGGGGTTTATAACTGTTAGGCATGTGATGTCTAAGTATTTCATTTGATTGGGCATGTGATGTCTAAAGAGGTTGCGGATTCCAACTGTTGTAGTTTTGCACTTTCTTTTCTGTGACCGTAAGTGTAGTATGTTCATATCGCTGATTTCGTTGCTATACGTCAACGACAATTGGTGTATGCATACTTACTTACGTTGATGACATGTGATGTTATGTGTTGCTGGATATGTTATTTTGGATCGTCGTGTTTGAATAGCCGGGGGTTTTTATGTGGGATGAGTGTTTTTCATTTTCATTCATGTAAAAACTTGTATGTAATATTCTTTTATTTGGGACACTTCCAGGTAGCGGAAGTTGTCACCTTTTGTATATTATTTACTTTTCCGCATTAGGATAGACCCAAGGAGGGGAGCACAAGTAACCGGGTTCTAGGGTCCAGTGGGAGACCAACTCGAGGAGTCGAGTCCGGGTCTCCTAACCCTAGAATTGGTAGGGTTGCTTACCGCTCTCGTAGGGGTCTAGGGGTGTGGGATTGGCTATTCATCACGACCGTGGAATCCGTGTTTTATACCAGCTCGTATTGAAAACACGGACGTCCTAGTATATCCAATATTTCATATGTTTCTTCTGCTGCGATATCTGTGATGTGATCATGTGATGTTCTGTGATGGATATAGTATATAGTATATAGTATATATGATATATTATATAGACGTTACTTATGTTTTACACCCATACTAGCCCTGGCCCGCTCTGCCGTTAGTTACCTAACCTAACGGTGCACGAGGGGACATCGAGGCGAATGCGGATGGCATAAGTGTACGTCGTATTTATCTGTGATGTTTAGGTACTTAAATGATGGGACTTCATTAATGTGATTAATGAAAGAAAAGAAACCTAAGATGTTGTGGAATCAAATTTAAAATAAAAAAGGTAGCTACAGTTCTTGCTTTGCACAGCGATATATATGATATATCCCGCACCTTATTCGATGAGGAAAGGACCGAGATCCCTTCACCGGGAGTGACTCCTTTAGCAATAACTGGCAGATGCTACACACTCGGTTTGGTTATTGATTGCTTTTAAGAGTTTTTGCTTTGCACAGTGATATATATGATATATCCCGCACCTCATTCGACGAGGAAAAGTCCGACGATCCCTTCACCGGGAGTGACCCCTTTAGCAAAACTAGAAAAGCCTCAAAATCACTCCATTTTAAAACTTCATTTGATTCTACAACGATATCAAGTTCATTACGCAATAGGTTTTCAGAAAAACCTGACGTAGCCATCCGTCATTTCAGATAAAGACTATTTAGTATTCGTGCTGCGTTTGTTGACCTCTGTCAAGGCGTAGTGTGCGGTAGCTAACTAGTAATTATCTGTAAAGCATGTGATGTGATTGGATTAGGGTAGTCGTATGACCTTGTTGACCTCTGTCAAGGGTCCTGCAGGTGGGTTTGATTCAATCAAGAAATGACGGGTTGAACTTGACTAGTGCACTATAGTTTGTTGACCTCTGTCAAGGTCATGGCACACTAGGGGCAAAATATTATCGGGAATTTCAAGTGTTGAAATTTACAATGAGATTGCATACCTTCTATGAGATAGTTGGATCCCGATACCCACTGCGAGTAAGAGTTACTCCTGGGAGAGTTTTGCACATTGCAATTAGCCGATCAAGTAGGTGTCTAGAAAGGTGTCAACGAGGTTACGCCTCTGGAAAAACGAGGTTTACATTAATTAGGTTCGTGCGAAAGCACGGGGGACCTCCCTCAAAGTACCGACACTGGCCTGGCTGAAAGATCGACGAAGTTGTAGGGTGTAATTAATCCCGGCTAGTCTTTCCTTTTAGGGTTTGAAGGAAGATTTGATAAAAAGCAGTGGGAGCCATCCTGATTAGATAAGATAATAACCAATCTGATCTTGCACGAGTATACGCTAAAGTGTTTTCTTCTCTCTCTCTCCAGGTAGCGACCATTTCATGCCCTAATAAAGATAATAATATGGATGTATTGACCGAACCCGCATGTTATACTGTGCTGGGGAACGTTGCTTCCATTCTTTCTTATAAGGGTTATAGGAATGAACAGAATATAGGGGAATACCAGGATTCCCATGCCACCCGAATGAAGAAAGTACATGTTGATGCATTTTCTTCGGGTGTGTTCATTACAGAGAACTGTTTCTCCATTTGCTCTACGTCCTGGGTATTAGATACCGGGTCAGGATCCCATATATGTAATCAGTTACATGGGCTAAGGACAGGTAAAGAACTTGGAGAAGGTGATAAAGACATTAGAGTTGGAAATGGTGCAATTGTTGCAGCTAAGACTGTCGGGGAATATCACCTTGTATTACCAACTGGTAATACATTGGTTCTAAACGAATGCTATTACATGCCGAACCTGATATGCAACATTATATCGGTTTCTTTATTAAGCAAAGAGGGATATAATTTTGTATTACAGGATAATGTTATGAACATTTTCCGTAACCAAAAGTTGGTTGGATCAGGCACGTTGTGCAATGGCATTTATGTTCTAAATCAATCAACAATTCTGAGCATAACAAACACACACAAGAGGAAGAGTTCAGAACTGAACGAATCCTACTTGTGGCATTGTAGACTGGGTCACATCAATGTGACACGACTGGCTAAGTTGCATAAGGATGGATATTTGAAACCATTCGAATTTTCATCGTATGACACTTGCCAGTCATGTCTCAAAGGCAAGATGACCAAAACTCCGTTTACGGGACACGGAGAAAGAGTTACTGAACTCTTGGGACTAATACATAGTGATGTATGCGGTCCCATGTCTATACATGCCAGGGATGGTTCTTCGTACTTCATTACATTCACTGACGATCTCTCAAGATACGGACATGTGTACTTGATAAGACACAAGTCTGAAGCTTTTGAGAAATTTAGAGAATATAAACAAGAAGTCGAAAACCAAACCGGAAAAAGTATTAAAATCCTTCGATCTGATCGAGGAGGTGAATACTTGAGCAATGAATTCCTGGACTTCCTAAAAGAGAATGGGATTCTCTCTCAGCTTACTCCTCCTTATACACCACAGCACAACGGTGTATCGGAGCGGAGGAATCGCACCCTATTAGATATGGTGCGCTCTATGATGAGCACAGCTGAGTTACCTATTTCCTTCTGGGGGTATGCGCTTGAGACAGCAGCATACCTATTGAATCAAGTTCCAACTAAATCTGTACCTACCACACCATATGAGATATGGAGTGGGAGGAGACCATGTCTTAAACGAGTTAAGATATGGGGATGTCTGGCCTATGTCAAAAGGCAAAATCCAGACAAACTCGAGGCACGGTCAGTTCTATGTAAGTTTGTGGGATATCCTAAACATTCAAATGGATATTTTTTCTACCACAGTGAACAACAAAAAGTGTTTATTGCTCAACATGCCACCTTTTTAGAAAAGGAATTTCTTGCAAAAGAGATTAGTGGCTCTGAGGTAGAACTGGAAGAAGTTCCAGAAACACAAACTATAACTGAAGATTTAGTGGAACCAGAAGATTCGGTAGTACCCGACGAACCCCAGCCTCTCCGCCGATCTAGTAGGGTTTCTCGTCCACCTGAGAGATACTACGGTTTTCTCATTGATGATGGAAGCGAGGATTGCATCATGGAAGATGATGACCCGACTAGTTTCGAGCAGGCCATCATGAGTGGTGACTCAGTGAAATAGCTGGATGCTATGCGGTTCGAGATGGAATCCATGTACACCAACAAAGTATGGACTTTGGAAGTTGCTCTTGAAGGGGTAAAACCCATTGGGAGCAAATAGATCTTCAAGAAGAAACTTGATGTAGATGGGAAAGTGGAGACTTTCAAAGCTAGACTTGTTGCAAAAGGTTTTCGTCAAAGACCAGGTGTGGACTATGACGAAACCTTTTCTCCAGTGGCTATGCTTAAATCCATCCGGATCATGCTTGCCATCACTGCATATCATGATTACGAAATCTGGCAAATGGATGTTAAGACCGCCTTTCTAAATGGTGATTTAGAAGAGTGCGTGTACATGACTCAGCCAAAGGGCTTCGTAGATTGTGGGAGCAGCGGAAAGGTGTGCAAGTTGCTTAAATCCATTTATGGATTAAAGCAAGCATCGCGGAGTTGGAACATCTGCTTTGACGTCGTTATCAAAGAGTTTGATTTCGTCGAAAACCCAGATAAACCTTGTATTTACAAGAAGGTTGCAGAGAGTAAGGTTGTCTTCCTCGTATTGTACGTGGACGACATACTCTTGATAGGAAATGATATTCCTATGCTGCAATCGGTCAAGCTCTTCTTATCACAAAGATTCTCGATGAAAGATCTTGGTGATGCCTCCTGCATATTAGGAATTAGGATCTATAGGGATAGATCCAAAAGGATTTTGGGATTGTCCCAATCCAGGTACATTGACACCATACTAAAGAGGTTTAGTATGGAAGAATCCAAGCGTGGGAACTTGCCCACGATCTCTGGAGTCACTCTTTCCAAAGAGATGTCTCCCAAGACTGATTTGGAGAGAGCTCGCATGCAAGGGATACCCTATGCTTCGGCTGTAGGCTCTATCATGTACGCGATGCTATGTACCAGACCCGATGTTGCATACTCACTAAGTGTAGTGAGCAGGTATCAAGCTGATCCTGGAGAGAGTCACTGGACAGCTGTGAAGAGCATTCTCAAGTACTTACGAAGGACTAAAGAGATGCTCTTGGTGTATGGTAACGGGGAACTCCAAGTGGAGTCCTTTGCCGATTCGAGCTTCCAGAGTGATAAGGACGACTCTAAGTCGCAGTCGGGATTTGTCTTTACCCTTTACGGAGGGGCGGTTAGCTGGAAGAGTTCCAAGCAGGAAACCGTGGCAGACTCGACGATGGAGGCTGAATACATCGCTGCCAACGATGCTGCCAAAGAGGCTGTCTGGATCAAGAAGTTCATTACTGAACTTGGAGTGGTTCCATCCATTGAGCATCCAATACCATTGTATTGTGATAACAATGGAGCGGTGGCTTTGGCCAAGGAACCCAGGTCCCATCAGCGATCAAGGCATATTCTGAGGCGGTATCACCTGATCCGGGAGATAGTTGATCGCCGGGAGATCGAGGTCAGGAGGGTTGACACGAAGAACAACACGGCGGATCCACTCATGAAGGCCATTCCCCAGATACAGTTTGAGAGACTCTTCGGGATGCTCGGTATGCGATACTACAGCAGCTGGCCCTAGTGCAAGTGGGGGATTGTTGGTTGTATGTATGCCCTAGAGGCCAGTATTGTACAGATGATGTATATTATATTGGATGCTTGGACATATATAGAGATGACTTTCTTGCTCGATATGATAGTATGCTATCTGGTTACTCTTTATCTTAACATGTATGCTAGTCTCTTTAAACTGTCTTTATGGTTACATGTTGGTAAAGCCCTTAGGATGTGTACTTGACTTCCTGGACTATGATGCAGATCATACTAGTGGGGACATGGTAGTCCATAAGTACATCCTTCAAGGTCCCTAGTCGTAGGTGTATCGAGACGGGGCATCGATATATCAGTGTAGACTAGCGTATACGCTTCTCGACCTATGAGATGGGCGAAGGATGATCCCATATCCATTGGTGTTTGACATCAGAGATGGTATACGGCTGCTCAGTGGAGACTGGGTACACTGGACGGACTCGCCGAGAACTCCCATATGGTATTATACCTCACGTCAGATGGCAGTTCTCAGGTGACACTTGTACAGGTTAGTCTGTAGACCCGAGATCGTCATAGAGTCTTGTGTGATTCCCACTGTGCTTTGATCTCCACCTTACCACGTCCATGAGGGCATGCAAAACGGTGGTCTTTAGGTATAGTCCCGAGTCACATGGAGGCAATGAGCGATTGGAGGGGTTTCGTCTCTCCCGGTATTGGGGGTTGATGTTGCGCTGTGCTCGATTGGCCGTAACAGGGAAGTCCCTGGCCAGGGCTGATCAGAGATTTGCTGGTAAGTGTTACCAGTAGTTTCTCGACCCGTTATGAGCCTCACATCGGCACGACTTATCGGTTATTGGGGTCTGACGTTTACCACCCCTAGACTTGATATGCGACGTATCAGACGAACAGACCGGACTGTACGGTAAGTGTTACTGGTTGGATTCACAGGAGTGTGAGCGGGCTAGCTCATCGATCTTCTGATCGCTCAATACCTGGATGGCCGTTACGTTTAGCAGACCGCTTGCGGCTTGTGGGCGCTTGATATGATCATCATCTGCTACCGGCGTATTGACGAGTCTTTAGAGTCCTACACAGAGGTTTCCTGGCTCAAGCGAAACGAAATAGGAGCGCATATGAGATATGTGCGGGACCGAGAATAATGCGTGTATGTGATACCGTATTTCATTCTCACGATGAATGTTTCGATTGGTTGTATGCGATATAACCTAGTTGTCGAATCATTGATTCGATAAATCGATACATTGTATACTAGTCGGTTATGTGCGACATGACCGGATCATTGAATCATGTGTTAATTTAATGATTTAATGTATAATTATATATTTGATATATTAATTTGCATAAACTAGTATTGGTCCATTTTAAAAGGATTTTCTCACTTGAAGTGCACATTGTATATGTGATATGCTTTTGTGTGCACTTGATTGTATCATGTTTGATGATACATATTTACTTGGGTTTGTGCAAAGAATTAAACCATGGTTATGATAATGGTTAGGGTTTAGAGTTATTCATCTATTTATTTATCCATTCTTTATTTATTTAAATGGATAAAGGAAAATAAAATGGTTTCTTTTTGTCATGAAGCTTGTTGAAGCTTCATGAAGCTTTGACTAAAGAGACCATTTTGTCTTCATGCTTAACCCTAACCATTCCCACTTACCATGGTCTATTCTCTACACTTAACCTTAGTTAGGATATGATAAGTATTGTTTTCTTTTTCATTTTAAATAACTTATCATATTCTTTCTTCTTCTTGATCATTTTCTTCTTCAAGAAAAGTTTAAGCCCATCAATGGCAACTTGAGCAAAAGTGAGTGAAATCCAATTCTAAAGTGAACCCACCTCCTATTTATTCACCCTCTACCTCTTGCCAAGTTGTTTTGGGTGTTTTCTTCACAAGTTTCACAACTTTGTGAAGTTGGAGCTTGAACTTGTGCAACCTCGACGTAGATCATCTTCGGCACGAAGCCGACGACCTATTCCGCTCATTTCACCGATGAAGCCGACGCGAGAGTCCGAGATTCGAGATGGACAGCGAGGGGATGACTACGTGGAGCTAAGGAAGTGGATAACCAGATCTACAAAGGTTGTAGCTTCTTATCTTTAGTAAAGTTGTTAACTAGATTCGTTTTTCGCCTAGAATTCTAGCCAACGATCCGTATTAGGGTTTCTCGACACCCATAAAATTTTAAATTGGCTTGGTCGATACCTTGTGAGACCTCTATTGTGTGCCTAGGAACCTTTCACGTAGACAGCGGGAGCAGCGGAAACGTAAGCAAGATGTTTTATGTGATAAATCAGGCATCGCAGAGTTGGAACGTCTATTTTGATTAGGTAGTCAAAGAGTTTGACTTCATCAAAATGGTAGATGAACCTTATATATACAAAATGGTAGCAGAGAGTATGGTAGTGATCCTCGTAGAGTACGTGGATGACATACTCTTGATAGGTATGCTACGCTTGGTCAATCTCCTCTTATCACAAGGATTCTCCATATAGGATCAAAGTGATACCTCCTAAAATCCTGGGTTATGGATCTATTAGATAGATCTAATTGGATATTAGGATTCTCACTAGTTGTAGTGAGATGGTATCAATCGATCCTGGGGAGAATCACTGGAACGGTTCCAGGGTGATAAGGACGACTGAATGTCAGTCGCAGGCATTTTCTTTACCCTCAGTGGAGGGACGGTATGTTGGAAGAATTCCAAGCTAGATACCGTGACATACTAGACGATTAAAGGCAAGATACATCATTACCAAGGATGCTACCAAAAAGGCAGTCTGGATATATAAGTTTATGAGATGAACTTCGTTCCTACCATTGTGTGGCAATGGAGTTGTGGCTTAAGCCAAGGAACCCCCCGTCCCATCAGAAATCCAGATATAATTCTTAGGCAGTATCACCTGATCATGGAGATGGTTAATCTCCAGGGAGATCGAGGTTAGGAGAGTAGACACAGAGGACAACAGTGCGGATCCACTCACAAAGGCCTTTTTCCCGGTAGAGACTTTTATGGGATGGTTGAGTATGAGATACTTCAACAGCAGCTAGATGTTGGGTATGTGATACCACAACAGATGACCCTAGTGCAAGTGGGAGATTGTTAGTTATATGTATGCCCTAGAGGCCATTACTGTACATACGATGTATATTGTAGTGGATGCTAAGACATATATAGGGAGGACTTTCTTGCTCGACATGATAGTATGTTATCTGGTTGTACCTTATCTTAACATGTACTCTGATTGTCTCTATATTACATGTTGATAAAGACCTTAGGATATGTACTCGACTACTGGGACTATGATGAGATCATACTAGTGGGGCCACAGTAGTCGACGAGTACATCCTATAACTGTTCCTAGTCGAGGGTGTATCGAGACAGGGCATCGATACACCAGAGTAGATTAGCGTATACACATCTTGACCCATATGATGGGCGATGGATGATCCTATATCCATCGGTGTTTGACATCAAGGATGGTGTACGGGTCCTCATTGGAGACTGGGTACACTGGACGGACTCGCCGAGAACTCCCAGATGGTATTATACCTCACGTCAGAAGGCAGTTCTCTGGTGACACTGGTACAGGTTAGTCTGTAGACCCGAGATCGTCATAGAGTCTTGTGTGATTCCCACTGTGCTTTGATTTCCTTCATACCTCGTCCAAGAGGGCATGCAAAAAGGTGGCTTTTGGGTACAGTCCTGAATCACATGGAGGCAATAAGCGATAGGAGGGGATTCGTCTCTCCCGGTATAGGGAGTTGATGTTGTGCTGTGTTCGATTGGCTATAACTGGAAACCCCTGGCCAGGGTTGCTGAGATTTACTGGTAAGTGTTATCAGTAGTTTCTCGAACTGTTATAGAACTCATATCGACACGACTTATCAAGCTACTGGGGTCTGACGTTTACCACCCCTAGGCGAGATATGCGACATATCAGACGACGAGACCGGACTGTACCGGAGTGTTACTGACTGGATTCACAGGAGAATGTACAGGCTTACTTGTTGATCTTATGAGCGCACAATACCTGGGTGGCTGTTACGTTTAGCTGACCGGTTGCAGCTTGTGGGTGTTTGATATGATCATCACCTACTGCCGGCGTATTGACGATTCTTTAGAGTCCTACACAGAGGTTTCTTGGCTCAAGAAAAATGGAGTACGGGCACATATGTGATATGTGCAAGACCAAGGATAATGCGATATGATATACCGTATTATATTCTCGCATTATTCTATATGAGCCGGATCATCGGATCAAGTGTTGATTCGATGAATCGGTACATGATATATTAGTCGGTTATATTCAATATAGCCGGATTGTCGGATCAAGTGTTGATTCGATAATTTAATGTATAATAATATATATGATATATTGAATTGCATTATCTAATATTGGCTAGCTTTATTGATTCATTTTCTCACCGGGTAATACATTGATATATATGCGATATATGTTAATTGTATTATTTTCTTTTGTTACAAATATATATTATATATGTGATATATAATATTGTAACATGATATGATTACTAATTCAACATGTTTAGTGGAGATTAAATAAGGTTAGGGTTTGAATTGGGTTAGTTCTTTCATGAACCTTCTAGAAGGTTTTCTTTTGTTTTGTGCTAAGATATTTTTTAGTGACTCGTTCTTAACCCAACCCAAACCCTTAGCCCTAGGTAAATCTCTACATGAGTTAGCCTTGTCATGGTTGACCATGGTTACATTTGTAATGATATTATCATTTGCATTATTCATCACAAATGGATTTTTATTCATTGTTCATCTTCTTCTTCCTTCTTGCAAATCTTTCTAGCTTTGATTCTTATGATGAAAATGGGTGAGATAATGAAAATAAAATAGAGCTAAATTCCTACTTCATCATCTTAATCTATCCTAGCCATTTAGATTAGGCTGTTCACTTCATTTGAGAGTGAGAGCTTGTGTTTAAGAAACTTCAAGGTAGATCATCTTAGTTATCGAAGATCTGAAGCAAGTTTGCATCATTCTTTTTGTGGAGTCTCTCGAGACTTCGGAACTTGATGATCGCAGCGAAGGGACCCCAACACGGAGCTTATGAAGCGAATGACCGGACTACAAAGGTTGTAATCCCAAACTCTTAGATGTTAAAGTGTTTAACATGCTTTGTTTCGCCTAATCTCTAGTTTAAAGATCCCGTTTAGGGTTGTTTGGCACGGCTAAATTTTAAATCGGGCATGGTTGATACCTTGTAGAACCTTATTAGAGTGCCTAGTAACCCTACAGATGAGAAGAAGAGAGCAAGTGAAGAATCACTTCATCAAAAAATGACAAGAAGAATGGCTAAGTCTTTTTACATGAAGCATTTTCTTTCCATTTAAAATCACAACCATACTTCAATAGTATTTGCAATAAATACAAAGCCATGCTTCATGTCATCTCATTCTTTTCCATTCAATTTTCTATTTTCAACAAAATAGAAAAATGCATAATAGGGTATCATCTTCTAGAAGGTATTTTGTATAAATACAAAATACTTTCTACTGTATATACATACCCGTATTCGTACCAAAATACGAATAGCCAAGAGATATAATAATACTACTAATACAATACTAGTATTAAATCAATATCTGATTTAACAAACCGGCTTAATTCTAAGCTCACTAGTGTTATTAACCATTCGATCGAAAACCTGGATAACACTCGAATATACATCGAAATATGTATATGTAAATTATTAAATCAATACCCAATTTAATAATCCGGCTTAATCCTAAACCGGCCAGTATTATCATTCGATCGGAACCCTACTCGATTGAAAATTTGGATAACATTAGAATATACATATCGAAATGTGTATATATAAATTATTAAATCAATACCCGATTTACTAATCCGGCTTAATCCTAAGTCGACTAGTATTATCATTCGATCGAAACCCTACATGTATAAACATACGGCCACCATATTGTTTTGCCTGAACCAGAGAAAACCTCTGTGTGGGACTCTAAAAACCCGATAAATGCTGGCAGTGGGTTTAAGCACAAGCATGTCAGCGACACTAGCTTTATGTAACGGGTACCTAGGTACCTGTCGAAAAAGAAAGCCGACGAGCAAGCTCATCCGAATCCCAACCGAGCCTATCCGTACCAATCTCCGTACAGTCCAGTCTCTTCGTCTAAGAGTATCACATACCCGGTCTAGGGGGTTGTTGTAATGTTTTAAAAATAAATAAATAAAATAAATAAATCCTTTAGGTGAATTTTCCGATAACCGGTAAAATAACTCGTATTTTCCGTAAAACGTAACTATAATTATTTTTCAACATAGACTTGAATACGCCTATTTTAACTATGTAATTGCTAGTATTTGGTATTTAATTAGTCACTTATAAATTGTTAGTTTACTTAAATATTTTTCCTTAATTAATTATTTTAAATATTGTTTTAAGTTTTCACTTATACATTTAATTAATGATAATTACAAATTGGAATGTGTTAATTATACTTTAAATAACCATGACAACTCAAAACCTAGTTGTTATCATGTTCTTTCCTTCTACAGTTATCTCCATTGTTCTAGACCATTCTAGGGAAAGGGTTTAAAAAAATAAACTAATTAGAAAAAGGAGTAAATAGATGTAATAATAGGGGTATGGTTACCTCTTTTTCTCACTCACCCTCACTCACTTTTCTTTCAATCAAGTTTCGGCCAAGTCATGGCAGTAGCCCCCCCCCCCCCTCTTCATTCAACACACTTTATCTCATCTAATAAAAGAAAATTTAATAATTAAGGAAATAAGTAAAAGAGGTAATAATTAGGGCTGATTCTACACTCATCCACACACTTCTCTTTCTCTTTTCTTTTAACGGATTTGGCCGAGCCCCCCATCCTTAGCAGCAGCCCATTTCCCGCTTCATTTATCCTTCAAAAATCCCCCAAATTCACTCAAAAATCCACACAAAATTCCATAAATTCCTAATTAAACCTTTACCCATTTTTCATTGGCCAAACAAGTATGGATCTTGGAGCAAGAGAACCATTTTGGAGGCAGGTTTGCAAGATTGATCTCTTGATTTGTGAGGTATAAATCTTAACCCAATGTTTAATTTATTGGTTAATTGCTTAAAGCTAACTTGTTTAGGTGTTTAATTATGGTTTTAATTGAAAGGTTTAGATTTCAAGAATAGGGTTTGAATTCAATTAAGGTTTTTTTCACTTATTTAAGATTACAATGTGTAGTTTAAGCTCTTAAGACTTGGAAAACCTAATCTGGTTGATAATTTGCTAATTGTTACATTTTATTTATCCTAATTATAATTTTTGCAAACTAGATTTTTATGATTAATATAAATAGGTGAGATTAAAATCTAGTTAATAATTGTGTAGATTAATTAAGACATAAAATGATCATTGTGGCCACTAGATTTGTTAAAACATCAAGTTTTGAACAAAAATAGAAATTGATGCTTACTAGGTTTTTAGGATAAATAGATTTCAATTTAGTTTGAGATTTTGATGACCTACAACCTAATTCCTATAATATTTAATGTGTTGTGATTGCGAGATTTTTATGATTGGGTTCTAGGTTTGGGGTTTGTCACGTATAGCGACCCTAGTTGTAGTTTGTGGCGTTGTCGCGAGCGTGTTTTGTGCACCAAGTGTGTGCGCGTCTAGTTAGTGCGCGTGAATGACTTGTGTTGTTTGTTCCGCGACTATTCGTATATTTATCCTCTTAATTGCTTGTGTGCGATTCTAGGATCGGGTGCAGAGACGACGTAGCGCCGAAAGACAAGGTGGAGATCGGATCAGATTAGTCGAGGCGTCCCGGTGAGTAGATGTACACATCTATAGGGGGTCGTCTGGATGGTGCGAGGCGCCCGACAGTAGGATTTACTAGTAGTTCTTGCAATTATGTGCGTAGTTTCCTAGTTAGCCATCTCATTGCATCATATCGTTATATATATATGTGTGTGTATGTGATATCATCTCATAGGACACTTGAACCATTACCATTGGTTCCTGCTGCACGTGCACTATTTATGCGAACACACACGCCATTGGTAATTGCTATGTCACGAACACTATAGAAATTGCTTAGAATTGGTATTAGTGAAATTGCATTATATATGACCCGTAGACTTATACTTGTATATTCATTCATTAAGATGGATACGTAGGATTTTTAGTCATATATACATATCTCATTGCATCATGATTCATGTATAGCTTCTGGCCGTACTTCGCATGGTACATACTACCGTATCATAGATTTCCATCATCACCAGCATGTTTATATATTGTGATTCTTGTCGAGAATTTCAGTATTTATGAGATTTCTGGATTTTGGAGAAAACTGCAAGAATTTATAAACCTATTATCCGTTTTAAAAATGCAAGTTGCGATTTTCTCGTGATGTATGTGTCGTGCACCATGTGTTTTCCTGATTTCTGTTGGTTTCGAGACCCGATTCAAGGAGTGGACGAACCGTCTCGAGTAGATGGTGGGCCCGGTAAGGTACCTCGGGGCAAGAGATTGTGGGGATGACGATGAGCATGGCTGGGGAAGACTACCTACCGGTGATGTCTAACGCGGCGGATATCCAGGGGATATCGACCGTAGTCGTGAGATTTGATGATTTGGGCCGATCCGGACTGCATGAGGTCGAGATATTGAGACTTTGAGATATTGAGATATCGAGATATTGAGATATTGAGATATACATATTTTGTGTTTTTACTTGACACGGTTTTCTATGGATTTCATTGATGATACTTCAGTTATTTCACGGGAGTTTTACTAAGATAAGAATAAAGATTTTCTCTTACCAAACATATTCAAATATCGTGATTGATTATGCATTCATATTGCATACATACTAGTGCATCGCATCATATCGGTATATGTGTAGGTTGTGACGCATTTGTGTGCATGCTTACGATAGCCTTATTAGATATTACTTACTATTCACGAGTTGGCAACTCACCCCCGTTGTGCCACAGTATCTTGCAGGTCTGACCCGTCAGCACAGTAGCGGCGGGTGTACCTTCTATTCCGCTTCGTTTGCTTCGGTTTGCAGCTTTGCTCAAAGGTGGGTTGCGAGGATATTTTGGTCCATCTTGTATTTTATTTTGTATCTAGTATACTCCATCTATCCTTATATATTGGACTAGACAGTGAGATTCGTGAGACTTGTATTTGTGGTGTTTGGTGTCGATACTCACTTGTGTCGACGTGAGGCTTTTATGCTTTATTTCGCATTATTATTATATATTTATTGCATGTGGTTATGATTCCGCCATTGCGAAGAGCTAGCCCCCGCTTGGGGATGCCTTCATTCATGATTTATATGTATTTTCATGTGTTGTACCCGTTTAGGGGGCCAGTATTTACAAAGGAGACTTTGCCGAAATTTTCGGAAATTTTGAGGTTTTTAAAAAATGTTTAATGCGACTTACTTTGGTTAAAATCGCTTTCTTTAGTAAGTTTTCCTTCACTCTATTTCTTTATTGGTTTAGATTTCTGGGGTTTGGCTTACTTAGATTACGTACTCTTTGAGACGTTTCGTAATTTAAGTGTCAGTCACGTTCTGTACCTTCGAGTTGTGACAAAGTTGGTATCATAGCGATAGGGTTTACCTTTCTGAATGTAGGATGACCTTTGGTAGATGGGGTAGGTGACTTAAGCAGAGTGACGTAGCGTGTGTATATTCCGCGGCATACTTACGATACGGTACTCTGCCTAAGTGACCTTAGGATATATATATATTTTCTTATATTTCTTTTCTTGATTCCGGAAATCCTTTGATTCGATCGCAATGTTCCTATCGATCCTGTTTCTTGTTCCAGCCACCATGCCGCCGGAGACTACGAGGGCCAGAGGGCTGCCGCCAGAGATAAGATTAGAGTAGGCTTGTTTGAGACGAGTACTGATTAGGGCGGTACGCCTACCCCTCAGGGACAGAGTGATCCGCTTTTTCTAGGCCGGATAGCTAGGCTGGAGTCGAGTATTCAGGACGTACGACAGATGGTTGGACCGTTAGTTGAGGCTAGCTAAGCTTCGAGAGCCGATGATGTCCCTCCTACTGCAGGGACTGTGATTGTACCTGCTGCTCAGTCAGATGTCTCTGTTGATACCAAGATTATTCTATATCCTTACAGGAGTTTTGAGGCTGAAGCCTCCAGTTTTTACCGGCACAGATGCAGCGGAGGATCTGTAGACAATCCTCGACGGGATGGTTAGGATTCATCATTCACAGAGATGTTCTGACGAGATATGGGTTGAGCTTGCGAGTTTTCATCTAGAGGGTCTTGCACAGACATGGTGCGAGTCAGTTGAGAGAGGCCGAGCTACAGATCTACCTCCTATAACTTGGGATGAAATTCATAAATTGTATTTCTTGCTCATATACTTTCGGAGAGCGTTCGAGATGCCCGAGCTCGTAGGTTCGAGTCTTTGCGTAAGACTTCAGGGATGACCGTCTCCGAGTACGATATTTAGTTTACTCAGCAGTCCGATATGCTCATTACCTGGTGGACACTGAAGAGAAACAGATATAGAGGTTCATGTGGAGATGGGACATGCCGTTATTTCTTGCTATAGGCACCCAACATTTTGGCATTTATGCCGCTGCTATGAACACAACCTTTTGTTGAATGACCGTATTTCTGAGACTTCAATCGTTTCTTGGATCGAAGCGAATTTGTACCTGTATGCCAGCACAGAGGCGGTTAGATAGACGCCGTTGTGACAGGTATTCTTCGGTGTTTTCTACCGATGCGTATTTCTTTCTAGTGTCGTTTGAAATGATATCCACATAAATTTTATCAAAGTCTAGCCGATAGTAGTCCTTGTTAAATTTGTTGTGATTTCTTCCTTAGGCTAGTCTTTTGTCGCTTGAAATGTTTTCGTTCGTGTTGTTTGTTCATATCGGAGATAGGGATTTTTCTGTCAATTCGATTCTTCTCGATATGTTTGACTTGAAGTTCTTCTAGGCATGGATTGGCTAACCACGTGTTATGCATTGTGGACTGCCGTGAGAAGGCAGTCAGATTTAGTTTTCTGGGTGAGCTAGTTCTTGTTTTCCGAGGAGACTGTAGCGCCACCCTTCTTAGTTTGACTTTTTCTCTTCGCGCTAGTCGGGTCTGGAGGAAAGGATGTCAGGAATTCTTGGCGTATGTTTGCGATGTTAGAGCCGTAGAGATCCAGTTGGATAGGTCCCGATTATGAGGGAATTTCAAGATGTCTTTCCTGACAAGTTGCTTGGTTTGTTTCCAGAATGCGACATTGAGTTCTGCTTTGAATTGATTCCCGGCACGGAGCCTTTTTCTATACCGCCATATCGGATGGACCCGGTGGAGTTTAATGAACCGAAGGAGCAGTTGCAAGAATTATTGGGTAAAGGGCTTGTTCGTCCGAGTGCGTCACCTTAGGGTGCTCCTTTTCTGTTCGTCAAGAAGAAAGATTGCTTTTCGCACACGTTATGGGCGTTATGAGTCTTGGTGATGTCGTTCGAGCTCACCAATGCCCCAGCAGTGTTTATGGATTGGATGAACCGAATATTCGGTCCATTTCTTGATCAGTGATCATTGTGTTTGTTGATGACACCTTAATATGCTTCCGGAGCTGTGGGGAGCCTGGGTAGCAATTGAGGATTTCGTTGCAGATCTTGAGGGAACACCAGCTATTCGCTAAATTATCTACGTGTGATTTCTGATGTGATAGTGTGGGTTTCTTGGGACATGTAGTCACGAGAAATGGTAAGTATGGAACCGAAGAAGATCGATGCCGTTCAGCACTGCCCCAGACCCGTATCAGTGACAAAGGTCCGTAGCTTTTGGGTTTGGCCGGATATTATCGACGCTTTGTTAGAATTTTCTTGTATAGCTCCAACATTGACCAGGTTGACCGGAAAGGAGTTTCTTTTTTTTGGACTGACTTGCGAGCAGAGCTTTCAGCATATAAAGACTCGTTGGACTACAACTCCAGTATTATTTCTGCCTTCAGGGTCAGGCGGTTTTGTTAGTTATTGCGATGCTTCTCGACAGTTGAAGAAGCGCGAGAACTATTCCACGCATGACTTAGAGATGATTGTAGTAGTTTTGCACTTAAAATCTAGAGACACTATTTATACAACGAGTCGTGCTAGATAATTATGGACCACAAGAGTTTAAGTGCATTTTTCAGCAGCGAGATCTGAAATTGAGATAGCATAAATGGATGGAGATAGTGAAAGACCTTGACTACGAGATTTTTTATCATCCGGGAAAGAAGAATGTTGTCGCAAATGCTTTGAGTCGGAGGCCCGGAGGTAACTTATCTTGTTGAGCATAGTTCAGAGACGGTTGACGGTAGAATGGTAGATTTTATTTGACAGCAGAGTACAGTTCGAGTTGTGTCGACCGGGGGATAACTTGCCAATGTCCGTGCACGTCAACAGTTATTTGACCGTGTCAGTGAAACACAGTCCAATGACGTTCGTTGCTAAAGATCATGGAGCAGGTTCGACGGGGCAGAAATTCAGAGTTTATGATTGATGATTAGGGAGCACTATGATTTGGGACTCGACTGTGTGTGCCAGATTGTGAGGGACTGGGATGCGAGATTTTAGAGGAAGCATACCAGTCGACATATAGTGTTTATCCGATTTCCACCAAGATGTATCATAACGTATGATATGTCTACAGATGTGAAGGGATGAAGAGAGATATCACAGACTTTGTTTCAGGATGCTGACATGTCAGCAAGTCAAGGCCGAGGATCAGGGGTCAGCAGGAGCATTACAACTTTTGCCCATTCCAGGGTGGAAATGAGAGTAGATTTCTATGGATCTTATTGTGGGTCTACCTAGGACCAGTCAAGAATATAACTCTAATTGGGTGACGGTAGACCGATCAACGAAAGCAGCTCACCTTCTACCAGATAAGACCACTTTCGGACTCGTTTGGTATGTTCAGATATGTGTTGATAAGATGGTGCGACTACATAGAGTTCGGACTTGTATTGTGTCCGATAGAGGCACCCCGTTCACCAGCCGGCGATGGCAGAAACTTCAGGAGGCTTTGGACACCAATTGAGTTTTAGTGTAGCTTTCCACCCGCAGACTGACGGTCAATCAGAGCGGACCATATAGATTCTTGAGGACATGCTCCGAGTTTGCGTTCTAGATTTCGTGGCAGTTGGGATCACCACTTGCCATTGATAAAGTTTTCCTATAATAACAGTTTCCAGGAAGAGATTCAAATGGCACCCTTTAAGGCGTTTTATGTGTGGAGATGTCGATCACCAGTTTGTTGGACGGAGCTCAGTAAGAGCAGTGTTATGGGGCCATAGCTTGTACATGAGATGACCGAAAAGAGATCCAGTTGATTTAGGATAGGATGAGAGCGGCCCAAAACTGGCAGGAATTTTATGCAGACTGACGTCGGCGAGACTTGAGTTTACAGTTGGTGATCATGTTTTCTTGAAGGTTTCTCCGATGAAGGGCATGTTGAGATTAGGAAAGGTAGGAAGGCTTAATTCCAGAGATGTGGGTTCTTTCAAGATTCTCGAGAGTGTCGGCACGGTTACTTATCGTTTGGCTCTTCCACCTGGCTTTCTACATGTTCATCCCATGTTTCTTATAGCGGTGCTCCGCAAGTACCTTCATGACCCCTCTCGCGTGATACAGCATCAGGCTGGAGCGCGATCATTCTTTCGCCATGCAGCCGATGGTCATTCAAGATCGGCAGGTGAAGAAACGGAGGTCCGAAGACATACCGACCGTAATGTTTCTTTAGCATGGCCCGAGCGGCGAAGAGGTCACGTAGGAAGCCGAGGACGAGATGCAGAAGGAATATTCCCATCTCTTTGAGAGTACACGTAGTTAGATTTTAAATTCGGTGACCGAATTTCCTTAAGGAGAGAAGATTGTAACGTTTTAATAATAAATAAATAAATAAATCCTTTAGGTGAATTTTCCGATATCCGGTAAAATAACTCGTATTTTTCGTAAAACGTAACTATAATTATTTTTCAACATAGACTTGAATACGCCTATTTTAACTATATAATTTCTAGTATTTGGTATTTAATTAGCCACTTATAAATTGTTAGTTTACTTAAATATTTTTCCTTAATTAATTATTTTAAATATTGTTTTAAGTTTTCACTTATACATTTAATTAATGATAATTACAATTTAGAATGGGTTATTTATATTTTAGTGAACCATGACAACTCAAAACCTAGTTGTTAACATGTTCTTTCCTTCTACAATTATCTCCATGGTTCTAGACCATTCTAGGGAAAAGGGTTTAAAAAAAACTAATTAGAAAAAGGAGTAAATATATGTAATAATGGGGGGTATGGTTACCTCTTTCTCTCACTCACCCTCACTCACTTTTCTTTCCATCAAGTTTCGGCCAAGTCATGGCTGCAACCCCCCTCTCTTCATTCAACACACTTTATCTCATCTAATAAAAGAAAATTTAATAATTAAGGAAAGAAGTAAAAAGGTAATAATTGGGGGTGATTCTACACCCATCCACACACTTCTCTCTCTCTCTCTTTTCTCTCATGGTTTTGGCCGAGCCCCCACCCTTAGCAGCAGCCCATTTCCCCACTTCATTTATCCTTCAAAAATCCCCCAAATTCACTCAAAAATCCACACAAAATTCCACAAATTCCTAATTAAACCTTTACACATTTTTCATTGGCCAAACAAGTATGGATCTTGGAGCAAGAGAACCATTTTGGAGGCAAGTTTGCAAGGTTGATCTCTTGATTTGTGATGTATAAATCTTAACCCAATGTTTAATTTATTGGTTAATTGCTTAAAGCTAACTTGTTTATGTGTTTAATTATGGTTTTAATTGCAAGGTTTAGATTTCAGGAATAGGGTTTGAATTCAATTAGGTTCTTTATCACTTGTTTAAGGTTACAATGTGTAGTTTAAGCTATTAAGACTTGGAAAACCTAATCTAGCTGCTAATTTGCTAATTGTTACATTTAATTTGTCCTAATTATAATTTTTGCAAACTAGATTTTTATGATTAATATAAATAGGTGAGATTAAAATCTAGTTAATAATTGTGTAGCTTAATTAAGACATAAAATGATATTTGTGGCCACTAGATTTGTTAAAACATCAAGTTTTGAACAAAAATGGAAATTGATGCTTACTAGGATTTTAGGATAAATAGATTTCAATTTAGTTTGAGATTTTGATGACCTACAACCTAATTCCTATAATATTTAATGTGTTGTGATTGCGAGATTTTTATGATTGGGTTCTAGGTTTGGGGTTTATCACGTATAGCGACCCTAGTTGTAGTTTGTGGTATTGTCGCGAGCGTGTTCTGTACACCAAGTGTGTGTGCGTCTAGTTAGTGCGCGTGATTGACTTGTGTCGTTTGTTCCGCGACTATTCGTATATTTATCCACTTAATTGCTTGTGTACGATTCTAGGATCGGGCGCAGAGGCGACGTGGCGCGGAAAGACATGGTGGAAATCGGATCAGATTAGCTGAGGCGTCCCGGTGAGTAGATGTACACATCTATAGGGGGGATCGTCTGGATGGCGCGAGGCGCCCGACAGTAGGATTTACTAGTAGTACTTGCAATTATGTGCGTAGTTTCCTAGTTAGCCATCTCATTGCATCGTATCGTTATATATATATATATATATATATATATATATATATATAACATCTCATAGGACACTTGCACCATTACCATTAGTTCCTGCTGCACGTGCACTATTTATGTGAACACACACGCCATTGGTAATTGCTATGTCACGAACACTATAGAAATTGCTTAGAATTGGTATTAGTGCAATTGCATCATATTTGATCCGTAGACTTATACTTGTATATTCATTTATCAAGATGAATACGTAGGATTTTTAGTCATATATACATACCTCATTGCATCATGATTCATGCATAGCTTCTGGCCGTACTTCGCATGGTATATACTACCGTATCATAGATATCCACCATCACCGGCATGTTTATATATTGTAATTCTTATCGAGGATTTTGGTATTTATGAGATTTCTGGATTTTGGAGAAACCGCAAGAATTCATAAACCTATTATCCTTTTTAAAAATGAAAGTTGCGTTTTTCTCATGATGTATGTGTCGTCCACCATGAGTTTTCCTGATTTCTGTTGGTTTTCGAGACCCGATTCGAGGAGTGGACGAACCATCTCAGGTACATAGTGGACCTGGTAAGGTACCTCGGGGCAAAAGATTGTGGGGATGACGATGAGTCTGGCTGGGAAAGACTACCTACCGGTGATGTCTGACACGACGGATATCCAGAGGATACCGACCGTAGTCGTGAGATTTGATGATTTGGGCCGATCCGGACTGCCGGAGCCCGAGATATTGAGATATTGAGACTTTGAGATATTGAGATATCGAGACATTGAGACATTGGGACATACATATTTTGTGTCGATGCTTGACACGGATTTCTATGGATTTCATTGATGATACTTCAGTTATTTCACAGGAGTTTTACTAAGATAAGAATAAAGATTTTCTTTTACCAAATATATTCAGATTTCGTGATTGATTATGCATTCATATTGCATACATACTAGTGCATCGCATCATATCGGTATATGTATAGGTTGTGACGCATTTGCGTGCGTGCTAACGATAGCCTTATTAAATGTTACGTACTACTCACGAGTTGGCAACACACCCCCGTTGTGCCACGGTATCTTGCAGGTCTGACCCGTTAGCACAGTAGCGACGGGTGTACCCTCTATTCCGCTTCGTTTTCTTCGGTTTGCAGCTTTTCTCAAAGGTGGGTTACGAGGACATTTTGTTCCATCTTGTATTTTATTTTTTATCTAATATACTCCATATATCCTTGTATATTGGACTAGACGGTGAGGCTCGTGAGACTTGTATTTGTGATGTTTGGTGTCGATGCTCACTTGAGCCGACGTGAGGCTTTTATGCTTTTATGCTTTATTTCGCATTATTATTATATATTTATTGCATGTGGTTGTGATTCCGCCATTGGCGAAGAGCTAGCTCCCGCTTGGGGATGCCTTCATTCATGATTTACATGTATTTTCATTTGATGTACCCATTTAGGGGGGCAATATTTACAAAGGAGACTCTGCCGAAATTTTCGGAAATTGTGAGGTATTTCAAAAATGTTTAATGTGACTTACTTCGGTGAAAATCGCTTTCTTTAGTAAGTTTTCCTTCACTCTATTTCTTTATTGGTTTAGATTTCTAGGCTTTGGCTCACTTAGATTACGTACGCCTTGAGACGTTTCGTAATTTAAGTGCCAGTCACGTTCCGTACCTTCGGGTCATGACAGTTGTCATGCCCCGCTTCTCAAAAGAGTGGTAACAGCATGTGACAAGTCCGCAACGTATTTATTTCAAGAAGGTCATTTCTCAAAATAAATACGCTATGCATAATGTAAGCTATATAATAATGACAAGAATAAATAAGTGAAAATAAAATCCAACCACTTTAAATATTTACATTCCCAATTTTACAAGGTTTAAACCGATACAAGATGTCTGAAATAAAAAACATAAACATAAGAACCTAAACATGTAGCTTACCGAGATTGTCACGACCCAAAATATTAGCTCGTGAGTAGCACTCGAATCACGCAACGTCTAAAGGCGTAACGGAATTCGAGTAAGCTGAAACCCAGAAATCTAAACCCTTTTAAGAAATAAAGAAGGTGAAGTTTTGAAATAAAGGTATAATGAAATCAAGTTTTCTTAAATGCATGGAAAAAGGGGCATAAATAATGCAAGTGAAATTTACTAGTTTGAAAACATGTTTCGTCTTTTAAAAATTTTGGCAGCACCTCCTTTGTATTTTTTTGATCCAAAACCACAATACATAATAAAAAAAGGCATACCCAAGCGGGAGCTAGCTCTTCGCCAACCGGCGGATCACAACCACGCAAAGCAGTATAAATAAGTATACGACGCCCAACGGCGAAGATCACCGCAAAAGATAAGGAAAACAAGACAGTAAAACCCTAAAAGCGAACATAAACCCATCGCTCAAGTCTCGCAACTACAAGTCTTACTAAGTCTCATTACTTATACAATTAATAGTTTTGATTTGATGGAGTTGACTAGATACAATATGAAATATAAATACAAGAGTGGGTACGATACAAATGTCCCTCCTACCAAAGCAAAACACCCGAATGCAACTGTGTGCCAGCGAAGCCGCTACCGATCCATGCGGTCAACCTGCAAGAACTGTAGCACAACGGGGATGAGTTGACAACTCGTGAGTAGAAAAACATCTACAAGTAGAAATCGAATAAACGACTCCTAGGTCAACTATATCATAAAGGTAATACTATGATAACTAGGGTGACCGAGTCGTATATGTACCAACAATGTAATCAACACCTATGTGTATGCGGATATCATCCAATCATATAATCAATGCATGTGTGCATATGGATCTCGTCCAACCATCTGATAAATGTCTGCATGCAAATATCATAAAAGAGTGTGCATGAAAGTATGAGGATATAAATCAACGGGTGTCCCTCGTGACACATAAAATCATGGAACCTGAGTGTCCAACATCGACACTCGAAAACATCATGAAACCCGCGTCTAGCATCGACACGTAAATCGTCATGTATCGGGCTCCGTCAGTCCGGATCGGCCCACGGGTTCCATCTGCAGAATCGGCCCTCGGCCTCGGCAGTACGGGTCAACCCATATACATCTCTCGTCTCTGGTCATTATCCTCCGGATAATCGCCAGGTCTAACCAATCACCAGTAGGTAGTAGTCACTCTGCCAGGCTCACTGTCTACTGCACAGCAATCCGTTCTCGCCCCGGGATACCATACCGGGTCCACCATGTACCCGCAATCGGCCTCATCCAGCTCCTCGATCGAGTTTCACATGTCACACGTCTCATAACCGAGAAAACGCATGGTGGACGCACTGAAATATCATATCAAGAGAAACCGGATTTTTAAAACAGTACTTACTTTCTTTTGAAATAGCTACGGTTCTCAAATCCAGAAATCTTATGGAAACAACATATCTCAATGCGTAAAATCATAAAGCATGATATATGTGACATATGATAAAAAAATATAAGCATATCCGAATATCATGCTACATGGAACAGTAATATGACATATTAAGGGAAAACCGCTCTTTTAAAATGATTCCAGTTTTTAAATGTAACATGTGGTTCCCAATTTCCCAATAAAACCTGTTATCTATGTAGGTACAATATGTATATGCGCAAGTATAGCGGTACCCATGTGTATATGCCCTAATATGGGTATGCAATGTGTATATGCGCAAGTATGGATGTACCAATGTATGTGTGCACCAATATGGATATACAAATGGTATATACGCAAGCATGTTATGCGAAGAGTCATATCATAATGCAGCAATCCTACTGTGTAGTGACATGGCAATTATCTATGATGAAGTGTGTGAGCCTACAATATGTGTACGTGTAACATACGCATCATCGACAATGGTGCAGGTGTACTATCACGGGTATAAGCAATGCAATGCGAATAACATGAATGCAGCATAAGGTAAATCATATGCAGATGCTGACGGGTATACGTGTCTATCATGACCGAGTCGGTGAATCTATCAATTTGCATCCAGCCTCACAACGTCCCGTACGGTATGCTCCATCGTACGGCATCCTCTAGTTAAGGGTATGGATCAAACCTCAAGTCAAACTCATCACGCACGGAAAATCATCGTACGATGGCATTAAACCAATAGGGATCCTATCAACCTATAAGACAATGAGGATACAGCCTAATATCATGTACGGCCTATCATTCATGATTCACAGCATTCTATATATATATATATACCTATGTCCCAGGTCACATCCGCAATAATCTCATATCAGGGAACCGGCAGGGTATCAACCATCTCAATCGACTCGCATCCGTATACCGACATATCATCAGATCATCATATTCATCTTATATTTTGTTTATCGCATTTATATCTCACATCAAGTCGAGTTTACATAAACATTATATCTCTAAGTATAAGTATCTAATCTAACATACACACCCGAACCATACAATCAGATTTTTAAAGAAGCGAGTCGTAGTTTTGAAAATAGGGGTTAGATGTTTTTAAGGAAAAGATATCATTTGAAATTCCGTAACGTCCCTCGAGGTATCTGATTAAAAGATGCGTATGATTCTTCAGTTTAGAAATATGTATGGTTCGGATGACACATCTACGTCGACTATCTAGTCCTATAGTATCCTAAACGGCAATGTCAAACATCATCCTCAAATCCCGTCATCACATATTAACCGTATTATATCACTTCTAACTATCCTTAGTTTCTAATATGGTTTCACTAACTATCATTTAACTCTAACCCTAGTTTCCAAATATAGATTTCCTTAACCATATTCTATAAATCAGTTTCCATCAAAACTTTGCGGGGATGCTATACGCCATCCACCCGACTTCCCCGGTAGATATAGATCTACTCACCGTAGTCTTCGCTTGCCGAAGTCGTTGACGCCACGCTCCGTCGCCTCGGAATCCACGCGAAGGTACCTACAATAACAACACATATCGCAACGCTATTAAAATCAAGTTCTAAAATACAAAACGGCACGCGTTTTGCTCGTAGGTTAGAACCTATAGCATACACGTACAAAATCAACCAAACAACCCTTGTTGTTGATGTACGAACATCCCACAACCAAATACAAATCCAAATAACAAGAATTAGCATTTCAAAATATGGAAAACAAAGACAAAATCACTCTAAAAAGCTCCTAGATTTTGACTCAGGTCAAATAAATCTAAGCAAACAAGTCTAGGATGATGTACAGGGAGTGTGTGAGCTACTGTAAAATTCCCAGTACCAAAAACCATGAAGTGGCCGATCACCCCCACCCAAAATCCGAGCTCGCCAGCCCAGGGGTCTCTTTTTGGGTTCATCTGGTCAGAGTGGTCTCCTAGTGACTTAATTTGGTCCCTGGTATTGTTTGGTTCACTCAAAAATGACCTAGGTTGCTCCATATACCTTATAGGCACCCTAAAAGTCACAAAACCGATACAGAACAAATCCTATGTTCATGCATCGGGTTCACTTCTATGGCTCGGGTCAGGAATCGTGTCACCATGCTCATGTAAACACTCACAACTGTTCCCAGATTTCACCTATTTTCACTACAAAAAAATCAAGTAGGACCAAACACCTCTAAACAGCTTCAGGCAACTACCCTACGAAACCCAAGCCCTAACTCTCCTACCCACCCGAGGTCGCCGGAATTGGCCCCAGAATCGCCGGCCAAAACCGATGGGAAAGGGATAGGGTTTCAGGTGAACACTCAGGGACTCTTGTACTACCACACTGTTTTTTTTACAGTGAATACTCGGGGTCACAACAGGTTATCGATATCACCAAACGATACTAAAAAAACGATATCGCACAAACTAAACTAAAAGGAAGAAGTTATACTTCATGGTTACACCCAAGCAAAACCCTAGAAGTCCCAAAGTTGTCAAGATCCCACTTTGCTTGGTCCAATGTGTAGAGGAAGAGATGGAGATTAATTTTTATGAAGGGAGTAATAAGTTTTGGGGATTATTTGGAGATGGATCTAGGGCTTGAAGGTGGAGAGAGATGAGCATGAGGAAGATGAAGGAGAAGAAAATGAATAATGGTGGAGGGATATGTGGCTGCCCTCTCCTCTCTCTCTCTAATATTCTCACACTCTCTCTCCAAGTCATCATTATGTCCCCCCTCTCTCCAATTCATCATTACACCTTTTTCTTTTTCTTTTCTCACCACCAATAAACCATAACACATAACCCAAATGAAATGAAACAACATGTAACCAAATGAAATATGTCATGGTGCGCTAACCATGAAAACTGTAGAAACACGGATTTGGCCTAATCGCGATTAGTAGTGCACTAATCGGGTTTTTATCAAAACCGCATATAATAAATTTTAAAAATGCCAAATCTTTTAAATATATTTTTAAATGAATAAATCATTTTAATTTCCAATTATTTCACAAATATTGGTATATATTTATAGCCTTTTTCGAAAACCCCAATTTCGCAAATCGGGCAGTTTTCGGGAAATATATTATTTTAATATTAAATTCCAAAAAAATATTTTATATTTTCTGAAATGTTACAGAGATGAAAGCTGAAAGAAACTAGAGATCGACCTGTGCTGTGAACTAGTTGTACTCATGTTCCACCTCCTTAGTCCCTAGACAACCTGATAAACATTCCAAGAAACAAAGAAACGGGTGGGATGAACGTCAGCGAACTAGCGCTCGGTAAGTCTCCAAAAATGATGAGAAAGATATATGATGCATAACATGTAGAAAATGAAATATAATATGGCATATATAGAATAACAGGTAATAAGTGTGTGTGAGTGAATATAGGGTATGTGTCTTAATAGGTCTCTACAATATAATCTAACTAACGTATGTTTAAGTGTGAATGTCAACCAATCTTAAGAGTATTCTCGAACCCAAGATTATTGTCCAGGGGCAAGGAATCACAGTCCCAAAAGTAATCGGGACTTCAATTATTATTGAAGTATTCCAAACAAAATAGGTTATCGTCCAGGGGTTTAAAAATACGGTCCCTTATTAGTGAATTAATGATTTGTACCGTTTCAGTCCGGTACCACAACAACATGATTTATAGTAATGGGACTCATGAGATTCATACTCAAATTACCCCAACACCCCGCGCATCTAAAATTATAGTTACAGTTCCAAGTCTAGCTCATATGCATGAATACAAAAGGTGATGTACAATATCAATCTTTCAAGATTGAGTTCATATCAAGAATCATGTATCATGTCAAGTGCAAGTTATGTCAATTGTATTCATGGTTCAAGTCAAGTTAGATTAAGCATGCTAGTTTAGTACAAGTCATGTCAAATGGTCATGTAAACATGTCAAGTGTTCAAGTTCAAGCCGAGTTCGAGTTTGTATTTGAGTTCGAGTTCAAGTTAGATTGGGATAAATTTAATCAAGTGATTTCAAGCATGGGGTTCAAGAGATAGGACTAGCATGAAGTAAAAGTGATTCAGGTTACAAGTACTGGTATTATAGTTACTACAATATAAGTGTTGGGCATGGTATTGATGAAGGGAGTTATATTTAGTTAACCTTGGATATTAACCAATGGACAGATTTTGGCAAGACATGAGAATTGTGGTAAAGTTCAAAGAATGCTACTAAGTGAACCAACATAAACAGGAAAGATTTAGTGAAACCAGAGGGATTAAATTAACCACATATATTTAGTCAAAAGAGTTAACTCTGGATATCTGAATGAACTGTTAGGCCATTAGCAATATAGACTTGTACTGAATTATAAACTAATGAGATTAAATGAGGGTTGATCAAATATTAGATGCCTCATGGCAACGACATGGAACGGTATCTTGAGGGGTAGTCCAACGAGAGATAAAATGAAGCATCATTCTGTTTTCAGAACATATAATCACAATTAATAATATCTCAGATAAACTACAGTCCGTTCCATTTCAAAGATCAACATGATGCATTGAGGAACCATAGAGGTTCAAGTTGAATATGAGGCACTACATATATGAGTAGAAGAATACAGATTAAAATTAGGATAAGTCATTACATGCTTGGAGTTGCGACAAGAAAGCAAGACATACTTTCACAATGTTGGATAGGAAATAAATACAAGAACTAATCATTAGAAACACAAAAGACAGGTAAATGTATAGACGAAAAATATTCCGGAATTTAAAGTAGATGGTCCTGATAAACTCCCATCCTTCATCCAAGTCTCAAGAACAAGGCTCCTCGAAATAATGGAAAAAATGGAACAGAATGATATAGGGAAGAAAGAGGGATTTTTTTTCTAACGCCTTCAAACCCAACTTATCCATTCATTAACTAAGAATTAAGTGGTTCCTGAAAACATGCAAGTTTCAAAAATAATTTTAAACATAATGATACTTGATTTCTAACTCAAGGACCAGCCAATTTAAAAACCTTTTCTAACTTTGATAGCTAGACTAATGGTTTCCCTTTTACAAAATTTTCAGGTCAACAACCCTCTCTATTAATACACATTGTAAACTTATTTATGACTTTAATTTTTTAAAAGCTCCCATTGATTTTCCTACAATTTCATCCAAATTCTAGATTTCAAGCATATACTCCGTAAATCCACAGGCAAAAACAAAGAAATCATAAATCAATATAAAAATTTTGCAATACAAAAATATGCGTAGGTGATAAAAATAGCATGGCACAGATCAAACTGACAGTACCAACAGACAAATATCCAAGATAATGAGAGAATTAATCAAAGATGTGAATATTCAAATGAATTTTATAGAATCAAGATGTAAATTGATTAAACCCAAAACCAACTCACAAAACCCACCCTTAAGCTAACACAAATTCTAACCATATACATGTACTAAACTACAATTACTAGAATCAAGTTAATATTATGTTGGAGAAAAAATCAACGAAATTTTGAATTACTGATTAATTTATAAATCACGCATTGCTTGACCCTGTACATCACCCACTAACTAACCAATGGCCAATGCAAATGTATTCCCCTGATCAAATCCTATAAAAATTGTATTTTTATTGATCAGGGAAAGAGATTTGAATGGAAATATGGCTTATTAAATTAATTTGCGAATATGGTTAGGAAATTATCGCTACAAATTAATAAAGCACCATAACAATTCAAAGTTCATCAGATCAAAACCATCACAGATTATATAGTTTACTATATAGAGTTAAGTAAAACTTGAATCTAAGATCGAGAAAGACTCACACCATTAAATATATAGAGTTAGCTATAGGAGAAAAAAAGAGAAGGAAGAAGGAGGGACTAACTCAATTATTGAGGGAAACGAAGGGGCGGAGCTCGGTGTTGGCATCGTCGATGGGGAGGAGCAACCTGTCGGCGGAAGCAGGCAGTGGGGGACGAGGAAATGAGGTAGGCGGAGGGGTAGGACTTTCTCGATCGGGTCGGAGAGAAATAGGAGGGTCTGGTTCTCACTAGCCTCGTCGGAATCTTCGAAGGCGAGCATGAGTAGCGGTGGCATAGGGTTTGGTGCTCAGTTTTTGACAGGGAAAGAAGGAAAGTGATGATTGTTGGGTTTTTTTTATTAGAAGTTAAGAAAGTGAACGAGAAAAAGAGATTGGGGGATCGGTTACAAGGAGTTGAAGAAGAAGAGAGTGAAGGGGAGAGAATAGGGTTAGTTACGGGAGATAAAGAGTAGAAGTGGTGGCTGTTCAAGGACCGAGTACATGAAGGGTTAGCTGAGAGAGGAAGATGAACCATTTGGAAAAAGAAATAAATGAAAAAAAGAGAAAGAGAAAATGAAAAAGAAGAGGAGAAAGTTGGCTGAGAAAATGAGAAGGAAGAAAAATGAAATGATAAGGCTCGGGAATTTTAAAAGAAAATAGGAATGAGAAGGAATTAGTAGTGAGCTATAGTTTGGGTTAAGTTAAAGAGTTTATGGGTTTGAAAAAATATGAGTTAGTTGATTTGGGTGAGCTATAGTTTGGGTTAAGTTAAAGAGTTTATGGGTTTGAAAAAATATGAGTTAGTTGATTTGGGTGGGGAGACTTGGTTTAGGGTTTGAAGATTTACACAAGAAAGTGAGAATGATCGGTTAAAAACTGAAATACAAGAAAAAGAAATTGGACCTAGAAAAATAATGGATAAAATATATAGAGAGATAAAATAATAATAAATTTAATAGAAAAAAGAAAATGCCAAAACAAATAAATGTAGTATTTTATTAATACAATGGTATAGAAAATTTAGGGTCGTTACAGGGGTGGTAAACGTCATACCTCTACTGTCGTAGTGATTTGGTTAGGACCAGTCCAAGAAACTACCAATCTAACTATCAGTAAATCTCAACTGCCTTGATCAAGATCTTATGGTTCTAACCAACCGGACACAGTGTGATATTGACTCCCAATACCGGGAGAGACGGATCCCTGACAATCACTCGCTGCCTCCATATGGCTCGGGACTGTACTCAACCAAAACCTGTTTGTATGCAGTAAAGCCATGGTAGGGTAGTGATCAAAGCACAGTGGGAACTCACACGAGACAAATGATGATCTCAGGTCTAAAGACCAACCTATACTTATGTCACCTGAGAATCGCTGTCTGACGATAGGTATAATATCATCTAGAGGTTCTCGACGATTCCGTCCAGTATACTCACCCCTAGTGAGCACATGTATACAATCTTAGATGATCACACCAATAGTTGTGGGACCAACCACTGCCCCTCGTCGGGGGTCTAGAAAAATATACATAAGTCTACTCTGGAATATCGATGCCCGGTCTTGATATTCCTACGACTTGGGACCCTTAAGGACGTGCTTATGGACTACCCAGCTCCCACTAGTATGATCGCCATCATAACGCTGGTAGTCAAGCAAAATCCTACGGGCTTTATCAACATGTATCCGCCATATGTAATATCAAGTATAATATATGCACATGTTAAGATAAAGACAGACTAAAATAGTATACTACTGTATCGAGTCTTTATCAATATGCGTAAACAATATAAAGCAGTAAGAGAACGAAATACACATATAACTCAGTTAATATACTATGTACAACCAAGCAAGATTGTCCTGTACATACATATCCCTAGCATTATATACATTATAGGCCTCTAGGGCATACATATCCAACATAAACAACATATATATATAACACGACACGAAGTGATCTGCCTGAAGCAGGAGAAAGTTGTTATCGCAACGCGATAATATAATTAACTGCAGGAGCTTGCGTCTCAGGGAAGAGCGTCCCCACAATAAAAAAACCCTCATAAATGAGGAGGTATCTGATAAAGTCATGCTACAATGGTCGCATCTGTCCAAACCTCCGATATACGGTGCCATAAATCAACTTGGTATCTTCAGAGAGATGGATGGATATGTTCAAATAGCATCTATCCCCAAATTCAGGCAAGATGTCCTATCCCAGTTCGTCTCTGTTTTCAGCGGTAGACAAATTCTGGCACGCTCGGTGGGGCACTCTTCCTCTTTCCACTCCACATTTCGTGTGTCTTGTTTCGCGAACAAAATCGTGGTTCGCTATATTCATGGTTGCCCTTGGATTCGAGATGCCAAAATTTGGTATTTCATCTTTGTGCAAAACCAATGGCCTCTCACTGCACTTCCTACAACAACAACTCCCTCTCCACCCCAGCCAGAGGAGTGACATACGAGCCCAACACGGCCTCCATCTTCTCAATGCCGGTGGAACAGGTCACTTAGGCCACTACCGAGATATTCTTTAGGACCATGCTCTCGCCAATGAGCTTTGGCGCCTTAACGCCCCAAGAAGAATCTCCCCGAAGGTCGGTCTTTGATCGAGTAGCTACTGTGACGGCTCCTATTAGCAAGCCGTCCAACTCAGGAGGTTCAGTCTTTAACAGGCCGAAAGAAAGTGTAAGTCGATGTACAACACCCCAATACTTGTGGGGAGGCGGAATTTTCAAAAACGAACTTGTTTAGTGAACAAACATCGACTAACGGCTTGAATTGAAGCTAAACAATAACTAACTTAAAACATAGAGTTTCTATGCTACTATGTTTAGGGATTATACCTAACGAATCGTGTCCTTCGTCTTTGCGAACTCCACCTCCTCCTCGGCCTTCTCGAAGTAGTAGACGATCCACCCGAGAGCTTTACTCCAAGCTTAGCCTCTAAACTTGAGGCAACTAAACTTCTCTAAGTGCTAATCAAAGAAGCTAGGTGAAATATAGAGAGGGTTATGGATTAAGTAGTCTAACTAATCCTTGTACTCAACACATGAGAGGGGAGGATTAGGGTTTGAAGAGGGAGAGCTTGAGGAGAGAGAAGGTGAGGATAATAATGAAGTGAGAATAATGAGTTATGATAATATATATCAAGCATTTCTTTTATCAAGAAAAGAATAAGAAATGAATTTAGCAACCATGCTTGATAATATCTAGTGATGATTCACTCCATGAGTCATTAAGCATTTATCATGCATTAATGACATGGATGAATCATCCATATAACTCACTAATCACATTCATTGCTTATGCCACCTTAACCTCCTTAGTCACCACCTTCTAGAAGTTTCTCGCGCAATTACGAGAACGCCCCTCCTTTCCGCAAAAATACGGAAAAACTTTAGACTGTATAAATCCAATAACTTGATACCAGTAACTGGCTTAAACCAAAGCCGACTGGTAAAAACTGTCCGAAAGTCGTACGCGCGTAAAAGCACGTATGCGTCCGAACCCTTGTCGTAAAACCATACGACCTCTATATCGTTTCGCCTGGAGTAGGAAAACTCTCTGTGTGGGACTCTAGAGACTCGACTACTACGCCGGCAGTGGGTTTAACCACAGACCACAAGCGGCACTAGCTGTACGTAACGGTCCCCAAGTAGATGTCGATAAGAAGGCCGATGAGGGAACCCATCCGAACTCCTACTGAGTCTGATGTGACAATCTCCATACAGTCCGGTCCGTTCGTCCAAGACTATCGCATATCGGGCCTAGAGGGCGGCAAGCGTCAGTCCCCTAATAGCGGTATAAGTCGTGTCGGAGGGAAGCCCATTACACCCTGAGAAACTACTGGAACCTACCAGCAAATCTCGCTTGCCCTGGCCAGGGACTTTGCGTAATGGCTCTCTGACACAGCGCGATATCAACTCCCAATACCGGGAGAGATAAATCCAGTCTAACCGCCACTGCCTCCAAGTGCTCGGGACTGCACCCAACTGCTACATGTTTGCACGACTCCTTTGAGCCGTGGTAGGGTAGAAATCTAAGAACAGTGGGACACACTCGAGGCGAAGTAGCAGTGTCAAGTCTGCGGACTATGCTGTACTCATGTCACCTGGGAACTGTTCACTGACGACTGGTATAAAACCAACCAACAGTTCCCTGTGAGTCCTGTCCGGTGTACCCGTAACCTAACGAGCACCTGTATACTATCTCCAGTACGACGTACTGATGGCTGTGGGACAGACCATCTCCCCAACTGGGATGAGAAGCGTACACACTAGTCTACTCCGGAGTATCGATGCTCTGTCTCGATAATCCAACGACTAGGGACCTGAATAAGGATGTGCTTGTAGACTACCCAGCCCCCACTAGTGTGACTGCCATCACAACGCTGGTAGTCAAGCAAGATCCTAAGAGCTCTATCAATACGTATACTCACATATTAAGATAGAAAAACCAAGTAGCATACTACCATGTTTAGCAAGACTGTTTTATACATGTGAATATCCCAAGCTTCCATTAAGTAATATACAAACTAGTATGATACAGTAATGGCCTTCTAGGGCATAAACACTAACAATCTCCCACTTGCACTAGGGCCATGTACTGGCATATCGAAGACCAATGATCTCGAGTAGCCTCTCGAACTGAATCTGAGGTAGGGCCTTCGTGAATAGATCAGCAATGTTCTCTTCAGAAGCAACTCTCCGAACCTCGATCTCCTGACGATCAATGATCTCCCTGATCAGGTGATACCGCCTCAAGATGTGTCTGGACTTCTGATGGGACCTTGGTTCCTTCGCTAAATCTATAGCTCCGTTGTTGTCGCAATACAGAGGTATAGGATCAACTATGGTAGGAACCACCTGAAGTTCTGTTAGGAACTTCTTCATCCAGACTGCTTCTTTTGCGGCATCGCAAGCAGCTATATACTCCGCTTCTATCGTCGAGTCAGCAACGGTGTCCTACTTGGAGCTCTTCCAGCACACCGCCCCTCCATTGAGGGTAAAGACATAACCCGACATGGACTTGGAATCGCCCTTATCACTCTGGAAGCCGGAATCAGCAAAGGCCTCCAACCTGAGGTCTTTTCCGCCGTAAACCAAGAACATCTCCTTAGTCCTTCTCAGGTACTTGAGAATGTTCTTTACTGCTATCCAGTGCTTCTCCCCTGGGTCTGACTGATACCGGCTTACCACGCTTAGTGCGTAAGCTACATCTGGTCTGGTGCACAACATCGCATACATTATAGAGCCTACTGCAGAAGCGTAGGGTATAATAGACATGCGTTCCCTTTTCAAATCAGTCTTGGGAGACATCTCTTTGGAGAGGGTGATTCCGTGACAAGCCGGTAGATTACCGCGCTTAGAATCTTCCATACTGAATCTTTTCAGTACAGTGTCGATATACCTGGACTGCGAAAGTCCCAACATCCTCTTGGATCTATCACGATAGATCCGGATCCCCAGAATGTAAGAGGCATCACCCAGGTCTTTCATGGAGAATCTGTGTGACAAGAATCCTTTGACAGATTGTAGCATAGGAATGTCATTTCCTATCAATAGAATGTCATCCACGTACAAGACGAGGAATACAACACTTCTGGCTACAACTTTACTATATATGCACGGTTCATCTGGATTTTTGATAAAGTCATATTCTTTGACTGTCTCATCAAAACAGATGTTCCAACTCCGTGATGCCTGCTTTAGTCCATAAATGGACTTAAGCAGCTTGCATACTTTCCCGCTGCTCCCACTCTGATTGAAACCCTCTAGCTGATCCATATAGACGCTCTCTTCAAAATTTCCATTCAGAAAAGCCGTCTTTACGTCCATCTGCCAGATTTCATAATCATGGAAGGCAGCAATAGCAAGAAGGACCCGAATGGATTTGAGCATAGCCACTGGAGAAAAAGTTTCGTCATAGTCCAAACCAGGTCTTTGACGAAAACCCTTTGCAACAAGTCTAGCCTTATAGGTTTCCACCTGTCCATCTACACCAATCTTTTTTTTGAAGATCCATTTGCATCCTATGGGTTTTACCCCATCTGGAGCAAAGTCCAAACTCCATACTTTGTTGGTATACATGGACTCCATTTCGGTCCGCATTGCATCTAGCCATCGTACCGAGTCGCCACTCTGGATGGCCTGCTGGAAGTCAGTAGGTTCATCATCATCTATGATGCAATCCTCTCTATCCCCATCTATGAGAAAACCGTAGTATCTCTCAGGCGGATGAGACGGCCTACTACTCCTGCGGAGGGGTGCGGGAATGTCCTGTACTTCTTGAACTGCCGGTTCTACCAAACTTTCAGTAGCAGTTTGTGGTTCTGGAATTTCTTCCAGTTCTACTACGCTCCCACTCTTCTGATTTTCTAAAAATTCAGTTTCTAAGAAGCGGGCATGACGAGAAACAAAAACCTTTTGTTCCTCTGCGTAATAGAAAAAATATCCCATAGAGTTCTTTGGATATCCCACAAACTTACACTCTACTGAGCGTGCCTCGAGCTTGTCCGGATGCTGCTTTTTTACAAAAGCTGGACATACCCATGTCTTTAGGTACTGAAGATAGGGTTTCTTCCCACTCCATATCCGATATGGTGTGGTAGGCACAGTTTTGGTTGGAACTCTGTTCAAAAGATATGTCGCTGATTCTAGCGCATAACCCCAGAAAGATCGCGGTAACTCAGTATTACTCATCATGGATCGTACCATATCCAATAGGGTTCGATTCCGTCTCTCCGATACACCGTTGTGCTGTGGAGTGTATGGAGGAGTAAGCTGAGAGAGAATTCCTTTCTCTTTTAGGTAACCTAGGAACTCGGCACTTAAGTATTCTCCACCTCGATCAGATCTTAGTGTCTTGATACTTTTGCCGGTTTGGTTTTCTACTTCATTCTTATACTCTTGGAATTTCACAAAAGCCTCGGATTTATGTTTCATCAGATAAATGAATCCGTATCTTGAGTAATCATCCGTGAAAGTAATGAAATAGGAAAAACCACCTCTCGCATGTGTAGACATTGGACCACATACATCGTTGTGTATGAGTCCTAAGAGCTCGCTCGCTCTTACTCCTTGTCCAGTAAATGGAGTCTTTGTCATCTTTCCTTTGAGACAAGATTGACAAGTGTCATAAGTTTGATATTCGAACGAGTCCAAATATCCTTCTCTATGCAACTTAGTCAACCTTCTCTCATTGATGTGACCCAGTCTACAATGCCATAAGAAAGCTTTATTTAAATCTGGAGACTTTCTTTTTAGTGTGTTCTGGACATTGAAAATTTGGAGTTGGTTTAAAACATATATACCGTTATTTAGTGTACCGGACCCAATCAAACCATGATTAAGGTGGATGTTGACAACATCTCTTACAAACGTGAAATCATAACCTTTATTTGATAACAAGGAAACTGATATGATATTACACGTTAAGCTTGGTACAAAATAACAGTTATGTAAAACCAAAATGTGTCCACTCGTGAATCCTAGATGATAATCCCCGACGGACGCAGCTCCCACGCTAGCTCCGTTAGCAACCTTTAGGGTCATATCACCTTCCTTCAGCACTCTACAGTTTCTCAGTGCCTGCAATGAATTGCAAATATGAGATCCTGATCCGGTATCCAATACCCAGGAAGTAGAGTTGATCGACAGACAATTCTCAATTACAAACACACCTGAAGTCGAAGCCACAGCTTGCTTCGGTTCCTGGTTCTTGGCGTTCCACGCCTTGCAATCCTTCTTCCAGTGCCCTTTCCTGTGACAATGGAAGCACTCATCCTGGACAACTAACGGTACTGCAAACTTTTTCTTTCCCTTCCCTCCCACCTTACTTACACCTCCTCTAGGTCTGGGTGCGGCCTTCTTCTTCCTACCTTTGGCCCTAGCCTTGGACCCGGAAGAAGATGAACCGCCAACAAACATAGCGGGTGTTTCCCTTGCTTTCTGCAAGGTGCCCTCTGCACTCCTTTACATGTTCAGGAGTTCCGGAAGTTCAACTTCTTTTCTTTGAATGTTGAAGTTCAGGATAAACTGGGCGTAGGTGGAAGGAAGGGACTGGAGAATAAGGTCTGTATAGAGCTCATTATCCAAAGTCTTCCCAAGGTCTGCGAGCTTTTCTATATAGCCGATCATCTTTAGGACATGTTCTCCTACCGATGACCCGACAGCCAACCTCGCTCGAAACAAGTTCTTTGAGGTCTCGTATCTTGCTATACGAGATTGCTCTCCTTAAAGTTCCTTTGTATGGAGAAATATGGCGTCTAGTTCCATATCCTCTTGCCTCCTCTGATGTTCATTGTTCATCGAGGCAAGCACGATGCACTTGGCTTTCGCACAATCTAAATCCCAGGTTTTGCGGATTTCCTTATCCGCATTGCTGGATTTGGGACCAGGGACAGCAGGTGCCGTAGCGGTGAGGACGTACCCCAATTTGTCATAGGTCAAAGCCATTTTGACATTCCGCAGCCAATCTTTATAGTTTGGCCCTGTCAGTATATTTTTCTCTAAAAGTAACTTAAGTCCAGTCATTTTCAGGGTCGCTGCAATTAGGAGAGAGAGAAGAAAACTCTTTAGCATGATGCTCTTGCAAGTTTAGAGTGGTTTTTAGTTTATCTAAACTGGATGGCTCCCACTGTTTCTCGAATCCTTCCTCAAACCATAAAAGAAGAATTAGCCAGGACTATTTTCACTGTACAATACTTGCTTAACCGTTCAGCCAGGCCAGTGTCGATACTTCGAGGGAGGTTTTCCAACGCTTTCGCGAAGTTCCTTAATTAAATAACCTCTTTTCTCTGGGGGCGTAACCCCGCTGACACTTTTCTGGACACCTACTTGGTTTATAGCATTGATCGTTAAGTGACGAATATCTTGATAAGTAGCATATACTCACAGTAGGATCGAGATCCAAATATCATCGTATGATAATGTTGAAGGAATCCTACCAACATTCATCAAACTCCAAATGGTATGCATCTCTTTGCAAATTTCAGTTTCTTTAGAAATTCCCGATATAAGTTTTTGCCCCATGCTCTTATGACCTTGACGTATGCCAACAAATCATAAGTCACATGTCAAGTTCTGCCCATCATTATCTTGTTAATTTGAACCCACCCGTATATACCCTTGACGTAAGCCAACAAGGTAATGCGACTGTCCCAAACCAACACATCTATCTATGCAACAAATGAATACCCCAGCAGCTACCAAACACTATGCCTTGACGTAAGCCAACAAGCATAGCTTGAATACTACTGACCATCCATAAGAAATGATGGAGGGCTACGACTGGTTTTGGCGAAACCGTGAACGTAGTGAACTTGATATAACCGAAGGAACCTGATAGCTTTTAAAAGGAGTGGTTAAGTCTCCGCATTTAAAAATATCTGTTTTTAAAATTAACCGAGTGGTTTCTTTTAAATTGTTCCAACGATTAAAACTTTGGTTTATTTTCTTTGCATTATAGATAATGCGTCCCATCATTAACCTATCATTGCAGAAAACAACGAAAATACAACGTCCTCTTATGCCATCCGCATTCGCCACGGGGTCCCGTCATTACCCGTTAGGTTACTTAACTAACGACAGAGCGGGGGCTGGGCTAGCGCGGGTGTAAAACATAAGTGACGTCTAAATAGCTATCATATATATAGATATTTTACATTCGTCTGACGCAATGATATTCATTCCAGATCATAGATGAACTTGATTGGATTTGCAAGCAATCCTTGTTTGTTTTGAGCCTGCAACAAAATACGGATTACACAGTTGTGATGAATAGCCATTACCCCACCCACGACCCCTACGGGTGCGGAAAACTACCCGCCCGGCAGTTTGTGCACCCCACCTTGGGTCTGTCCTAGGAGCAAAAACAGTAAAATGAAATAATACAACGGTGGCTACAACCGCAACCTGGATGTGCCCCGCAAAATAATATTACAACAAATTACATTTACATCAAATGAATTAAATGATAACCCATCACATAACCCCGGCTATACATCACAACAGTCCAACACAGTTCATATGCACAAACAGATAAAATCCATTTCAGAAATGTGCAACCCCCTGCCAACTGACATACTAGCAGTTAGGGGAGGTTTACGAACACATTATACAATCACAGATATAATCCAACAAGCAAATACTGTATAATTTCGATCGATTAAACACTTTTAATTTTTCTCCAATACTGCTCTGCAAAACTGAAACGTGAGCAAAAATTAAATATTCCAGAAAATACCAAATATCACAGAGAAGCAACACAGGAAAATTGGGTTCCTGAATCGTCAACTCGGCGGCGGAAGCGCGGCGGATCGGTGGGATCCGCCGCGGTTCCGCGGCGCTATAGACGATTCAGGGGCCCAAATTTCTTGTGTGTTCTTCTGGTGTCTTTTCAAGCTTTCTGAACATCCCTGAAAAATTTTTGGACTTCATTTTAAAAACGACAGAAACTTGTGATTTCGGGCATTTCCGGTTTCGTTTTTTCCGTTCGAAATTCATACAAATTTGCAAGTAAGTTATTTATTGTTTAGCGAGGCTCTGATTACCACTGTAAGTCGATGTACAACACCCCAATACTTGTGGGGAGGCGGAATTTTCAAAAACGAACTTGTTTAGTGAACAAACATCGACTAACCGCTTGAATCGAAGCTAAACGATAACTAACTTAAAACATAAAGTTTCTATGCTACTACGTTTAGGGATTATACCTAATGAATCGTGTCCTTCGTCTTTGCGAACTCCACCTCCTCCTCGGCCTTCTCGAAGTAGTAGACGATCCACCTGAGAGCTTTACTCCAAGCTTAGCCTCTAAACTTGAGGCAACTAAACTTCTCTAAGTGCTAATCAAAGAAGCTAGGTGAAATATAGAGAGGGTTATGGATTAAGTAGTCTAACTAATCCTTGTACTCAACACATGAGAGGGGAGGATTAGGGTTTGAAGAGGGAGAGCTTGAGGAGAGAGAAGGTGAGGATAATAATGAAGTGAGAATAATGAGTTATGATAATATATATCAAACATTTCTTTTATCAAGAAAAGAATAAGAAATGAATTTAGCAACCATGCTTGATAATATCTAGTGATGATTCACTCCATGAGTCATTAAGCATTTATCATGCATTAATGACATGGATGAATCATCCATATGACTCACTAATCACATTCATTGCTTATGCCACCTTAACCTCCTTAGTCACCACCTTCTAGAAGCTTCTCGCGCAATTACGAGAACGCCCCTCCTTTCCGCAAAAATACGGAAAAACTTTAGACTGTATAAATCCAATAACCTGATACCAGTAACTGGCTTAAACCAAAGCCGACTGGTAAAAACTGTCCGAAAGTCGTACGCGCGTAAACGCACGTATGCGTCCGAACCCTTGTCGTAAAACCATACGACCTCTATATCGTTTCGCCTGGAGTAGGGAAACTCTCTGTGTGGGACTCTAGAGACTCGACTACTACGCTGGCAGTGGGTTTAACCACAGACCGCAAGCGGCACTAGCTGTACGTAACGGTCCCCAGGTAGATGTCGATAAGAAGGCCGATGAGGGAACCCATCCGAACTCCTACTGTGTCTGATGTGACAATCTCCATACAGTCCGGTCCGTTCGTCCAAGACTATCGCATATCGGGCCTAGGGGGCGGCAAGCGTCAGTCCCCTAATAGCGGTATAAGTCGTGTCGGAGGGAAGCCCATTACACCCTGAGAAACTACTGGTACCTACCAGCAAATCTCGCTTGCCCTAGCCAGGGACTTTGCGTAATGGCTCTCTGACACAGCGCGATATCAACTCCCAATACCGGGAGAGACGAATCCTGTCTAACCGCCACTGCCTCCAAGTGCTCGGGACTGCACCCAACTGCTACCTGTTTGCACGACTCCTTTGAGCCGTGAAATCTAAGAACAGTGGGACACACTAGAGGCGAAGTAGCAGTGTTAAGTCTGCGGACTATGCTGTACTCATGTCACCTGGGAACTGTTCACTGACGACTGGTATAAAACCAACCAACAGTTCCCTGTGAGTCCTGTCCGGTGTACCCGTAACCTAACGAGGACCTGTATACTATCTCCAGTACGACGTACTGACGGCTGTGGGACAGACCATCTCCCCAACTGGGATGAGAAGCGTACACACTAGTTTACTCCGGAGTATCGATGCTCTGTCTCGATAATCCAACGACTAGGGACCTGAATAAGGATGTGCTTGTAGACTACCCAGCCCCCACTAGTGTGACTGCCATCACAACGCTGGTAGTCAAGCAAGATCCTAAGAGCTCTATCAATACGTATACTCACATATTAAGATAGAAAAACCAAGTAGCATACTACCATGTTTAGCAAGACTGTTATATACATCTGAATATCCCAAGCTTCCATTAAGTAATATACAAACTAGTATGATACAGTAATGGCCTTCTAGGGCATAAACACTAACAGAAAGCACAAACGGGCCCATAAAGAATCCCATGATTCCAGAGGGGGATGCCTTAAAATGGGTGGCCTTCCCTGCTCCTTCCATGTGTGAAGCCAACAAAATGCTTCACCTCTAAGACGGTCGGTCTTCGACAGATTGGCCAACTATGTGCCAGCAACACCAAAAATGTCTGTCTTCCAGAGGCCGACACCAAGGAAAGCTCCCCAACAGCACCGGGGACATGATAAAGATGCCTCTACACCGAGGCAGTTCCTACTGCACGACATGCTCGACGTCGCCACTGGAGCCGAGTGAAACAAGATGGGGGTAAATCTCCCTCCGGGCTCACCCCACCAGCTCCTATGGTGGATATTGACGCTACTGTTCCAACTGGGAACAACTTTGAGCCTCTCAAGTGGGTTCGTAAAACTCCCCGACGGCGGTGATAAAGAAATCACCTTCGCCTGTAGAAACTGCAGTGCAAGTAAAGCCGGAGTAGCTGTATCAATGACTCTCCTAGTAAATCTACAGAGTCTGGCGGAAAGTCCAAGACTCAGTGCTCGATGAAAGCTATGCTCATGAACTGAAATAATCCAAGTTCTGATGAGAAAACGATCGCTCCTCTGCTATACAACGAGGGACTTCTCATAAAGCGGTGCCTGTCGTAGTGGTTCCTCCTGCTCCAACCTCTTATAAAAGAGTTAGGTCGGAGAAAATTTTATCGCCAACGACAAAATCCAAAGGCGAAAGCTCCAAACGTCCTAAGTCTGGGGGTATAACTGTATATATGGTCTATATGACCAATGATAAAGTGGAGAGTCATGCTTCTGTGAGTCACAGGCCGCATACCCAGTCGTTGACAAAAAATCAGAAGCAATATCAGAAGCTCCAAGATATGCTAGCTAAAATGGAAGCACTTACTGGACCAAAAGAAAGTCCGGACAAAGAAACCGAACAGCGCCAGGAGTAAGAAACCGATACAGAGTTCTTGCGACGGGTGCTGGAAAAGAAAGATAAGGAAGCTACGGAGCAGGTTGCTAACATAAAGCAGTTGGTTCTTCTATTCCAAGATATGGTTGGGATGGTGATCTAACCAAAATCACCGGCTGAAGATCCTCCGGTGATTATCGAAGATGACAGAGGGGAAATATCGAATCCTCCCCAGTCCCTATCAATGGCCAAGAAGGAGACGATCTCCAAGGCAGCCCTGGATGATTACATTGCTCAGCAAATCAGAGCTCACTAGGACAATGAAGCCGCAAACCAGCTGGTCAAAACCGGGTGACCCTATCCATCATAGTATGACCAGATAAAATACCCAACGGGATATCTGATCCAGAAGTTCCATGTATATAAAGGAATGGGTGTAGGGTGTTTTTCGTCACCCTATTGAGATGGGAATACGCGTCACTTGTCAGGCGTACTAAAGATTCCCCCTGCCTAAAGTAGGCGGGGGTTTATTGATTGTGAGGATTCGAATCTCCGGCAGCCGCGGACTAAGCTGCCGTTAATTACCCCTCGCCTTTGGAGCGAGGGAACCTCCGATTAACGGGTCAAACCGGTCATGCGAACTCAATGTGTAGTGTGTTGTGTTTTGAAGGGGTTTTGGATATATCGGGGGCCCCGCAGAGTTTACGGGGGTCCCGCCGCCCGGATAGCGGGCTGGGGGTCAAGGGGGCTAGCAGCCCCTTGCAGAGTGCAGGGCAGCGCCCCGTTAGAAATTTTTTCTAACGGGGACAGTGTTCTGGAGTGTGTGTGCATATAAAAAAGAACAATAGCATCCAAAAGACGCGTGGGTTCCAGCGCCACACGTGCCTAGCATGCGGGTGCTGGGCGCTGGCGCCTCACGTGCTTGGCACATGGGCGCCAGGCACCAGGCGCAGAGCGCCGACGCCCCACGTGCTTGGCATGCGGGCGCCAGGCGCGGAGCGCCGACGCCCCACTGGCTTGGCACGCGGGCGCCGGGCGCTCCACGTGCTTGGTACGCGGGTGCTGGGCGTCGGCAGGAAAAGGGACTTGGTCCCTGCACTGGGAGCTGTGCTCCCGATTGACTTTTGGAGTTGAACTCCTGACAAAGAGGACAAAGGGTCTTAACCCCTGCACTGGGAGTTGTACTCCCAAAAGGGAAGATTTATTATTTTATATATATGTATAATATAATTTTTTTTAGGAGTTAAACTCCTAAGATATTTTCGGAGCTGATGAAAGGGGACCCCTTTCTTTTCCCTTAGGTCCTAGTTCTTCCCCAAAGTGCGGTTTTTGGAGGTGGGTCTCCTTCTTACTCCTCTCTATTGGCCAGATCTTGGAGAAAAGGGGATGAAATTTAAAAATCTCCCCTTTTTGAGATCTGATGGAAGATCTGAGCTCCCCTTTGTGGGTTTTGTGATGAAAAACTATTTAATTTTGGAAAGGGTAGAGTAAAACTCTTGATTTAATTGAAAAGGGGGAGATGGTTTAGAACCTTGAGGAAGGAGAAGGAGGCACAAAAACCCTAGATTTTGACAGGAATGAAAAGTTTTTTTTTATTTCATTATCATGTTGTCTTATATAGGCTTACAAATTTACATATAGCCTCTTGGGCTTTACAAAATGGCATTTTTCCCATCCCATGCCTCATGTGCTCATTTCTTTTGCACATGAGCCATGGGCTTTACAAAAATTTGGCTTTATGCCCATTTTTATTATATTCATGCATAAAAAATTACATCAAAATTATTTATTACATGATTTTATTTTGGCACGGGGGAGGCTGGTCGCGGGGCTCGACTTAGGCATGGGCCCACTTGACCTGGGCTTGGGCCCACCTGGCTTGGGGTTGACTTTGACTTGGTCAACCGGGGTGTAATTTTCGACCCCAACAAAGTGCCCCCATCAATAAATGCACACCGCACATATGGGTCGTGTGCATGAATTTGATGGATCTTCTTTCACATGGAGGCGACTTGATTTGGTTCCTACTTTGTGGGAAGCTGGCACTGCCCTTTTTACGACATGGATGGTCGACGCTTGAAGCGTCTCCGAGACGGAGTGTCCGTGGTAGACGTTCCCCCGACACGGAGTGATTTGGTTCCCGCTTTGTAGGAAGCTGGCACCGCCTTTTTGACGACATGGACGGTCGACGCTTGACGCGATTCCGAGTTAAAGAATAATTCCGACAGGGAAGGCAGATACACCGAGGAGAAGCATGAGTTTCGACACGGGGTACACTCTGAGACAAAGCATGATTCCGACGCAGAGCTTGTTGGGTGACTTGATTCCGAGATGGAGCATAATTCCAACGGGGCGGTCACTGGCTGATTCTGAGCCGAAGCATAATTCCGACAGGGAAGGCAGATACACTGAGGCGAAGCATGATTTCGACATGGGGAACACTCTGAGATGAAGCATGATTCAGATGCAGAGCTTGCTAGTTGACTTGATTCCGCCACAGAGCATAATTCCGACGGGGAGGTCACTTGTTGATTCCGAGCCGAAGCATAATTCTGACGGGGAGGTCACTGATTGATTCCGAGCCGAAACATAATTCCGACCGAGAAAGCAGATACACTGAGGCGAAGCATGATTTCGACACGGGGTACACTCCAAGAGGAAGCATGATTCCGATGCAGAGCGGGTTGGTTGACTTGATTCCACGACGGAGCATAATTCCGATGGGGAGGTCACTGGTTGACTTGATTCCGAGTCGGAGCATAATTCCTATGGGGAGGTCATTGATTGACTTGATTCTGATTCGAAGCATAATTCTGACAGGGAGGTCGCTGGTCGACTTGTCCCCGACACGGAGTTTCGCTGGTCGACTTGTCCCCGACACGGAGTTTCGCTGGCTGTTTGACTTGTCCCCGGCACGGAGTGTCTCGACTTGTCTCCGGCACGGAGTGTCGCTGGCTGTTCGACTTGTCCCTGGCATGGAGTGTCGTTGGTCGACTTGTCCGCAGCATCGAGTGTCGCTGGCTATTCAACGTGTCTCCAGCACAGAGTGTCACTGCTCGACTTGTCCCCGGCATGGAGTATCGCTAGCTGAACGACTTGTCCCCGGCACGGAGTGTCGCCGGTCGACATGTCCCCGGCACGGAGTGTCGCTGGTCGACTTGTCCCCGGTACGGAGTGTCGCTTGCTGTTCGAATTGTCCCCGGCACGGACTGTCGCTGGTTGATTTGATTCTGAGGCGGAGCATAATTCCGGCAGGCAAGGTAGATATCCCGAGGCGAAGCATGATTTCGACATGGGGTAAATTTTGGGATGAAGCATGATTCCGCCGCAGAGGTTGTTGGTTTGATTTGATTTGGGTTGACATCAGCATCGCTACACTGGAATATGGCACCAGGAGCGAATCATCATTTGCCATGAGTGGATTTGGGGATTTTGGTTTTGGTTTGGCATCAGCATCGCTTCACTGGAATATGGCACCAGGAGCGAATCATCATTTGCCATGAGTGGATTTGGGGATTTTGGTTTTGGTTTGGCATCAGCATCGCTTCACTGGAATACGGTACCAGGAGCGAATCATCATTTGCCATGAGGATTTCCCTCGTTCCCAGTTTAACGACTTAGGGGTCATCTGTTCCTAGTTTAACGACTTAGAGGTCATATGTTCCCAGTTTAAAGACTTAGGGGTCTACTGTTTCCAATTTAAAGACTTAGAGGTCATCTGTTCCCAGTTTAAAGACTTAGGGGTCTACTGTTTCCAGTTTAAAGACTTAGAGGTTATCTATTCCCAGTTTAAAGACTTAGGGGTCTATTGGATCGGAAGTTTAGAATTTTGGGGTAGGGGTCGTCATCAGCGTTGCTAACACTGATGCACTTCCAGGAGCAACTCATCATTTGCCTCGGGAGGACTTGGGATTTTTTTTGGGCCGACATCAGCACCGCTAACACTGAAGCAATGCCAGGAGCGACTCATCATTTTCCATTGCCCGTTGGGGAGCGATGGCTTAGGAGACAGGTTTAGGTCCCTATCACCTAAGACTTTTCAATTTTATGAGCCGTAAGGATCACATAAAAGCATTTTCTCCCTACGAGTCGAGAGGATCTCGTAGGTGTATTTTCTCCTTAGGAATCGTGGGGACTCCCAAGTGTGTTTTTCCTTGGTGAGTCGTAAGGATCTCACGAAGGTGTTTTCTTACGAGTCGAGAGGGTCTCGTAAGTTTGTTCTCCTCATGTATGGTGAGGACACATGAGCGGGTCTTCCCAAATGGAGTAATTCCAAAGGTGGAGACCGGCCGCGTGACTAGTGGTTGCGGTGGGGAATGTATGTGAGGAGAATTATTTGAGCCCGTGGATTGTATACGGTAGTCAATTTGGGGACCACCCGTATGGCTGGGAGAATTTTAACAAATTGGATTTTGGTTGGCGTCTGCATCGCTGCACTGGAATATGGTACCAGGAGCGACTCATCATTCGCCGTTGGGACATTCAAATATTTGAAATTTTGGTTGGCGTCTGCATCGTTGCACTGGAGTATGGTACTAGGAGCGACTCATCATTCGCCATTTAGGAACTTGAATTTTGGTTGGCGTCTGCATCGCTGCACTGGAATATTGTACCAGGAGCGACTCATCATTCGCCATTTTTTACCGCGATTGCTCTATCATTTCAGCTTTTCTAATCGCAAAGGTCGCGATTACCCTATCATTTCGGCTATTCATTCGCGGTTTCCCCATCCTTTCGGCTTCATTTTCATCTTTATTTTACTCACTGATTTTTATTGCGAGTTGCCCCTTCATTTCGGCTTTTATATATATATATATTTTTTATTTACACACATTTTTATTTACATATTTTTTTATATCCCCAGTTTAACGACTTAGAGGTCGATTGTTCCCAGTTTAACGACGTGGTGGTCGACTATTTTCAGAGAAAGGTAGATGTCTGAGAGAATCAGGTTCACAAAGGACTTCGGACTCCGTTTGTATGAAATTGGCGGTCGCAGCTTGACTGTTTGTTAACACGCCTTTAGACAGTTCTATCTCTCCTGCCTTGTATTTATTTTCAACCCAATCTTTGAAGACGAAGCAGTCCTCAATGGCATGACCTATCACTCTGTGATAGGGGCAATATTTAGGGTCGTCGGTCATATTCGCTTCTTGCGATCTTTTTGATTCTGGAAATTGTAGACCGTTTCTTAGAGCATCTTTGAATATTTTATAGACTTTATCCCTTCTGAAGGAATAAAACTTATCCAGCTTCTCTTTCAGTGGAGCTTCTTCTCCCTCTCCGAACACTGGCTTCCGAGACCGGTTGGCATTAGGCCCGCTCATTCCTTGCTTATTTCGGTCAGCCAAGTAATTGAAAGATTCAGAATCGTTGGAATTTCTGCCTCTGCAATTATCGTCCTTTCGTTTTCTCCAGGACCTTTTGTTATTTTGGGAATCAGAGGACGATTCCTGCTTTGAGCGCTCCAACATTTGAACTTTCCTGGTCAGCTCTTGGAATGTTTTGAGACCCGCGGTACATAGAAACGGGGCCATCCAATTGCTGAGATTTCCGACGAGGAGACTGACAGATTGATCCTGCTCTATCGGCAGTTCACATTTGACGGAGAGATTGCGCCATCGGGTTAAAAAATCCGCGTTGCTTTCGTTGTTCTTTGGCTTGGTCCTTACGAGGTTGGCAATGGTAATCTTATCACTGACACTCATGAACCTTTGTCAGAACAGAGATTCCATTTGGACGAAAGTAGTAACGAAGCCATCCAGTATACTCGCGTACCAGTCGAAAGCGACATCGGTCAGGCTATTAACAAACTGGCGGAGGAGAAGCGCATCATTGCCCCCAGTATTCCCGCATGAGGCTTTAAAATGGGTGATGTGCTGATTCGCATCTCCCGTCCCATCAAATCTTCTGAATTTGGGGATGACATAGCCGCTAGGAAATTCTACCAGATCATACTGAGAAGGATAAGGTCTCCCGCTACTGCTAACATCTTTTTGCGCTTCGGCTTCGGCTACCAATGTTTTGACTTTGTTGGCAACCAAATCCATGATTTGATCTTGACTTAGCGGGCTACTATCATCGGTAGCCAAGACATTTCCCGAGATAGGATGCGACTGACTTTCATGCGGTCTGCCCACCTTTGGATTTGAGGGAATAGGCGTCGGCTGTCTCGGGACACCGTTTCCCGGTTCATGAGCAGAACCCTGCGCTTGATTGGACTGCTGAGAGGCAACTTGGGCCGTGAGCTGCATCACGACATTCGTCAAGTCGTCAATTTTGGAGTAAAGTTTGGCCATCTCCTTGTCATTACTTCTGAGCTATTTTCGAAGCACTTGGAGAAGTTGCTGCTCTGCGTTCCGGGGACGGAAGATTGGCTCCTCTTCGCTTTCCGAGCCCGACTCCTCATGAACCGAGGGATCTCTCTGCTTATCAGCCTCACTGGAAGGGTTTTCATTACCTTCCAAAGGAGGCCGGTCTTGGAAAGCGGCAGCCACATTAATGCCAGATTGGATTTGAGATGTGGTAGCCCCGTCCTTGCTCTTACTGTGCATGCCCACCATGTAGACAGTGTGGACCACACATAAAGCCATCTCTTTATCTTTGGCGGGGCAACCCTGTTCTTGGAACCTCATGAAGTCCATCCTAGCATGAGCCCTAGCCCTTTTTTTGGCTCTGTATCTAAGCATTTTCTGTCTTAGCTTCTCAATTTTGAGGGCTTGGCGGGCATCCGTTTTCTGGGAAGCCACCGTGAGTCGATTGATGAGGAGCTTAGAGAAGATACCCGATCGAGCAGTTATCAAGGGCACCACTGGAGCTTGGCCTAGATGCCTTGTTGCTTTGTTGGTGTTGATGGCCTTGCCCCCAGCTGGGGCCAAGGAAAGTCTTTCAAACACCGACTTGCGTTTGGGTAGTGGTGCCCTCGAGATCACCACATTTTGCCTCTTGCCTTTCGAGGCCAGTTTATCAGTCACCGGGGCATGAGGAACAGGGATGGCGTTAGCAGGCACGGATAGAATAGAGCCAAATGGTAGCGGCGGCTCCTCCTACTGTCGCCCGAAACTGGTCAGGAGGACCGTCCTAGCGCCCATCTTCATCGTGTAGGAGATGGGAGTTGTGTTGAAAGCTGAGCTTGTCCTTGGAGACATTTTTGCTGCGTCTGAAGATTGCAATTGGAAATTGTTAACCTGTATAAAGAAGCATGATTTCAGTATAGGCAATCGATATGTATACTGATTGAGTTCGCATGAACGTTTAACCCAAAATACGGGAGGAGAGATCAGTCCCACCGGGCGTGCCAGAATCTGTAGGGTGTTTTTCGTCACCCCATTGAGATGGGAATATGCGTCGCTTGTCAGGCGTACTACAGATTCCCCCTGCCTAGGGTAGGAAGGAGTTTATTGATTGTAGGGATTCGAATCTCCGGCAGCCGCGGACTAAGCTGCCGTTAATTACCCCTCGCCTTTGGAGCGAGGGAACCTCCGATTGACGGGTCAAACCGGTCATGCGAACTCAATGTGTAGTGTATTGTGTTTTGAAGGGGTTTTGGATATATCGGGGGCTCCGCAGAGTTTATGGGGGTCTCGCTACCCGGATAGCGGGCTGGGGGTCAAGAGGGCTAGCAGCCCACTTGTAGGGTGCAGGGCAGCGTCCCGTTAAAATTTTTTTCTAACGGGGACAGTGTTGTGGAATGTGTGTGCATATAAAAAAAAGAATAATAGCGTCCAAAGGACATGTGGGTGCCAGCGCCTCATGTGCCTAGCACGTGGGCGCTGGGCACTAGGCATTGAGCACCGACGCCCTACGTGGTTGGCACGCGGGCGCTGTGCGCCAGCGCCCCACGTACTTGGTACACGGGCGCTGGGCGCCACCGCCCCACGTGCTTGGCACATGGGCGCTGGGCGTCAGCAGGAAAAGAGACTTGGTCTCTGAACTGGGAGCTGTGCTCCCGATTGACTTTTGGAGTTGAACTCCTGACAAAGAGGACAAATGGGCTTAGCCCCTGCACTGGGAGTTGTACTCCCGAAAAGAAAGATTTATTTTTTTTATATATATGTATAATTTTTTTTTTGAGGAGTTAAACACATAAGATATTTTCGGAGCTGATGAAAGGGGACCCCTTTCTTCTCCCTTGGGCCCTAGATCTTCCCCAAAATGCGGTTTTTGGAGGTGGGTCTCCTTCTTACTCCTCTCTATTGGCCGGATCTTGGAGAAAGGGGGATGAGATTTAAAAATCTTCCCTTTTTGAGATCTGATGGAAGATCTGAGCTCCCATTTGTGGGTTTTGTGGTGAAAAACTATTTAATTTTGGAAAAGGAAGAGTAAAACTCTTGATTTAATTGAAAAGGGGAAGAAGGTTTAGAACCTTGAGAAAGGAGAAAGAGGTACAAAAACCATAGATTTTGAGGGGAATGAAAAGTTTTTTTTATTTCATTATCATATTGCCTTATATAAGCTTACAAATTTACATATAGCCCCTTGGGCTTTACAAAATGGTATTTTGCCCATCCCTTGCCTCTTGTGCTCATTTCTTTTACACATGAGCCATGGGCTTTACAAAAATTTGGTTTTATGGCTATTTTTCTTACATTCATGCATAAAAAATTACATAAAAATTATTTATTACATGATTTTATTTTGGCATGGGGGAGGCTGGTCGCGGGGCTCGACTTGGGCATGGGCCCACTTGACCTGGGCTTAGGCCCACCTGGTTTGGGGTTGACTTTGACTTTGACTTGGTCAACCGGGGTGTAATTTTCGACCCCAACAATGGGTAATCCCCATCAGCACGTCGCACAATTCATAGCTCTGTATGGAAATACCTGATGTAACGACAAACTTTTGCTTCTCTAATTCATCGGAAGATTATCAGAGACAGCTTTTGAATGGTACTCGTATCTCCTAAATGACTCAGTGAAAACCTTCTTTGAAATGGAGCTGCTATTCATGCAACAATTCGCCAGTGCAAGTGAACGCACTCCGATCACAGCGCTGATTAATGCCTGGGTCAAGCCAAGGGAAACATTGGTCTAATATGCGATCCGATGGTGGAACTTGTGGTCCAAACTCGAACAGCGCATTAAGGAGTCTTCGGCTGTGAGAATGTTCATTGGAACTATTGATCCTCAATCAAGCGTGTCCCAGTTCATGACCTTCTTTAAGCCCATGTTCCAAGCGCTGATTGATATGTTAGCACAGATGAATCAGATGGGTCATGGTCCTTCTTCTTCAAGAAAAGACCCCTGGAACAATAAGTGCAAAGGGAAAGCAGCCTTTGTTGCCAACGCACAGCAACAACCGGGCGGTCTGAAAGCACCTGTCCGCCAAAACAACACTAGTCCGTGCCCGTCCTTGGAAGAAAGGTTAGGACATGCTTATTCGTTCTCTCACGATAAGAAGAGGAGGTTGTTTGAGCTGGCAATGCGAAATAATATAATCACGTTACTAGACTCGCGGCGACCCGCACAAGCCGGCGACGTTAATAACTCCAACTACTGCTCCTCTCACAGGATAGTGAGCCATCCAATTGAGGACTGCTACGTTTTCAAAAACTGGGTCGAGGACCAGTACCAGCAGGGGAAGTTCGTGTTGGATATATGTATGCCCTAAAGGCCATTATATGATAGTGTATGTACCGGTATGTGTGTGTGTGTGTGTGTGTGTTCAGGGGACATTCTTGCTCGACATGATAGTATGCTATCTGGTTGTACTTTATCTTAACATGTTCATCTGATCGTGCTTCTTATTCATTTGGTACATGTTGATAAAGCCCTTAGGATATTTGCTTGACTACTGAGATTATGATGCAGATCATAATAGTGGGACATGTGTAGTTTATAAGCATATCCTTAAAATGTTCCTAGTCGTGGGTGTATCGAGACGGGACGTCGATATTTCCAGAGTAGACTAGCGTATACGTTATTTGTCCCATATGCTGGGCGATAGATGATCCCATATCCATTGGTGTGGTGACACTAAAGGCCGTATACGGGTGCTCAGTGAGACTGGGTACACTGAACGGACTCGCCGAGAACTCCTATGTGGTATTATATCTATCGTCGGATAGCAGTTCTCAGGTGACACTGGTACAGGTTAGTCTGTAGACCCGAGATCGTCATAGAGTCTTGTGTGTCCTCCCGCTGTACTTTGATCTCCACCCTACCACGGCTCTACTGAGTCATGCAAACAGATGGATTTTGGGTACAGTCCCGAGGCACATGGAGGCAATGAGCGATAGGAGGGGTTTTGTCTCTCCCGGTATTGGGGGTTGAGGTTGCGCTATGTACGATTGGCTATAACAGGAAGTCCCTGGCCAGGGCTGATGAGATTTACTGATAAGTGTTATCAGTAGTTTCTCGATCTGTTATGAGCCATATACCGACATAACTTATTCGGTTAATGGGGTCGACGATACAATCTCTAAACTTGATATGCAGCATATATGACGAAGAGACCGGACTGTATGATAAGTGTTGTCAGTTGGCTCGACGGGAGTTTTGACAGGTTCGCTTGTGTTTCTTCTGATCGCTCAATACCTGGGAGCCGTTACGTACAGCTTGTGCCACTGACGGTTTGTGGGCATGTGATGTGATCACTGCCTACTGCTAGTGTATTGACGAGTCCTAGAGTCCCATAATGAGGTCTCCTAGCTCAAGCGAAAAGATGTAGGGTGCATATGGGATATGCGCGGGAGCTCGATTAAATGCGTGTATATGATACCATATTTTAATCGGGAGTTTTCTATAGGACGGGTCTTATATGATATGACCGGGTTATTAAATCAAGTGTTGATTTAATATTAAGTCTATTAGCTCATTTATTAAAACCTATTTCTTTATGATGCATGCATGAGTGTATGTATATGTTGATATGGATGCACACATGCAAGCATACATGTGTCATGGTTGATGATACATTGGTGGTGGCAATGCAAGACTCACATGGTAACATATTTATGTATTTTGATTATTTGAGAAAAGCAAAATGGGAATAAAATCATGGTTGACTATTGAACTCTTTTCTCTTGAGTTGACCAAAGTCAATACCATGGTTTCATTGCCCATGGTTTTGTAGCCCATGGTTTTTCTTAACCTCAAGTCTTAAAATATCTAGATATTTTGTAACCATAGATAAGCATGGCATAACTCTCATTCACTTGGGATTATGTTGAGATAATCTTTACTTGAGTCAAGTTTCGCCATCATCTTCTTCTTCCTCCTTCAAGCTCTCTAGGGTTTCTAAAGTGAGAGAAGAAAATAAAATGAAAAGGTTTTTAAGTAAGATCCAAACCCACATCACCAATCTATATTAGTCTAGCCCATTGGTGTAGGTTGTTTGCTCCATTTCTTAAAAGATCAAGTGGAGCTTGGAGCTTGAGCATAGGGACTTCGTGGTGGATCATCGTGGACTTGGAAGGATTCAAGGTAACCGGTTCAAACCCTACTCGATCCAAAGAGTTACAAGAGGAGGTCTACAAAGGTTGTATTACTTACCTCTTAGTGTTAGACACTTGTAGTATATGATACTAGTTGTTGTTACCCTATTTTTCTAGTTCGATTCATTGTTGGTATTGTTTAGAACCCCCTAAAATTATAATATAGCATGTGTGATGCAACCCAAAACCTAGGATGGTGCTAGAGAATCCCTACAGTAGTATCAGAGCCAAGCTAGAACTTTAGAGTAACCTAGATGACGTTAAAAACTTCGAACAAACATCGACTGCTCCAAAATTTGTTCTCTGGGAATTTTTCAAAATGTTGGAATTTTTCACATTAAAAATAGCCAAAAAATCATGCAGATAATTCTATGGACCCTATAGAAGAATGATACCCTAACTCGATCAAATGACCGCGGAACCGCGGCCAAAACGCGCTTTTGGCGGCGGTTCCACGGCGCCATTTGTGAGGTACGGATCGGCCCTTCTACGGTTGGCCCATAGGTACTAGGTCATGCTTCTGGACATTTTTAATACTGCTCAAGTGTTGAGCTTCTCTGTCAATTTTTGGGTAATCGATTAATCAATCGAATGGTTTAACATCGCCTAGTATTTGTGAATGTGATACAATAATTGGAATCTACACTAATTAGTTTTGTGAAAAGTAAATAGTTGCGTGTAAATCTAATATTTTGGCCTCGATAGAATCGGGAATCTTGTTGTATTACCCGGCTTCTTTTGAAAAGGTGTTTTCATAGTTGAGACCCAAATGTGAGATTTGCATCGTTAGACATGAAATCCAGAATATGTGATATTCCGGGTTTATGATGTCTAAAGGCAGTGTTGATTTCAATTGTTGTAGTTTTTCACTTTCTTTTCTGCGACCGTAAGTGTAGTATGTGGTGTATCGCCGGTTTCGTTTGTATACATCAACGACAATTGGGGTACGCATACTTACTTACGTTGATGATATGTGATATTATGTGTTGCTGAGATATGATGTGCAGGATCGTCGTGAATGAATGGCCGGGGGTTTTATGTGAGATGAGAGTTTTTCTTTTGATTCTTGTAAAATTAATTGTATGTAATATTATTTTATTGGGGCACTTCTGGGTTGAGGATGATGTCACCATTGTTGTATATTATTTACTTTTCCGCATTAGGATAGACCCAAGGAGGGGAGCACAAGTGACCAGGTTCTAGGGTTTAGTGGGAGGCCATCTCGAGGAGTCGAGACCGGGTCTCCTAAACTCTAGAATTGGTAGGGCCACTTACCGCTCTTGTAGGGGTCTAGGGGTGTGGACTTGGCTAATCATCGCGACCGTGGAATCCGTATTTTCTATTGTTGGCTAAATACAAAATACGGACCTCTTAGTATATCCTGTATTTTCATATATGTGCTTCTACTGTTGATATTATGTGATGTGATCACTTTATATGTTGAGACGAATGATGTATCATATATATGATATATAATAAACGCTGCTTATGTTTTGCATCCGCGCTAGTCCCGCCCCGCTATTCCGTTAGTTAAGTAACCTAACGGTACATAACGGGACATTGTGGTGAATGCGGATGGCATAAGCATACGTTCTATTTTCGTTTCTTTTCTGTAATGTTTTAAGGACTTAAATGATGGGACTACATTAATAAGATTAATGTAAACAAAAAGAAACCTAAAAAGATGTTGTAGAATCAGATTTGAAATCTAATTGGATTTTATGAAAAAGCAAGTTTTCAAATTGCGGAGCTTAAGCCACTCTTTTTAAACCCATTGGATTCTACAACGATATCAAGTTCGAAGCGTTAAAGGTTTTCTTAAAAACTATTCGCAGCCCTCCGTCATTTTAGAAAGTAGAGTACTTAGTATTCGTGCTGCGTATTTGACTATAGTTAAGGCGCAGTGTACGGTAGCTAAGTGATGTCTTCCTACACCGCATATGATGCGATTAGTTAGGACATTCATATGATTATGTTGACTATAGTTAAGGGACATATGGGTGGGTCTAGTTAATCACGAAATGACGGGAAGAACTTGACTAGTACTTATGATATGTTGACTATAGTTAAGGTCATGAGTGCTAGGGGTAAAAACAATATCGGGAGTTTCAAGAGTTGAAATTTGCAATGAGATTTCATACCTTCTATGTGATAGTAGGATTTCGATCCCACTGTGAGCAATAGTTGCTCCCAGGAGAGTTTTGGACTTTACAATTAGCTAACCCATTAGGTGTCTAGAAAGGTGTCAACGGGGCTACGCCTATGGGAAAATGAAGTTTATTTTAATTAGGTCCGTGCGAAAGCATGGGGAACCTCCCTCAGAAGTACCGGCACTGGCCTGGCTGAACGGTTAGCGAAGTTGTAGAATGTAATTAATCCTAGCTAATTATTTTCCTTTTAAGGTTTGAAGGAAAATTTGATAAAAGCAGTAGGAGACATCGATTAGATAAGATAAATAACCACCTGATCTTTGCAAGAGCTTTCGCTGAGTGTATTTTTTTCTCTCTCCTAATAGCAGATAACCATGACTGGACTTAAGCTACTATTAGAGAAAAATAAGCTAACTGGGCCGAACTATAAAGATTGGCTGAGAAACATAAACATTGCTCTCACATATGATAAAGTATTATATGTCCTCACTGCCTCAGCCCCACCCACCCCAGGCCCTGAATCTTCTGTTGCGGATAGGGAAATCCGCAAAACGTGGGATATTGACTGTGCTACTGCCAAATGCATCGCGCTTGCATCTATGGACAATACACATCAAAAGCAGCACGAGTATGGATGTTCAATCCATCTTTCTCCATACAAAAGAGTTGTATGGGGAGCAATCTTGTATCCTACGATACGAAGCGTCTCGAAAGCTGTTTCATATGCGGATGGCTCCCGGCACACCAGTAGGTGACCACGTTTTGAAGATGATAGCACTTATTGAAGAGCTTGAGGGCCTCGAATGGACAATGGGCAATGAGCAATATACGGATATTGTTCTACAGTCTCTTCCCTCTGCCTTTGCTCCATTCATAGTGAACTTCAACATGTATAACATAGAGAAGTCACTACCCGAACTTCTCAATATGTTGAGTGCGGAGAGCACGCTTAAAGTAAAGTCTCCCTCTATGCTTGTTGGACAATATTCTTCTTCCGTCCTAAAAGCCAAGGCCAAGGGAAAGAATAAGAAGAAATCCACCAAACAGAGAGGTGGAATCAAGAAGGAACAAGGGAGAGACAATTCCAAGGTTGACAAGTCGGGAAAAGGAAAATGTTTCTATTGCAAGAAGACAGGGCATTGGAAGCGGAATTGTGTCGGGTATATTGTTGATCTCAACAAGAAGAAGTATGGTGATGCTTCTGCTTCAGGTGTGTTTGTGACTGAAAAATGTTTTTCTATAAACTCGGCTTCCTGGGTATTGGATACCGGTTTGGGTTCTCATATCTGCAATTCTGTGCACGGCTTGAGAAATAGTAGAGTTTTGAAGACCGGTGATCACACTCTCCGAGTTGGAAATGGTTCCAATGTACATGCAGTTTCAGTGGGAGAGTATCACCTAGGGTTGCCATCGGATTGTATATTGGTTTTGAACCCATGTTATTTTGTACCCAGCATGCTTTGTAATATAATATCCGTTTCTTTGTTAGACAATGAAGGATATCATTTTGTATTGCAGCATAATATTATGAACATTAAACTTAAACAAGAGTTGATTGGTTCTGGTATACTTAATAACGGGATATACGTCATAAATCAGCATACAGTTTTCAACATAAAACACACAAATAAAAGAAAATTTTCAGATATAAATGAAACTTTTCTTTGGTATTGTAGACTTGGTCATATTAATGAAACAAGACTAAACAAGCTTCATAAAGATGGATATTTAAATCCTTTTGAGTATAAATCTTATGCGACTTGTCCATCTTGTATCGAAGGGAAAATGACCAAAACTTCGTTTACTGGACACGGAGAAAGAGCTACAGAGCTCTTGGGCCTCATATATAGTGATGTATGTGGGCGAATGTCTACACATGCGAGAGGCGTTTTTTCTTACTTCATAACTTTTACTGATGATTTCTCGAGATTCGGTCATGTGTTTTTATTAAAGCATAAGTCTGAAGCTTTTGAGAAATTCAAGGAGTAAAAACTTGAAGTAGAAAAACAAACTGGAATGAGCATCAAAACACTTTGAGCAGATCGAGGTGGAGAGTATCTTAGTACAGAGTGATACTGAGTTGCCTCTCTCCTTTTGGGGGCATGCATTGGAGACTGTAGCTTTTCTGTTGAACAAAGTTCCAACCAAGACTGTGTCTACCACTCCATATGAGATATGGTATGTGAAGAGACCATCTCTTAAACGAGTTAAGATTTGGGGTTGTCCGGCTTTTGTTAAAAAGTAGAATCCAGACAAACTCGAGACACGATCGGTCATGTGTATATTTGTGGGATATCCGAAACATTCGTCTGGGTATCTTTTCTACCACAAGGAGGAACAAAAGGTGTTTGTTTCTCAGTATGCCACATTTTTAGAAAATGAGATTTTTCCAAATGATAGTGATGGCAATGTGGTAGATCTAGAAGAGGTTCTAGAGACACAAGTTACAAATGACGGCTTGGTTGAACCTGATGTTGCAACATAAACTTATGAACCTCAGCCACTCCGTAGATCTGGTAAGACTTCTCGCCCACCGGAAAGATACTACGGTTTTCTCGTTGATGATGATAGAGAAGATTGCATCATCGATGATGATGACCCTACCAGTTTTCAGCAAGCTATCACGAGTGGTGACTCTGTGAAGTGGCTGGATGCCATGAGATCCGAAATGGAGTCTATGTACACCAACAAAGTATGGACTTTGGATGTTGTACCCTCTGGGGTAAAACCCGTAGGGTGCAAATGGATCTTTAAGAGAAAGTTCAGTGTAGATTGGAAGGTGGAGACCAATAAGGCAAGGCTTGTGGAGAAAGAATTTCGGCAAAGACCAAGACTGGACTATGACGAAACCTTTTCTCCTGTAGCCATGCTTAAATCCATTCGGATACTACTTGCTATTGCTGCTCACTACGACTATGAAATCTGGCAGATGGATGTTAAAACTGCTTTTCTAAATGGTGATTTAGAAGAATGCGTTTATATGGATTAGCCAGAGGGCTTCATTGATGGTGGGAGCAGCGGGAAAGCTTGTAGGTTGCTTAAATCCATTTATGGATTAAAGTAGGCATCACGGAGTTAGAACATCTGTTTTGATGATATTATCAAAGAGTTTGATTTCGTCAAAAATCTAGATGAACCTCGTGTTTATAAGAATATTGTAGGAATTACTGTCACATTCCTCGTATTGTACGTAGATGACAATCTTCTGATAGGAAACGATATTCCTATGCTACAATCGGTCAAACTGTTCTTATCACAGAGGTTCTCCATGAAGGACCTGGGTGATGCCTCGTACATATTGGGTATGAAGATCTATAGGGATAGATTTAAAAGGTTGTTTGGATTATCCCAAACCAGGTATATTAACACCATCCTAAAGAGGTTTAGTATGGAAGACTCCAAGCGGGACGCCTTACCCGCTGGCCATGGAGTCACCTCTCTAAGGACTTTTGCCCAAAGACCGATGAAGAGAGAGCTCGCATGAGCATTATACTCTACGCTTCTGCTACAGAATCTATAATGTATAGGATGTTATGTACACGCCCTGATGTAGCTTATGCACTGGGTGTAGTAAGCAGGTATCAATCGAACCCAGGGAAGAATCACTGGACAGCTGTGCAGAACATTCTTAAGTACTTGCGAAGGACTAAAGAAATGTTCTTGGTGTATGGTAACGGAGATCTCCAGATGGAGGCTTTTACCGATTCGAGCTTCCAGAGTGATAAGGATGACAACAAATCTATCTCAGGGTTTGTGTTTACCCTCTATGGAGAGGCGATATGTTGGAAGAGTTCCAAACAGGATACCGTTGCAGACTCCATGATGAAAGCTGAGTATATTGCTGCAAATGATGCTGCCAAGGAAGCCGTAAGGATAAGGAAGTTCATCTCGGAGCTAGGAGTAATTCCAACCATTATTGATCCAATACTATTGTATTGTGATAAAAATGGGACTATGGCGTTAGCCAAAGAGCCCAGGTCGCATCAGCGATCCAGACACATCCTCAGGCGATATCATCTGATCCGGGAGATAGTTGATCGCCGCGAGATCGAGATTCGGAGAGTAGATACAAAGAATAACATCGCGGATCCACTCACCAAGGCCCTCCCTCTGCCGCAGCATGAGCAACTTTTTGAGATGTTGGGTATGAGATAAGCCAATAATTGGCCTTAGTTCAAGTGGGAAATTGTTGGATATATATATGCCCTAGAGGCAATTATATGATAGTGTATGTACCGGTATGTGTGTGTGTGTGTGTGTGTGTGTGTGTGTGTATTCAGGGGACATTCTTGCTCGACATGATAGTATACTATCTGGTTGTACTTTATCTTGACATGTTCATCTGATCATGCTTCTTATTCATTTGGTACATATTGATAAAGCCCTTAGGATATTTGCTTGACTACTGAGATTATGATGCGGATCATACTAGTGGGACATGTGTAGTTTATAAGCATATCCTTAAAATGTTCCTACTCGTGGGTGTATCGAGATGGGGCATCGATATTTCCAGAATAGACTAGCGTATACGTTACTTGTCCCATATGATGGGCAATGGATGATCCCATATCCATTGGTGTGGTGACACCAAAGACCGTATAAGGGTTCTCAGTGAGACTGGGTATACTGAACGGACTCGCCGAGAACTCCTATGTGGTATTATATCTATCTTCGGATAGCAGTTCTCAGGTGACACTGGTACAAGTTAGTCTGTAGACCCGAGATCGTCATAGAGTCTTGTGTGTCCTCCCACTGTACTGTGATCTCTACCTTACCACGGCTCTACTGAGTCGTGCAAACAGATGGATTTTGGGTACAGTCCCGAGGCACATGGAGGAAATGAGCGATAGGAGGGGTTTCGTCTCTCCCGGTATTGAGGGTTGATGTTGCTCTATGTACGATTGGCTATAACAGGAAGTCCATGGTCAGGGCTGATGAGATTTACTGATAAGTGTTATTAGTAGTTTCTCGATCTGTTATGAGCCATATACCGGCATAACTTATTGGGTTAATGGGGTCGACGATACCATCCCTAGACTTGATATGCAGCATATCTGACGAAGAGACCGGACTGTACGATAAGTGTTGTCAGTTGGCTCGATGGGAGTTTTGACAGGTTCGCTTGTGTTTCTTCTGATCGCTCAATACTTGGGAGCCGTTACATACAGCTTGTGCCACTGACGGTTTGTGGGCATGTGATGTGATCACTGCCTACTGCTAGCGTATTGACGAGTCTTAGAGTCCCACAAAGGGGTCTCCTAGCTCAGGCGAAAAGATGTAGGGTTCATATGGGATATGCGTGGGAGCTCGATTAAATGCGTGTATATGATACCGTATTTTAATCGGGGTTTTCTATTGGAGGAGTCGTATGTGATATGACCGGGTTATTAAATCAAGTGTTGATTTAATATTAAGTCCATTAGCTCATTTATTAAAACCTATTTTTTTATGATGCATGCATGAGTGTATGTATATGTTGATATGGATGCACACATACAAGCGTACATGTGTCATGGTTGATGATACATTAGTGGTGGCAATGCAAGACTCACATGGTAAAATATTTATGTATTTTGATTATTTGAGAAAAGCAAAATGGGAATAAAATCATGGTTTACTATTCAACTCTTTTCTCTTGAGTTGACCAAAGTCAATACCATGGTTTCATTGCCCATGGTTTTGTAGCCCATGGTTTTTCTTAACCTCAAGTCTTAAAATATCTAGATATTTTGTAACCATAGATAAGCATGGCATAACTCTCATTCACTTGGGATTATGTTGAGATAATCTTTACTTGAGTCAAGTTTCGCCATCATCTTCTTCTTCCTCCTTCAAGCTCTCTAGGGTTTCTAAAGTGAGAGAAGAAAATAAAAAGAAAAGGTTTTTAAGTAAGATCCAAATCCACATCACCAATCTATATTAGTCAAGCCCACCGGTGTAGGTTGTTTGCTCCATTTCTTAAAAGATCAAGTGGAGCTAGGAGCTTGAGCAAAGGGACTTCCTGGTGGATCATCGTGGACTTGGAAGGATTCAAGCCAACCGGTTCAATCCCTACTTGATCCAAGGAGTTACAAGAGGAGGTCTACAAAGGTTGTATTACTTACCTCTTAGTGTTAGACACTTATAGTATATGATACTAGTTGTTGTTACCCTATTTTTCTAGTTCGATTCATGGTTGGTATTGTTTAGAACCCCCTAAAATTTTAATATAGCATGTGTGATGCAACCCAAAACCTAGGATGGTGCTAGAGAATCCCTACAGTTCGCACTTTCAGATAATTTGAGGATAGATCTGCCCCAAAAGCATGCTCCCATAAAGGTGGATGCGCAGTGGGCATCCTGCTTTCTCGTGGAAGAAGCTCCATGAGAAGTATTTCTTTCAGCAAAAACTAAAAGAATGCTAAAGGATCTACAAGCTTGTCCGGCGATCAAGTGGACAAGTCTACTTGAGCCCGAAATTATTGAAGGGATGTTGAAACCGCGTTCGGCGCCGAAAGTCACTGACAAAGGGAAAAGTCCCCAAGTCAAGCCCTCGAAATCTTTGAAGAAAAAGAAGAAGAATAAGAAGAATGTACAGCCTGCTGAATATATCGACTAGCGCATGGACCTCTAGAAATATATAGATGCGCTAGAAGAATACAATCAGAAAGCGTTAACGCCGGTCACACTCGAAAAATTTCTCAAGCATATTTTTTAGGACGAGAACAGTGACGATGATGTCATGACATAGAAAATCCACGTGACCGGCACTTAAATCACGTGAAGTCTATATGACCCTACCGTAATCCAAGTAAGCCAAAAACCCAGAATCTAAACCTTTTTAAAGAAATTGTAGAGGTGAAGTTTTAAGAAAAGAGTTACCAAATGGAATCAAGTTTCTTTTTTAAATTATAAGTAAGTTTGTTTGAAAATTCCTATGTCGTTTGAAAATTGGGCAGTACCTCCTGTGTAAATTTTGAATAAAACCACATACAAAGCATAATATATATAAATCAACCACAACAGGAGCTAGCTTCCATGCCTAAACGGTGGAGCAACCACGCAGATAATATACGATGCCTAAGGCGAAGAAATAAAAAGCGAAACATGAACAAAACAACAATATAAAGTCGACTCTAAATGAGTGTGACGCCCAAAAACACATAAACATCTAAATCTTGCTTCTAAATCCACAATTATACAAGTTTTGGTCGATGGTGTTTTTAACTAGATCCAAAAGAATATACATATACAATGGGTAGCTACGATCCAATATGTAACCCACCTACCAAAGCAATCACCGAAGTATGAAATGTGCCAGCAAGCCGCCACTGATCCGTGCGGTCAATCCTACAAGAAACTGGGGCAAAACAGGGGTGAATTTCTAACTCAATGAATAAAAGAATATCGCAAGGTAGAAATCGAAATGCATAACGATCTACCTAGCTCATAAAGTATAGTACTATCATACCCTGTACCAATATATAAATAAAGCACAAGTACTATAAGCGTATCAATATCAATCACGTAAACATGGAAATATATCAACATATCATATATATATATATATCGAAATGTATAACGATCTACCTAGCTCATAAAGTATAGTACTATCATACCCTGTACCAATATATAAATAAATCACAAGAACTATAAGTATCAATATCGATCACGTAAACATGGAAATATGTCAACATATCATATATATATATATATACATATCATATATATATATACATATCATATATATATATATATAGCATGCATCCAAGTATAAGCCTATAAAGTAGCCGAAAGATGTATGTAAATCCCTTTCAAAATAACCGTATGATACATATATCAAGGCACAAGTAGCAGACGTAGTTTTATGAAGTATTATATGCATTTTGTTTAAAGTATACGTCTCACTTTTTAGAAATGAGTTTTAAGAGGGTTTCTGTTTAAAAGTTTCTTGTGTCTCCCTATACACGTCAAAATAGTGAGACTATAACTCATTTGGAAACTTCTTTATGTGCATCTATATGTGAAATAGTATTCAGGTACTATCTCATGGATCAATCCTGTTCGGCTACTATATGGTGTAATCTATAACAGCGCATCTCGATGGATCGCGCAAATATCAACATATGAGTGTCCAGCATCGACACTCAAAATCATCATCTAGCGAGTGTCCATCATCGGCACTGAAAATTATCATAAATCTCGTGTCTATCACCGACACATAAATCCAGATATCGTAGGCACTGTCTTGTCAGACCGGTCCTTTCTCGATATCAATAGCCTCGGTCGGTATCTCCCAGATATCCGCCGCGTTCTAATACTTTCTCCAATATCGATTCACCTCGCTAGGCTCCCCGTACCTTCCTACGGACTTCCTGCTCCTCGGTGTCATACTGGGTCCACCATACCCGTAATCAGTTAACCCCTCGCTCGATTCGGATATCTCATCATAAAAACCAAAACCCATGGTGGACGCCAAATCATCATATCATGAGAAAACCGCAATTAAAAACATTCACAGGTTTTATAAATCCCACCGCGGCTTCTTAAATCTATGGAAAACAACAAGTTCCAAAGAACACATATATAATCTGTCTCGAGTTCATAAAAACATAATGTATATATCATCTTTGTTGCATTGGCAACAATCATATACGAATATACATAACGATGCGTATATCAAAATCATTATAGGTATCATTACATCTATCATGGATATTTAGAATATGAGTAAACATGGAAGTTCTACTGTGTCATGGCAATACTAATGATGTATAGCGTATGTTTCTATACTTGTGTCACATGGCAATCATTAGTATTTGTACAAGTGTTCTATTAAAGGTGTTCGAACATCACTATCACATGGATATGTCAGTCATCACATTCATATAATAACATAAATGCTATAAGGCGTGGAAATATTATAGTGTCATGGCAGTACCAATGAGGTGTAGTGTATCATGCGTATCATGCACGTCTGTGATTTGTGCAACATAGCAATCATTGGTAGTTATGCAATTTTCTATCAGTGTGTTCGTATAAGAATAATAACGCAACTAGCATAAATAATAGGTAATCAAATGCGAGCGTATAAAAAGGTTAACCTAATCATAACGTGAATAATCGTTAAACGTAGCTAATTTTTATGAGCTATGCCGTTATAGTTTAAAATAGAACGTAACGTTGTTTTACAATTAAGGAGACTACATTTGTTTTTGAAATAGATATTCATTTGAAATTTGTAGTACATCCTTGATATTACCATTTAAAAGTAGGAAGCAGATCGTTAGTTTTTAAAAGAGTATAGCTCAGCAATCATAACAATATCCCAATCAGGACATAGCAAGACTCTGCGAATCAAACACATATCGCCCGTATCCGGCAATCTATCCTCATCATAACCATATCCCAATCGATATCGTACAGATCTATAGTCATATACGAATATCACAATAACTGTATATAACTATATATCCACGCATACATATAGCCTACTAGATACAAACTATATACTAACTTAGTTATAAACTAAGTTATCTAACACAACATCATCCTAAATATAGTATAAATATCATACCTAATTGGTTGCGGGGGTGCTATATGCCATCCACCTGACTTCCCCCGTAGATATAAATCTACTTACTGACGTTTCGAGCTAGTCGAAACCCATGACCGCCTCGTCATCATAGAAATCCCTGCGATCGTACCTACAATTGAAATCATGACACAACGAAATAAATATCCAAATCGAAAACGAAATAAAGAGCGAAGCACACATAGGTTAGAGACCTATGGCCAACATATGCTAAAACGACTAAATATTCCCCCGACGTCGACTTACGTACATCGAACGACCGAGTCAAGACATAAAAATACGAAATCCAATTTTCAAATATCGCAAAACATCACCAAAACCAAGTCAAAATGCTCCCAGATTTTTACTCAGGTGATCTGGGGTTATTTAGCATATAAAATAGGTTTAGTTATAAAGAGAGTGAGCTACGGATCAAAAATCAAGACCTAACTTGAAAGGGGCCACAAATTGCGGCAAAAAAGATTAAATATGCGACCACTTTTAGGAGTTAGGGGCTCGGGCTTCTAGGGTAGTTTTCTACTGGTTCAAACATCTCATAGTACTCGCTAAATAATTTTCAGAGAACCTTACTTGCACCAGATTCAAATCTAACATCAAAAACTTCATGAAAAGCATGTTCTAAAACTCAAAACACATTCAAAATTTAATTTCCAAGTATCAAAACACCACCCTCTCGCTCTAACAAGTAGTGATTATCAACTAAAACCTACTAAACTCACTACAACAAGAAACTTGAACAAAAGAAATGATTTTTACCTCTTGTGGTGAAGGGAAGAGGGATCCAAGTATAAGAGGTGACTAGGTTAATATCTTTGAAGAGGAATATGCCTAGCTTGATTTCTTGATCCATTTGTGTGAAAGAACCATCAAGATCTAAGGTGATTTGTTGAATAGAGGCTAGGGTTTGGATGAGGGTTGAGGAAGTTAGAGATATTTTAGAGACGAAGTTATTTATGTAAATAGAAAATAATGAGAGGAAGAGAGAGTGTGTGACATATATAGGATTTTATGTTCGGATATTTGTGAGGTGTTGCGGTGTGCATAAGGGTATAAGATAAGCTAACATATCCCCCCTTTCTCTCTCACAAAACCATATAAAATTTGCACAATTCATTTAAATCATATATCTTTTCTCAAAATAAAATACATGCCATCTTTAAAATATCTCATATCTTTCATTTTTCCCAAAATAGTTATATTTTTACGGATACCGATCCGAAACCCAAAATCCATACATGATAATTGTTGGAGATAGTGCCCTCAGAGTCAATTATTGGATCACAGGCACGTGATTGCAATGATTGAGGGGAGGACCTGTCCCAGTAGGACAGTCTTACTCAAGATGATAGTATGCTATCTGGTTTACCTTTATCATCGTGTACTGCTTTAGGTGACCTTACGAGTCGCTATTGCACGTTGATAGAGCCCCTAGGATTCTTGCTTGACTACCAGCAGTATGAGGGCGATCATATAAGTGGGAGCAGGGGTCTATAAGCACATCCTAAAATGGTCCCTAGTCGTAGGAGTTTCGAGACAGGGCATCGATACTCCATTAGTAGACTAGTGTATACAGTCGAGACCCCGACGAGGGGCGGTGGCCGGTCTCACAAGCCACTGGTGTCAGTTGGTTCACCTAAGATGTATACAGGTGCTCATTGGGTTATGAGTACACCGGACAGGACTCGCCGGGAACCTGCTAGTTGGGATTATACCAGACGTCAGATAGCAGTTCCCTGGTGACATGTGTACAGGTTAGTTCATCGACCTGGGATCATCATTTGTCTCGTGTGAGTTCCCACTGTACTTTGATTACTACCCTACCACGGCTCAAAGGAGTCGTGCAAACAGGTTTTAGTTGGGTACAGTCCCGAGCCACATGGAGGCAGTGAGCGGATCTTCAGGGGTTCGTCTCTCCCGGTTTGGGGGTGAGGTCGTGCTGTGTCTAGGAGAGCCAGAACATGAAAAGTCCTTGGCCAAGGCAGGAGATTTGCTGGTAGGTATTCCAGTAGTATCTCAGGGTGTTCTGGGCTACACTCCGACACGACTTGTACCGCTTTTGGGGGTCTGACTTTACCAACCCCCTAGGCCCGCCATGCGATGCTCATAGACGAACGGACCGGACTGTACGGATATTGTCACTGACAGGCTCAGTTGGGTGTCGGGGTGAGCTTCCTCATCGACGTCCCTTTTGGTCAATAGCTGGTGGCCCGTCACGTATTGGCTTATACCTCTGACGTGCTAGTGGTTAAATCCACAGCCATAGTATTGACGAGTCTTTAGAGTCCACCACACTTACAGTTACTCAAGCTTTCGGGCGAAACGCTATAGAGGCCGTATGGAGATATGGCAGGGTTCGATCAGATACGTGCGGTATTGCACGGATCGTGATCGGACGGTTTTTTCTAGCCGGCTTTGGCTTAAGCCGGATCCTAGTATAGTACAGTGTAGATTTTGTCTCTTTGCATTTGTATCCGGACGGAATACAGATGCGGGTGTGTATGCACAGTATCGGGGTTTTCCTGTAATTTATTACGGGAACAGTTTTCTGTAGTTGCCAGTTTGCATTCCGTTCCGGCCGGTTTTCCTTCATTCCTTCTCGGTCGGACTTTCTTAGTGGAGGGTGTTAATTGCAAGTTTGCAATTAACACTTAGTGGAGGGCTTTCTTGCATATGTAGCTTTTTGATGAGACAAGCTTCATGATGATATTCTTTTATGGTCTTTTCATTTTGCTTATCTTGTGAGTGGACTTTGATGAGAATGAAGTGTGACCCTTTTTCCATGCTTATCTCTCTTTTTCCCATTTGATTAATTCATGTTTTTTCTCTCTCCAATCTCCACCATTTCCATAGAAGGCCGGCCACTTCTTTGAGAGGGGGAGGATCATTTTGTGAGTGGTGGAAAAGAAATCATCTCATTTCTTATGCATGCTTGCTTGCTTGCAAAATCTCTCCATAGCTATTATTCCTTTCCCTCCATCCTCCATGGCTACTACTAAACCCCAAAGAGATAACCTTCTACACTATTTCTATAGCAAGCCTTGGACGCGTCGGCTAGCCAACTTCGCGCCCGAGTTGCCTCGGTCAAGAGGCGGGAGCCCGTAAAAGATTCCGGCTACGTGGTGCCCTTTCCGACGAGCGAGGAGGTGAAGGAGATTCCGCGGGAGATCGGAGTGGAGACGAAGACCGAAGGACACGGATCGCTTGGTATACATCTCTACTCCTTTCCTTTTTGCTAGCTAGCTAGGTTAATGGCCCGATCCGGGTAAAAAGTCCGCGGTGGTGCCGTTTTGCAAAGTTCGCAAAGTTTTTGTTTTCCGCGTTTCCGGCATCGGATCGACGGCCGGGGCGCCCCCGCGGGCTTACAATATTATTTTCGTAAACTCATAATATCCATATTTAAATTATAAAATAATATTTGTAATATTCAAAATGTTACAATATCCCCCCTTAAATAAATTTGGTCTCCGAATTTAAATTTAAACCCCAAGTCCTTAAAACATTTTGCCCAATCAAATCAAATCAACGGGGTCCAAATTCAGAAAACATATAGTCCGCTCCAATCAATGGGATTACAAAGACCTACATAAGCTAACACTACACTAACGCAACACGTGCGCATGAAAATCCAAAATATAAAACTTGCATAATTGTAACTCTAGCAGATGGTATGAGAATCACACAAGCTATGATATAAAATACAGAACGCGAAATCAACTGTGTAAATTGAGTACACAATCATAGCTATAGCCATAGTGCAATATCTATAGCACACGACCAAGCAAAAATATAATCAAAGCTATAATATATTTTCTCAAGTGCAATGCACAAAAACGAAGTCAACCCTAACTGGTTTGACCTAAAAAAACCAAATCACATGCCATGGGTGTGCATGAAAACAATGTCAAGTGCAATGGGTGTGCATGAAAACAATATCCAATGCATCGAATGTGCATTATGCATCGGGGTGGACAAATAAATACCAAGTGCATCAGGGTACACAAAACTTCAACACGTGCAACGGGTGTGCACAAAAACAATATAAAATACATCTAGAGTGAATGAAAATCACAATCAAGTACATCTGGTGTGCACGAAAATATCAATCTAGTGCAACTGTTGTGAATGGAAATCTCAATCAAGTGCAATTGGTGTGCACAAAATCGTATGTATGTGACCCTCAAATCATCAAAACACATAAGTCAAAACAACGGACGTCGAAGTATCCATTTTTCAACGTCGAAAATGTTATACTCGGATCACAAAAACATAAATAAAAACAAATGAAATTGAAATACACCCTCTTGAATGTCGAAAAGTGTCTGTACACCCGGAGCTAGCAGAGAAAGGATTCCCACTTTATTTCTGCCTACGGTCTGGCGTCGTCTGTCTCTGGGTCTTGTTCTCTCTGCGGATATCAAAAACCATGGCCTCTCGATAAAATCGCCTGGTGAGAAGTAATGATGAAAACAGTCTCATTCTGACGCTTCTATTAACACTACCTAGCCAAGTAACATGGCCTCTCGCAATATAACACGTCTAAGACGGCGACCTCTAGCTCTCCGAGTACGTGCCATACAACTGGCCCTAGATCCACTCTCTATCACTTAGCATCCCGGAAAGAACTCGCCATGGCTTCTGCCGATATCATCTCTACCGAACCGCCTGAAAACTAGCACTCCTTAATGAATCCACTTCCGTTCCAGAACAGCTGCAATCTCATTAAGTATTTCTTTAGAGAGTGTGGCCGTATACAACGCCTCTGCAAACGAATCAAATCTTTGGCACCAACGAAGGGGAACAACTATGCATCGAGACCTCACGTGATTCTCTTAATCTACTTCTCTTCAGTATCGATCAAGTAGGGAGCGTATCGCGATAGCTATGCGGACTGAAAGTCATACTCGGCTATGATCATGCCCGGAGTGTTACGCAAAGACTCGAAACTATGAATTCAACATCTTTGACACTCTGTGGAAGAAATCTTGTTAAGTATACCCTCGAGAATTCGTCCCAAGTCATCGAAAGAAGATCCACTGCTCAGTCTCTCTCAATCGACTCACACTAGGTCTGAGCACGACCCTACAAACGGAACTAGCCAACTTCACTGATCTCGCATCGGAGCATCAGAACAAACTAAATATCCTATCCATCATATCCAGGAATGACTAAGGATCTTTTGTCACATCCATGCCCGTAAACACCGGCGGCTTCATCTTCATGAATTCTGGAAGCGACGCCTTGATAATCTCAGCAACGGCTGGTACAACTGTCTGAACAGTAGGAAGCACAACGATCTCTGGAGTAGGCTGAACAACATCAGGCCTCCAAGTTCGGCTGGTCTCAAGCAATGATCCGACCATCTGGTACGGATCCAAGAAACTCGCCTCCAAACGATAAATCCTATCATAAAAAGATAAATAACATGTTCCTATATCACCGAGATACAACCCTGGTCAGTCCTCGTTTTATACGAGCCTGCCCTGACATCGTCTCTAGCTGCATCCCTCTCAGCTCGTATAGACATGGTGATAGGAATAACCAACAAGTATCGATGAGGATAGATCGACTAAACGAATAGAAGAAAGGATCACAAGATATATATCCTAAGGTTACTTAGGCATAGTATCATATCATAAATATGATACGGAACATACGTACGGTATGTCACTCTTCTTAGTACCTACTCCATCATACCAAGGTCAACCTAAGGTGTTCGGGTATAAAACCGCCAAAGTAAAGTCTAAGTTCCATAAGGTTAAGCCTACATAACGAAAATATACGCCCTAAACTCTACATATTCAAACCTAGACTCGAAAAAAGGTTAAACCTAACACTCTGATACCACTTTGTCACGACCCAGAAAAAGCACGTGACCAGCACTTGAATCACGTGAAATCTATAGGACCCCACCATAACCCAAATAAGCCAAAAACTGAGAATCTAAACCTTTTTAAAGAATTAGTGGAGGTGAAGTTTTAAGAAAAGAGTTACTAAATGGAATCTGTTTACCGCCAAAAACAGAGACGAACTGGGATTGATCGTCTTGCCTGAATTTGGAGGCAGATGCTATTTGGAACATATCCATCCACCTCTCCGAAGATACCAAGTTGATTTATGACACAGTATATCGGAGGTTTGGATAGATACGACCGATGTAGCAGACTTTATCAGATTCCCCCTTATTTGTGAGGGGTTTTTAATTGTGGGGACGCTCTTCCCTGAAGGCGCAAGCCCCTGCAGCTAATTACGTTATCGCGTTGCGATAACAACTTTCTCCTGCTCCAGTGTTTCACTTCGTGTCGTGTGTTATTTTTGTTTATTTTATTTGGCCATGGATTGTATACGGAGACTTGTTTATGGCATCGCCCGTAGGGCGCGGATTAGTCCAAATCCGTAAATTTTAGATTTAGGGTTTGAACTTTGGTTGTATGTTCCATTAGTTCAAAGAATATTATATTTTATTTAAAAACCGTTAACCTATTTTTAGATTAAGATCAACTTAAATATATGAGCATTTAGGCTCAATTTATTTTAACTAAGGATATATTAGTCTTGTTTTGAGACTAAGATCAACTTAGAAATATTTTCAAGATCACTAAATTTTAGTTATGATCCAACAACAGAGCACTTGGGCTCAGCTGCAAGAAAACTTCAGAGAGACTTAGCCAATTTGGGCTCGGTCTGCTCGATCTTGGGCTTTCTTACTTTATTCAGAAGTGCTAAACACTTATTTTCTGCTCTGGCGGTCACGTGTGTATCACGTGAGGCGATCAGTTATGAGCGTTGCCCAATCAATATTAAGCACTTTGTCATTTTGACAATATATGGTGCTAAGCACTTTCATACAGTGCTTACGTGTGTTTCATGTGAGGCGCTGAGTCTTCACCTCTGGGCACTCACGTGGGAAGCACGTGAGGTGCTGAGTTTATATTTTTGGATGCCCATGTGGGAAACACGTGAGGCGCTGAGCTTTTTATTTTTGGGCGCTCATGTGGGAAGTGTTAGTGTATATGCCCTAGAGGCCATTACTGTATCATACTGGATTGTATATTACATGATGGAAGCTTGGGATATTCACCTTGTATTGACATTCTTGCTCAAAATGGTAGTATGCTACTTAGTTTGTTTCTGCTTTAATGTGTGCATGTGTTTCTTTTAGCATATCGCCTTTACACATTAATGGAGCCCTTAGGATCTTTGCTTGATTACCAGCGTTGTGATGGCAGTCACACTCGTGGGGGCTGGGTAATCTACAAGCATATCCTTATGCAGGTCCCTAGTCGCAGGACTATCGAGACAGGGCGTCGATACTCCGGAGTAGACTACCGTATGAGCTTCTTATCCCAGTTTGGGAGACGGTCTGTCCTACAGCCGTCAGTACGTCGTACTTGAGATAGTATGCGGGTGCTCGTTAGGTTACGAGTACACTGGACAGGACTCGTCGGGAACTGTTGGTTGGTATTATACCTATCGCCAGTTATCAGTTCCCAGGTGACATGAGTACAACTTAGTCCGTTGACTTGACACTGTCACTTCGCCTCGAGTGTGTTCCCACTGTACTTTGATTACTACCCTACCACGGCTCAAAGGAGTCGTGCAAACAGGTAGTTTTTGGGTGCAGTCCCGAAGCACTTGGAGGCAGTGACGGTTAGACAGGATTCGTCTCTCCCGATATTGGGGGTTGATATCGCGCTGTGTCTAGGAGAGCCATTACACAAAGTCTCTGGCCAGGGCAAGCAAGATAGACTGGTAGGTTTCCAGTGTTATCTCAGGTGTTCTGGACTACACTCCGATACGACTTGTACCGCTAGTAGGGGACTGACGTTTACCGCCCCCTAATCCCGCGCATGTGATGTTCTTAGACGAACAGACCAGACTGTACGGAGACTGTCACATTCAGGCTCAGTAGGAGTTCAGATGGGGTTTACCTCGTCAGTCTTCTTATCGGCATCTACCTGGGGAACGTTACGTACAGCTAGTGCCTCTTGCGGTCTGTAGTTAAACCCACTGCCAGCGTAGTGTCGAGTCTTTAGAGTCCCACACAGAGGGTTATTCGCCTTTAGGCAAAATGAGTAGAGGTCGCATGGTTTTGCGACAGGGTTCGTTCACATCCGCGCACTTGTGCACGTTTGGTGTCCGGACAGCTTATACTAGCGGGCTTTGGTTTAAGCCGGATCCTAGTATATGATTTGGGATTGGTTTTATCTCATTGTATTCGTGTTCCTCGGAACAACGGATACGGGTGTGTATGCACAGTTGACTGAGACAGAGGCAGAGGACTTTCATTAGGGTTGATGACCATTGTCATTTTCTTAACCCTAATGTTTATGTGTGAATTATAATTTATAAATATTAGTTAATTATAATTGTGCATGGTTATGGTTGTTGACCATTTAACTATACTTGACTTGTTGACCTTGGTTGACAAGTTGACCATCATCATTCCATATGAAAGTTGCTCTTTGATCTTTGCAAAATCATTTAATGTGAAATGATAATGGTCATTTCTTGATTAACCATGACAATTATCTTTAGCTAATTATCTATTTTTCATAAATCACATATATGTGAGAAGGTTGCATTATTCTTCTCACTTGATCATTTTCATTCTCTCTCCTCCTCTTCCTCTCTCTCTAGCTCCCCCCTCTTATGAGTCGAGAACCATTTGAGCTTGAGATAATCCCTTCAAAAACACTCTCTACTCTTTCTAAGGTCCTAGGTCTAGCACACCAAGCACCTTAGTTACTTCTAGTTTGAGGTTGTAGCCAAAGGTTGAGGCCCTCGGGTCGATCTTTCTTCGGCAAGAGAAGGCGACAAGGAGAACCCATTCTTTCACTCCAAGGAGCAAGAAGAGAAGGACTTGAAGACCTAGGTATAACCCCTTTTCCGAGTAGCTAAACTCTTTTAGCTTTTGGTAGTTAGTTTTGTTTAGCAAAGATCCCTCCTTTGGTTAGTCCATGTTGCCAAGTGTTGTAAAAATCAGATTTTTCATAACGTTTCCGTCTCCCCGCAAGCACCGGGGTGGGCAACGTGGACTTACAGTGGTATCAGAGCCTAGCTAAACACAAACTAACCAGTGAGCAAAGTATCTAGAACTTCGATCGAAAAAAATCGCAAAACATTTTTTCAAAACCCTAAGTTTCTGCCGATTTTTAAATCTGCTCTAAAAATAATAAATCATACTTCAAAAATTAGCTCAGGGTTTTTACAGAACACAGAAGAAAAAAGAGCCAGCGAGTCGACCAACTCACAGCGGAACCGCGGCCGAGTTGACTCGGCCGTGGGTCGTTTTTCCTGCAATGTTCTTCTGCTACTGGTTTGTGATTTTTTATATAGTTTGTTTCCACCCAGATTTTCTAGAGAACAAGTTGGTTTTTGGGGTGGTCAAAAATCCGTATTTTTGATCGAACTTCTTTACACTTTGGCTAATGGGTTATATCTGTGATGTGATATATGTATTGAATGTCCGCTAATCGTTATACGTCGATTAGTGGGGGTTATACATATCTGTGATCTGTAAGTTAATGGTTTGTGTATATGAATTCGTTGGATTGTCGCGGATGAATAGCCGGGGGTTTTGAGATGAGAGTTTTCTTATTCTTTCAATTCTTGTAATATGTAAATTGATGTAATATTATTTGTATGGCCGCACAACCGGGTCGGGGTTGTAGCCGTCATTGTATAATTTCTTTTTACTGTTTTTGCTCCTAGGATAGACCTAAGGTGGGGTGCACAAACTACCGGGTACCTCGAAGTGCCGAGTGGCCTACTCACGTTGTTGAGGGAGGTTGCTTCACTTCGGATACTTGGCGGGTAGTTTGCCGCACCCGTAGGGGTCTAGGGTGGGGTTTGGCTATTCATTGCGACCGTGTAATCCGTTCTTCGTTACAGGCTCATACGAATCGCGGATTCCTAATATATCCATTGTATTCATCTATGATCTGGAATGGCTATCATTCCATGTGACGAATGTTTATATATATCTATATGATATCTATTTAGGCGTTGCTTATGTTTTTCATCCGCGCTAGTCCAGCCCCCGCTCTGTCGTTAGTTAAGTAACCTAACGGGTGATGACGGGACCCCGTGGCGAATGCGGATGGCATAAGCGTACGTCATATTTTCGTTGTTTTCTGCAATGGTAGGATTAAATGATGGGACACATTAGAATTAATGCAAGAAAAAATAAACCAAGTAACAGTCGTTGGAACACTTTCAAAACCACTCGGTTCTTTTCAAAACCAAACTTTTAAATGCGGAGCTTGAACCACTCCTTTTGAAAGCTATCTCGTTCGTTCGATTATATCAAGTTCACTACGTTCACAGTTTCGCCAAAACCATTCGTAGCCCTCCGTCGTTTCACATGAATGGTCAATAAGTATTCAAGCTTTGTATGTTGGCCAAAGTCAAGGCATAGTGATTGGTAGCTATTGGGTATTCATGTGCAGCATAGATAGATGTGTTGGTTTGGGGCAGTCGTTCTACCATGTTGGCCAAAGTCAAGGGTATGTGCGGGTGGGCTCAAATTAACCTGGAGAATGATGGGTAGAACTTGACATGTGACTTATGATATTTTGGCCAAAGTCAAGGTCATAAGAACATGGAGCAAAAAAATCCACATCGCGAGTTTCAAAAGAACTGAAACTTGCTAGCGCTGCATACCATTTGGAGTGTGATGATTCTGGTAGGATTCCTTCAGTTTTGTCACGCGATGATATTTGGATCCCGATCCTACTGTGAGTATATGCTACTCCTCCGGAACTTTCTCACTTAACGATCAATGCTATAAACCAAGTAGGTGTCTAGAAAGGTGTTAGCGGGGCTACGCCCACAGGGAAAAGAGGTTACTTAATTAAGGAAGTTCGCGAAAGCATTGGAAAACCTCCCTCGAAGTACCGACACTGGCCTGGGTGAACGGTTATGCAAGTATTGTACGGTAAGATTGATCCCTACTAGTTCTTCCTTTATGGTTTGAGGAGGGATTCGAGAGACAGTGGGAGCCATCCTGTTTAGACAAATTAAAAACCACTCTAAACTTGGAAGAGCATCATGCTAAAGTGTTTCTTCTCTCTCTCCTAATTGCAGTGACCAATTATCATGACTGGACTTAAGTTACTCCTAAATAAAAACATAGTGACAGGGCCAAACTACAAAGATTGGCTCAGGAATGTCAAAATGGCAATCACTTATGACAAGTTGGGGTATCTTCTTACCACCAAAGCTCCCCATGTCCCAGGTCCCTAAACCAGCGTCGCAGATAAGGAAATCCGTAAGACCTGGGAAATCGACTGCGCGAAGGCCAAGTGCCTCGTGCTTGCCTCTATGGACAATGTACATCATAGGAGGCACGAGAATATGGACCTCGAATCCATATTTCTCCATACAAAAGAACTGTATGGAGAGCAATCCTGTATCGCCAGATACGAAGTGTCGAAGAAGTTGTTTTCGGCGAGATTAGCCGTCGGATCATCGGTAGCGGAACATGTGCTTAAGATGATTGACTACATAGAGGAGCTCGCGGACCTTGGGACCACGTTGGAGAATGAGCTCTATACGGACTTGATTTTTCAGTCCTTTCCTTCCACTTACGCCCAGTTCATCCTGAACTTCAACTTGCAAGAAAAGGAAGTTGAACTTTCAAAGCTCCTTAACATGCTGAAGAGTGCGGAGGGAACCCTACAAAAAGGTATGGAAACATCCACTTTGTTTGTAGGAGGATCTTCCTCTTCTAGGTCCAGGGCGAAAGCCAATGGAAAGAAGAAGAAAACCCCCACCAAACCAAGGGGCGGTGTTAGTAAGGTGGATACGAAGGGAAAGTCAAAAGAAACAAAGGTAGCGAGGAAGCTTGTGGATAAGGAAGAGTGCTTTTACTGTCACAAGAGTGGACACTGGAAGAAAGATTGCAAGGCTTGGAAGGCCAGAACACATGATCTGAAGCAAGTTGCGGCTTCAGCTTCAGGTGTGTATGTTATTGAAAACTGTCTATCAATAAACTCTACGTCCTGGGTATTGGATACCGAATCAGGATCTCATATCTGTAATTCTTTGCAGGCATTGAGAAAGCGTAGGTTTTTGAAGGCAGGTGACATGACCCTCAAAGTTGCAAACGGAGCTAGCATGGATGCTGAGGCCGTGGGGGACTATCACCTGAGAATGTCAGATGGACATGTTTTGGTTTTACGTAATTGCATTTTTGTACCTAATGCAACTTGTAATATCATTTCTGTATCTTTAGTTTCTAAAGAAGGTTATGAATTTGGGTTTGTAAGTAATGTTGTAAACATTCACCTTAATCAAGTTCTGATTGGGTCAGGTATATTGAGCAATGGTATATACGTATTAAACCAACCACAGATTTTCAATGTCCAGAATACACACAAAAGAAAGTCTCCGGAACAAATCAGACTTTCTTATGGCATTGTAGACTGGGTCACATCAATGAGAGAAGGTTGACGAAGTTACATACAGAAGGATATTTGGATCCGTTCGAATATCAATCATATGCAACTTGTCAATCCTGTCTCAAAGGAAAGATGACAAAGACTCCGTTCACTGGACACGGAGTGAGAGCGAGCGAGCTCTTGGGGCTCGTACACAGCGACGTGTGCGGTCCAATGTCTACGCATGCACGAAGCGGTTATTCTTACTTCATTACTTTTACGGATTACTTTTCAAGGTACGGTTATGTCTTCTTAATGAAACATAAATCCAAAGCCTTTGGAAAATTCCAGGAATACAAGAATGAAGTAGAAAAACAAACAGGCAAAAGTATCAAGACACTGAGATCTGATCGAGGTGGTGAATACTTGAGTGCCGAGTTCCTGGATTACTTAAAAGAGAATGGAATTCTCTCTCAGCTTACTCCTCCATACACTCCGCAACATAACGGTGTATCGGAGAGACGGAACCGAACCCTATTGGATATGGTACGGTCCATGATGAGTAACGCTGAGTTACCGCGATCATTCTGGGGATATGCACTAGAATCAACTGCATACCTTTTGAACCGAGTTCCAATTAAGACTGTGCCTACCACACCATATCAGATGTGGTGTGGGAAGAGACCCTATCTTAATCATATTAAGACGTGGGGATGTCCAGCTTTTGTCAAAAAGCAGCATGCGGACAAGCTCGAGGCACGTTCAGTACAGTGCAAGTTTGTGGGATATCCAAAGAACTCCAAGGGATATTTCTTCTATTGCGAAGAGGAACAAAATGTTTTTGTTTCTCTTCATGCCCACTTCTTGGAAACTCAGTTTTTGGAAAAACAGATAAGTGGGAGCGCAATAGAACTGGAAGAAATTCCAGAACCATGAGCTATTACTGAAAGCTTAGTAGAACCAGAGGGTTCGAAAGATCAGGACATTCCTACGCCGCTCCGCAGAAGTAGTAGGCAGTCTCATCCGCCCGAGAGATACTACGGTTTTCTCATAGACAAGAATAGAGAGGATTGCATCATTGATAGTGATGAGCCGACTAGCTTCTAGCAGGCCATTCAGAGCGTTGACTCGGTAAAATGGCTGGATGCAATGCGAACCGAAATGGAGTCCATGTACACCAACAAAGTATGGACGTTAGACATTGCTCCAGATGGGGTAAAACCCGTAGGATGCAAGTGGATCTTCAAAAGGAAGATTGGTGTAGATGGATAGGTTGAGACCTATAAGGCTAGACTTGTTGCAAAGGGTTTCCGTTAAAGACCTGGCTTGAATTATGACGAAACCTTTTCTCCAGTGGCTATGCTGAAATCCATTCGGATCCTTCTTGCCATTGCTGCCTTCCACGATTATGAGATCTGGCAGATGGACGTAAAGACCGCTTTTCTAAATAGAAATTTAGAGGAATGTGTCTATATGGACCAATCAGAGGGTTTCATTCAAAGTGGGAGCAGCGGAAAGGTGTGCAAGTTGCTTAAGTCAATCTATGGACTAAAGCAGGCATCGCGGAGTTGGAACATCTGTTTTGATGAGACGGTCAAAGAATTTGGCTTTATCAAAAATCCAGATGAACCATGCATCTATAGTAGTTTTGTAGCGAGAACTGTAGTATTCGTCGTTTTATACGTGGATGACATTCTCTTGATAGGAAATGACATTCCTATGCTACAATCTGTCAAAGGATTCTTGTCACACAGGTTCTCCATGAAAGACCTGGGTGATGCCTCATACATTCTGGGGATCCGGATCTATCGTGACAGATCCAAGAGGATATTAGGACTTTCACAGTCCAGGTACATCGACAACATACTGAAAAGATTCAGTATGGAAGATTCCAAGCGCGGTAATCTACCGGCTTGTCACGGGATCACCCTCTCCAAAGAGATGTCTCCCAAGACTGATTTGGAAAGGGATCGCATGTCGATTATACCCTACGCTTCTGCGGTAGGCTCTATAATGTATGCGATGTTGTGCACCGGACCAGATGTAGCTTATGCACTGAGTGTGGTAAGCCGGTATCAGTCAAACCCTGGAGAGAAACACTGGATAGCGGTAAAGAACATTCTCAAGTACCTGAGAAGGACTAAGGAGATGTTCTTGGTGTATGGCGGAAAAGACCTCCAGATCGAGGCCTCTGCTAACTCCAGCTTCCAGAGTGAAAAGGATGATTCCAAGTCCATATCGGGTTATGTCTTCACCCTCTATGGAGGGGCGGTGTGTTGGAAGAGTTCCAAACAGGAAACCGTTGCTGACTCAACGATGGAAGTGGAATATATCGCTGCTGCAGATGCCGCAAAAGAAGCCGTCTAGATAAGGAAGTTCCTAACAGAACTTCAGGTGGTTCCGTCCATTGTTGATCCAGTACCTCTGTATTGTGACAACAACGGGGCTATAGATTTAGCGACGGAACCCAGGTCCCATCAGAAGTCTAGGCACATCTTGAGGCGGTAACACCTGATCAGGGAGATCATGGGTCGCCAGGAGATCGAGGTTCGGAGAGTTGCTACAGAAGATAACACTGCTGATCTATTCACGAAGGCCTTACCCCAGACTCAGTTCGAGCGGCTGATCGAGATGATAGGTCTTCGATACGCCAGTACATGGCCTTAGTGCAAGTGGGAGATTGTTAGTGTACATGCCCTAGAGGCCATTACTGTATCATACTGGATTGTATATTACTTGATGGAAGCTTGGGATATTCACCTTGTATTGACATTCTTTCTCAAAATGGTAGTATGCTACTTGGTTTGTTTCTGCTTTAATGTGTGCACGTGTTTCTTTTAGCATATCGCCTTTATACATTAGTGGAGCCCTTAGGATCTTTGCTTGATTACTAGCGTTGTGATGGCAGTCACACTCGTGGGGGCTGGGTAATCTACAAGCACATCTTTATGAAGGTCCCAAGTCGCAGGACTATCGAGACAGGGAATCGATACTCTGCAGTAGACTAGCGTATGCGCTTCTTATCCCAGTTTGGGAGACGGTCTGTCCCACAGCCGTCAGTACGTCGTACTTGAGATAGTATGCGGGTGCTCATTAGGTTACGAGTACACTGGACAGGACTCGTCGGGAACTATTGGTTGGTATTATACCTATCGCCAGTTATCAGTTCCCCGGTGACATGAGTACAGCTTAGTCCGTTGACTTGATACTGTCACTTCGCCTCGAGTGTGTTCCCACTGTACTTTGATTACTACCCTACCACGGCTCAAAGGAGTCGTGCAAACAGGTAGTTTTTGGGTGCAGTCCCGAAGCACTTGGAGGCAGTGACGGTTAGACAGGATTCGTCTCTCCCGGTATTGGGGGTTGATATCGCGCTGTGTCTAGGAGAGCCATTACACAAAGTCCTTGGCCAGGGCAAGCGAGATAGACTGGTAGGTTTCCAGTGTTATCTCAGGTGTTCTGGGCTACACTCCGACACGACTTGTACCGCTAGTAGGGGACTGACGTTTACCGCCCTCCTAGGCCCGCCATGCGATGTTCTTAGACGAACAGACCGGACTGTACGAAGACTGTCACATTCAGGCCCAGTAGGAGTTCAGACGTGGTTTACCTCGTCAGTCTTCTTATCGGCATCTACCTGGGGACCGTTACGTACAGCTAGTGCCGCTTGCGGTCTGTGGTTAAACCCACTGCCAGCGTAGTGTCGAGTCTTTAGAGTCCCACACAGAGGGTTATTCGCCTTTAGGCAAAATGAGTAGAGGTCGCTTGTTTTTGCGACAGGGTTCGTTCACATCCGCGCACTTGTGCACGTTTGGTGTCTGGACATCTTATACTAGCGGGCTTTGATTTAAGCCGGATCCTAGTATATGATTTTGGATTGGTTTTATCTCATTGTATTCGTGTTCCTCGGAACAACGGATACGGGTGTGTATGCACAGTTGACTGAGACAGAGGCAGAGGACTTTCATTAGGGTTGATGACCATTGTCATTTTCTTAACCCTAATGTTTATGTGTGAATTATGATTTATTAATATTAGTTAATTATAATTGTGCATGGTTAGGGTTGTTGACCATTTGACTATACTTGACTTGTTGACCTTGGTTGACAAGTTGACCATCATCATTCCATATGAAAGATGCTCTTTGATCCTTGCAAAAGCATTTAATGTGAAATGATAATGGTCATTTCTTGATTAACCATGACAATTATCTTTAGATAATTATCTATTTTTCATAAATCACATATATGTGAGAAGGTTGCATTATTCTTCTCACTTGATCATTTTCATTCTCTCTCCTCCTCTTCCTCTCTCTCTAGCTCTCCCTTCTCATGAGTTGAGAACCATTTGAGCTTGAGATAATCCCTTCAAAAACACGCTCTGCTCTTTCTAAGGTCCTAGGTCTAGCACACCAAGCACCTTAGTTACTTCTAGTTTGAGGTTGGAGCCAAAGGTTGAGGCCCTCGGGTGGATCTTTCTTCGGCAAGAGAAGGCGACAAGGAGAACCCGTTCTTTCACTCCAAGAAGCATGAAGAGACGGACTTGAAGACCTAGGTATAACCCCTTTTCCGATTAGCTAAACTCTTTTAGCTTTTGGTAGTTAGTTTTGTTTAGCAAAGATCCCTCCTTTGGTTAGTCCATATTGCCTAGTGTTGTAAAAATCAGATTTTTCATAACGTTTCCGCCTCCGCTCAAGCACCGGGGTGGGCAACGTGGACTTACAGGAAGCACATGTGGCGCTGAGTTTTTTTAGAGATTTACTCTCTGTTTATCTTTTGAAAAGAAATTAAACGTCTATTAATGGCACTTTGACCATTGATGATCTTCAAGATCTCTCTTTTGAAGACCTGAGATCAAGTTTTTGAGAACTAAGTTCTTATATTCTTTATTATAAGAACCAAGTTCTTTATAGGGTTAAACCCTGTTTTCAGAGTAATTAAATTCCTGGAACATATTTCTTTTCTCTCTTTTCCTTTTTATCTAGTTTTTCCCCTAAATTTTGAGTCTGAAGAACAGAACCTTTCCGATGAGAATTAAATTCTTAACTTGTGGGAGATTTGTCTTACGTATCTCGGATCCAAAGAAAGAACTAAGTTCTTTTATGAAGGGTTAAACCCTTGTTTTTTACTTGCACTGGGTAAAGGAGATATATTTAATCTTTTCTTTTTCTTTTACCTAGGGTTTGAAAGAAGAACATGGCTTTCTTCAGCGAGAGAATTAAATTATCAGTTGCAGCTTATAACTTTTTATTTGCAGAAGCTTATGTGGGGTTCTCTCTATATGAGACTTGAAGTCTCAGGTCCTTTATATAGGCAAGGCAAATTGTTGATCAGTTTTGAGAAAATCTCTCATTTGAGAGATTTTCTCAAAACTGTGGTCTCAAAAATTATTTAGGGAATTTTATCCACCGTTGGATTTTTGATCCGGCGATTTCTGTTTTAGAAAATATATTTTCTTTTTTTTAACAAGATTAGGGAAATATTTTCCCGTATATAGAATTTTATTTTATCTTTTCATAACAACGGTGATTTTTAAACTCCATTGGATTTTTAATTCAAGGGCTCTCTATTTAACAGAGCATATCTTTCTTTGTTTAGAAAGAATATTTTCCCATATTAGAATTTAATTCTGTTATTGAATTTTTGATCCTACAGTTCTTTTTTTAACAGAGAATATTTTTCTCATTTTAGAAAGATCAGGGAGATATTTTCCCCTAATAGAATTTAATTCTATCATTTGATAATTTTTAATCACCATTGGATATTTGACCCAATGGCTCTCTGTTTAACAAAGAATATCGTTCCTATTTTAGAAAGATTAGGGAGATATTTTCCCCTAATAGAATTTAATTCTATCATTTGATAATTTTTAACCACCATTGGATCTTTGATCCAACGGCTCTTTATTTAACAGAGAATCTTTCTCTTTTCAGAAAGATCAGGGGAAGCATTTTCTCAAAATAGAATTTAATTCTATCAGAAACTAGTGCTTCAAAAAGTATGTTCTTACGTGTTTAACACGTGATCCCGGTGTGGGTTTTAACCTGTTTATATTCAGCTCTCATATACTTTGCATATGAGCGCTCACGTGTTTAACACGTGAGGCCAGTTTGGCCCTTTTGGTTATTTATTTTCAGCGCTTATATTCTTTGTATATAAGCGCTCACATGTTTAACACGTGAGGCTAAACTGTAGGAATTCTTTTCCTCTTTCATTTCTCCCCCATTTTTTATAAGGGTACAAATGCGCCCCAGCATTGCTCTCACGTGGCTTGCACGTGAAGGCAACAGTGTTAATTTTACCACCGTTGGATTACCTAGGAGAGTGGAAAGTTGAACCGATCCCATCACGTCCTATAAATGTGGCCCTTGGCCCTGATGTGACTACTATTTCTTCATCTTCTTCGTTAAATTTTCCTTTCCTTGAGAATTTAATTTTCGTTCAGAGATTAGATCTCTTCCCTAAAATTCCTTTGAATAGAGTCAACTTTGCCAAAAAAATTTGGTAAGGGATATGAACAGAGCTTAGCTCAAAATATCTTTTAGATTTTTCCCCTTCAGATTTTAAATCCATTAACATATTTGACAGAGCTCGACTCTTTCTTGAACCGAACTCTTGGAGATATTAAAAAAACTTTTTTTTATGTGGATCGTGGATCTTGATGTCCATATCAAGGGTTGAGTCAATGGTCATTCTTAAGAATCTATGATTCTCTTCTTAGGGTTTTACCTATTGTTAGTCCTGACATTTGAGGTTTTCTGTAATTTGATTCCATTATTTAACCCATGAGTTTCCTAACATGGAGATTTTTGGGATTTAATCCCATCATCGGGGGAATTTAATTTCATTATTGTTTTTTTTGCAGAGCTTAGTTTTGGTTTGATTCTTAGGAATTTTGGGAATTTTATTCCCTTTAATTTCCTTTTACTGTTCTTGGATATTTCTCCCTTTTTTAGGGCCTCAGGGTTTTAATACTCATTTCCTAGATTTGATTTTGTTGTTTTTTTTTTAAAAACCCGCCTTTCGGGGATATTGGGAGTTTTACTCCACTGTTCATTTAATGAGAATCCTTTTTGATTCTCATAATGGGCATATGTCTTATCATTAATGAGCCGCTACTTTGATTTCGTGGGGTCCACTAGCTTTTTATACTTAGTGATTCTAGCATTTCTTATTGCTAACTCTCCACCTGGTTTCTTTTCTGGTACCATGGTTGGTCATTTGTACGACCTCGAAGAGATTATCTCTTATGAGGAGATTCGTATCCAAGGTTGCCTTCAAGGCCAAGAATACACTACGGCCTAATGCGACGAGGTGATGCATCGCTTTGATGATTACAACGGTCGATTGCTTCCCTGCTGTTCTGTCCTTTTGAAAATCATCGTTGTATCGATCTGGGAAGCTCTTCCTGAGCTTGATGAGGCTATGCCGCTCCAGGCACTTGATGATACTGAAGATAAGGTGCATTCAGTATATCTGATGGGCCTGATTTCGAAGAAATGGAGAGATGACCTCGTCACTATTTTGCATCACGTCTTCCAACATAAAGCGATAATATCCTCGTACTTGAGGATGGAAGACATCGGCTGTGATCCCGATGCTTGCATTCGGGAGAAGATGCATAAGAAGATGGTCAATGAAGCTAAAAACGCTTTACTCAAATATTCCTTTAAATTTGAGAATCCATGTCCAGAATTTAGCGTCTTACTATTGTAGACCTTAGATGATGTTGTAGCGTTTTTTTAGTCGTTCTCATCATCACCGTGTAATCTTTTTTGAAGTATGAATGACAAGCTTTTTTCCCTTTCATATCTGCACTTTTCTTTTCTTGATTGTCTTGATCTGGCAGGGACTAGTTTATTTACTCGTTTCGGAGTTTCTAGTTTATGTACTCATTTCGAAATGTTTTTAGTTTATATACTCATTTCGGAGTGTCTAGTTTATGTACTCATTTCAGAGTTTCTAGTTTATTCACTCATTTCAGAGTTTCTAGTTTACTCCCCTTAGGTTTACAGGAAAAATCGCCCTAACGTTGGATGTAGATGTTCCCCTCCGAAAGACGCGGCGGAGATGCGGTGAACGTGTCGCCTGAGATTCGGGGCAGATGCTATATGGTTTTATCCGTCCACCTCTCCGAAGATGCCAAGTTGATTTATGACACCGTGTATTGGAGATTTAGACGGATGCGGCCGATGTAGCAAACTTCGTCAGATTCCCCCTCGCTTGAGGGGTTTTTGATTGTGGGGACGCTCTTCCCTGCAGGCGCAAGCCCCTGCAGTTAATTACGCTACCGCATCGCGGCAACAACTTTCTCCTTCTCCAGAATTTCACTTCGTGTCATGTGTGTTTGTTTTGTTTTGTGGTTGCCCGTAGATTGTATACGGAGACTGAGTAATGCCGTCGCCCGTAGGACGTGGATTAGTCCAAATCCGTATTTACTTAGATTTGGGTTTGGTGTTTTTAGTTTAAGGATACGTTAGCCATGTTGAGGCTAAGATCAACTTAAACGTTCGTTAAGGATACATTAGTTCTGTTTGAGACTAAGATCGACTTAACGGAAAGAGCATTTAGGGTTCTAATTAAGGACATAATGGTCCGTTTAATATATGGCCGTCAAGACCCGTCACCTCTCTGACGACGTTGAAGGATTACAACGACAGGTGTCAGAGGAGTTCGGAGATGTACCCTTGAACCAAAGTTGATTTGGAGTTTTATAGTCCATTTGAATGTTTAAGGATACGTTAGCCGTATTTGGGGCTAAGATCAACTTAAACGGGATCGTTTAGATCCGGCAAAAGAGCATTTGGGGGCTCTATTGTTCCAGTTTAGGGACGTGCTGGTCCATGTTTCAGTTTAGAGACGTGGTGGTCCGTATTCCAGTTTAGGGACGTGGTGGTCCATGTTCTAGTTTAGGGACGTGGTGGTCCATCGCCAGTTTAGAGACGTGGTGGTCCATATTCCAGTTTAGAGACGTGGTGGTCCAATATTAGTTTAAGGACGTTTCGTTCCAATATTAGTTTAAGGACGTTTCGGTACAATATTAGTTTAAGGACGTTTCGGTCCACGAGTTTAAGGACCCCGCAGTCCATATTCATGTGTGGTCGTTGGGACCCGTCACCTCTCTGACGTCGTTGAGGAATTACAACGACAGGTGTCAGAGGAGTTCGGAGATGTACCCTTGAACCAAATGTAAATTGATTTAGGGAGCAGCCGTGCTTAGTCAATTTAATTTGAGGACTTACAGCCATGACTGGGCTAAGTCCAGTTAAAAAGTTCAACACCTTTATTTGTTTTTTGTTTGGGCTCTGCCCATAAAGGATGCAGAGCATCAATTTATTTTGGGCCCTGCTCATTTTATAAATGATGCAGAATACCAATTTCACTTGGGCTCTGCCCCTTTATAAAGGATGCAAAGCATCAATTTATTTGGGCTCTGCCCATTTATTGCCTTGCAATTTATTTTGGCCTGTTAGGTCATTTTGACTTGGGCCTGGCCCTTTAGCAGAGAAAATGCATTGCATTTTCAGGCGCTTTGCGCCAATCAAAGAGCGCAAGCGCTTGTGATGATGACACGTGTCATGCAGCGCAGTGCGCTACGCTTGCGCTGCCGACACGTGGCGCGCTGTCGTGAGTTGCGCCAATTTCAGAGAGCAAAGCTCTATTTCAAAAGCGCATAGCGCAACTGGTTCAGATGCTGACACGCGGCGCTCTCTGGTGGCTTGCGCCAGCCCAAGAGCGCAACAGTACAGATTTATAAGTGCAAAGCACTATTAATTTGAGAATCTTTTAGGTTCAAGAACCAATGGTTCATAAAAGAAGTGCAAAGCACTATTTGATTTCATGATCTAATTTAGATCAAAGAAAAAAAAGTTTTTCTTTTTTCAGGAACCAGAGGTTCATAAAAAGTGCAAAGCACTATTTTTATTTTGTTTTTTATTAAAGATCATTGATCTTGTTTTTAGATCAATGATCTGTTCATAAGAGAATTTTCTCTTTTTCTAAGGGCTTTTTACCTTTTTTGTTCTTGAGAATTTCTCTCCAATTCTTCAGAGTTCTCTCTGTTTAATTTCTCACAAAAAGTTGATGCCTTTGAATTGAGGCCTAGGGTCATTTTTATAGTGCCCATAAATTAGTTAAGTTTGTTAAAGAGATCTTTCTTTGAGTGATTTGGGGAATTTTCCCCACCGTTGGATCTTTGATCCAAAGGTCTCTGTCTTATAGAAGAAAATCTTCTTGTTTTAATAAGAACAGAAATATTTCTTTGAAATCTTAATTCTGTTTGGCGCAGATGCCCCAGCGCGTGACACGTGTCGCACAGCGCAGCGCAACTGCGCTGACACGTATCGCGCAGCGCAACTGCGCCAGCGCATCTGCGCTGACGCATCTACGCTGACACGTGTCGCGCAGCGCAGCGCTTGCGCAACTGAAGCGTTACTTCATTTAATTAGAGCTTTGCTCTGATTGGGCGCGCTGCCTTGGGCACTGCGCTGATGTGTCTGCGCCTGACACGTGGCGCGTTGCGCGCAGCGCAAATAATCTGAAGCGTTGCTTCATTTATTAAAGTTTAAATTTTCAAAGCAGAGCTTTGCTCTGATTGGGGGAAGATGAAGCGTTGCTTCATCTCCCGCTTCGGAATTTGAACAGAGCTTTGCTCTGATTTGGATAAACAAATGCCCCCAACCGTTGCGCTTACGTGGCCCCAAACGTGAGAGCAACGGTGGCGGAATTCCAACCGCCGTGGCAACTTTTGGAAGTTGAAGAGGCACTTGATGCCTATAGATGCTTATCATCTTTAAGATTTTTATTTTCAAAAGACTTCAGAGCTTTGCACTTATTTAAGAACTTTTAGAGCCCTGTTCTTGTTTCTTTTTAAGAACTTTAAAAGTTCAGAACCCAGCACCCTTTTAGGTAAAATTTTAAATTAAATCAAATTAAGTTTAATTAACAGAGCCTTGCTCTCATAGATCTTTTTATCTAAAGAAAATCCTTTTGGGGTTTCACCAAATAGAGCTTTGCTCTCATGAATCTGTTTCAGGGTTTCTCAACCCATGAACAGAAACTTGCATTTTTGGCAAAACATAGATCCCTTTGATCTAAAAGAACTCTTAAGAGTGTTTCATTGATCTTAGAGTTTTGGGGGACTTCTTTAAATCTCCCTTATTAGGATTTTGATAGTCACTCCTGTTCGTAGAGCATTGCTCTCGAGGAGTTTTAACTCTCTGTGCTCGTTTTTTAACAAGAACTCGCTTAATCAGTCGGTCTGCTAATTCTGTTGATATTCTTTCACAGGAACAATGGACTCCCACATGTATGCTCTTAACGAGATCATCTCTTACGGGGACATCCGCCGACTTGGCCGCTCTCAAAATCGAGAGTTCACAAACGCGGAGTGTACTGAAATAATGAGCCGCTTCGACGCATACAATGGTCCACTGCTTCCCCGACGTTCCTCCCTCCTTAAGCTTATCGTGGGAGCCATCTGGGAAGCACTTCCCCTCTTCTGTTTTGGCATGCCACTTAGGGCGTTGGATGCTGCTAAGGACAAGGTGCACTCGGTGTACCTGTTGAACTTTATCTCGAAGAGACGGCGAGACAGTCTTGTCGATCTCTTGCACGAGGTCTTTCAACAGTCTGCCATACTCGCTGCTTATCGGAGGGTGGAAGACATCAGGGGGGCCCTGACGCTTGTGCTCGCGAAAGAAAGCACACCAGGATGGTCCGCGAGGCTTGGAAAGTCGTAGATAGTGTCACTTTCGAGTTCCTCAATCCATGTCCTGGGTTCGAGGTTATACCTTTGTAAATATTTTAATAATGTTATTATCTATTTCTCCGTGATTGTAAGGACCCCTTTTTATGATATGAATAGAAAATTTCCATTTCAGTTTGTCTTATTTCTTGTTCTGAATCTTTTGCACATGCATGAGTGAGTGTGTCTCGAACGCTTGATCAAATGTAAATCAGATGTTCTTCTTGTCACTTCCTTCTTTCTTTTATTGTGCGTATGTTGTCTTAATAAACAGGGGCGATAGATAATAGAGCAAGCATCTATATTTCCTCAAGAAATAGCGATGGCTTAGGCCGCAGGTTCAGATCTGCCACCTAAGATTTTTCAACTCTATGAGCCGTGAGGGTCTCATAGAGACTTTTCTCCTTACGGATCGAGAGGATCTCGTAGGTGGATTTTCTCCTTAGGAATCGTGAGGATTCCTAAGTGTGTTTTCTCTTATAAGTCGTAAGGATCTCATAAGAGAATTTTTCCCTCTTACGAGTCGAGAGGACCCGTAAGCGGTTGCTTCCCATCTTGTCGAGTTTCGAGTTCGGAGAGTGAGACCCGTGGATAGTGTGCAAGAGACCGTTTTGGGCCAACTTGCAGGGTCCCAATGCTTAGGAAACAGGCTCCTTTTATGCCTATTGCCTAAGGCTTTATCTCACGAGTCGAACCGCATCGAAAATTTCTCGCAAAGACTTCAATTTCTTCACAAGTCGAGACGAATCGAGCATTTCTCGCAAGGATATCCTAACGTCACAGTTAACCTCTGTTCTTTACGACAGAAGTCCGTTAGGGTCTGCGGTACTTAGGGTTTTGGCCGTCGTACCATCGCATAAGCTGATATGTTCCTCGATAGGCAATCATGCTGTTCGAGTAGCCCTGTGACTGCCGTGTCTCTGATTCCTTCGGGGGCTGGACAAGACGTCTTCAAGCAATCTTCCTAGGCGGTTTGACCGTCGGAAGAGCAAGCGTTAGGAATTTACCAAGCCGCTTTTTACTTGAGGTTAGGCTCATTTTGGCGAGCCCCGATGAGTCATAACCACTCCGCGCTGGTGTGGGATGATCTCCGATAGTCTTTCAGGTTTTATGTGAGTTACCGTCAAGACCCTGAAGCTAGGAATTTGGCCTTTGCTTCGTTTGCTGGCATCGCGTCTGCTGTATCGAGACGAATGTCGTGGTGGGAACTAGGGATTTTGTCGTGGCTCCGTTTGTTTGATTGTCGCGTCTGAACCCTGCTGGAGGAAGAACGCTGGAGTGACATCTCGTCTGCTGTATCGAGACGAATGTCGTAGTTGTCTCTAGCTTGCTGGTGAACCGCCGAGGTTTGGAACTAGGGATTTTACCATGGCTCCATTTGTTTGATGATGTTGCGTCTGCTGTGTCGAGACGAACGTTGGGATGACATCTCGTCTGCTGTATCGAGGCGAACGTCGCGGTGGAGCTGGGATTTTGTCGTTACTCCACTTGTTTGATTGTCGCGTCAGAACTCTGTTGGAGGAAGAACGCTGGGATGACATCTCGTCTGCTGTATCGAGATGAACGTCGAGATGGTGACCATTCTGTGCTGGTACGAGACGATCTCCAGTTGTCTTTCAGGCTTTATATGACTCGCCGTTAAGACTTTGAAGCTAGGAATTTGGCCTTCGCTTCGTTTGCTTTGTCATTGTGTTCGCAATATTGCGACAAAATCTCGAGGTTGTCTCTAGATTGTCTATGAACCGTCGAGATTTGGCTTCGTTTTCTGACGGAGCCTGTTGGGAAGGTATGTTCTCTCTTTGTTTGTTCCCCTGGACTGTATACAGGGATCGATGCGATTTCACCTGTAGGGCAGAAATTTCATTCATCATTTTTTTTTATATTATTATTTCGTTTCCGCGACGCTCTATCATTTCAGCTTTTATATCGCGAAGGTCGCGATTGCCCCATCATTTCGGCTATTTTTCGCGGTGCCCAATCATTTCGGCTATTTATTTCATTTTCACTCGCTGCTTTTTATTGCGAGTTGCCCAATCGTTTCGGCTGTTTTTTTTATATTTTACTCGCTGCTTTTTATTGCGAGTTGCCCAATCATTTCGGCTCTTTTTATGCATACATTTTTACTTGCTACTTTTTATTGCAAGTTGCCCCATAATTTCGGCTATTTCGTATGCATGTATGGCTCGCTGATTTTCCTTTATCGCGAGTGTGGAATTTGGAATCTAAGGCTAATCTCTGCATCAGCATCGCTACAACTGGAACATTGCCAGGAGCGAATCATCATTCACCATGAAAGGACTTGGAATTTGATACCGGTTTAGGCATCAGCATCGCTACAACTGGGATATTGCCAGGAGCGAATCATCATTTGCCTCTGTCGATGTCGAACAAAGGTGGCTTAGGGAACAGGGTTAGGATCCCGTCGACTAAGGCTTTTGACTTCATGAGCCGTAAGGGTATCACAAAGGTATTTCTCCCTACAAGTCGTGAGGATCGTGTAGGTGTATTTTCTCCTTAGGAATCGTGAGGATTCCTAAGTGTATGTTCCTCTATAAGTCGTAAGGATCCTACAAGAGGGTTTTCCCCTTGTAAGTCGAGAGGACTTATAAGGGTTGTTCATCATGCGTACATATCCCCAGTCACGGATGAGACTTGGTTAGGGAAATGTTTATTCGCGCCCGTGGATTGTATACAAGGGTTAGTATTGAGCCACTTGTAGGGCAATATCGAAGGTTGTGGGAGTTGCTTAAGAACAGGTTCAGGTCTCTGTAACTTAAGACTTTCAAATCTTATGAGCTGTGAGGGTCCCATAAGAGAGTTCTCCTTACGAGTCGTGATGATCTCGCAAGTGTATTTTCTCCTTAGGAATCGTGGGGATCCCTAAGTGTGTTGCTCCCTTATGAGTCGTAAGGATCTCACGCGGGTGATTTCTCCTTATAAGGTCGAGAGGACCCTGTAAGTGTCATTTCACGAGGTTGCGCCCTTTCGGGTTTTCACAAACACTCGCCAGTAGCCCTGCTGTTTTTACTCACGGAGCCCTTTCGGGTTTTCATCCGTGCCCATTTTGCTTATGGACATACCGTTTTTTTTTGTTTATTCTTTTTTTTAACGAGCTTGCGCCCTTTCGGGTTTTCACAAGACTCGCCGGTAGCCCTGCTGTTTTTACTAACGGAGCCCTTTCGGGTTTTCATCCGTGCGCATTTTGCTTATGGACATACCGTTTTTTTTATACCACGCCAGCCTGAGGATGCCGCGGGTTGATAGTAGTTTAACGACGTTTCGGTCATTCGCAAGTTTTAGGACATTGCGGTCCATCGTTAGTTTAAGGACGTTGCGGTCCGTCATTAGTTTAAGGACGTTGCGGTCCGTTGTCGCCACATTTGAGGCGAATCTATAGTTTACTGACTTTTCGGTCTATGAGGCTTTCTCTATGATTGAGCATGATGCCCCCGGCGTATCCGTCTTTCTCAGAGCGTGCGGTTGTGGCGGGTTCACCTTCCAGTTTTTGGAGATCGTGAACTTTCCCTGTTGGTATTGGTCTTCAACCCAGTTCTTGAAGACGTAACAGTTTTCGATCTGATGGCCCAATACTTGGTGATAAGGGCAATAATTAGAACTGTTGACATCATCCAGTTGTAGTTGGTGTTTCGGCTCCGGTAGAGTGATAAGCCTGTTATGCACTGCCACTTCGAACAGCCTTCTTGTTTCATCCTGGGGAAATGAGTAAGGACGTCTTAGCCTCTCCTCGAGGGATACGCATGGACGCATATTGTTTTGACGAACAGCCGGTCTAAGGCCACTCAACTGTTGTTAAGTGTTGGCGACGAAGGTCATCTTCCCCTTGACTTTATCCTTTTTGCTCGATCCTTTGTTTGCGGGGCCGAGATTTTTTTCGAGTAACGGGCGATTGCATGGCTGAATGTTCTCGCAACTCCTCAATTCTTTCATTTTTGAAATGGATTCCTTGAGAAGAGGTTTGTGGGCAACTTCTTCATCAGAGTCGCTTCCAAAGGTGATAATTTGTGATCCCTTGGAGTCGGCTCTATGACAGTCATCGGCGGCTCTTTTGCGCTCATCTATCGCATTTTTCCAATGTCTACAAGCTTCACACTTTGTCCTGTTGAAGTGTTGCTTTTGAGCGACATATCCTTGCCACCAACACTTAAAGGATTCGCAGTCTTCGGTAGGATGTATGATCTTCTGATGATATAAGCAGAGGTTAGGATACATATCTACTCCACCGAGAGTATCCTCTTCAGAAGGCGGTAGTTTCATTCCCGCTGACAGGGCTTTAGCGAACCTTTTCCTCGTCTCGAATTTGTTTTTATCCGCAGCGGATGGCTTTTGATTTGATGGAAGTGCTTCGACTCTTTGGTCCAGTAGTCGGCGTTTGGCTCCTTCCAGTATGGCCATCTCACGCTCTTGATCGGCTTTAACTTTCAGACGAATTTCATTCAGGAAGGCATCGATCAACTCGTCTGATGGCCGCGGAGTTTCTGGTTCAGGGTCCGCCCTTGGTTTCTCGGCGCAAGGAGCCTCTTTATTATCCGCCAATGTGTGAGAGATCACATGACAAGTTGCCCCCGGCGTGTCCTTCTTCTTTGGAGTATGCGGCTGTGGTGGGTTTACCTTCCACTTTTCAGACAGCGCAAACTTGCCTTGTAGGTACTGATCCTCGATCCATCTCTTGAAGACGAAACAATTCTCGATCGGGTGACTTACTGTTTGGTGGTAAGGGCAGTAATCGGGATTATTGAGATCGGGTGACTTACTGTTTGGTGGTAAGGGCAGTAATCGGGATTATTGAGATCGCCTGGCTGTAACGGACGTTTTGGATTCGGCAAATTAATGAGTCTGTTGCGTACTGCCAGTTCGAACAATCTTCTCGTTTTATTCTGAAGAAATGAATAAGGACGTCCTAGTCTCTCTTCAAGGGACGGGCGTGGATGCACGTTATTTTGGCGGACGAACGGCTTCAAGTTGTTCGGCTGTTGTTGAGTATTGGCAACGACAGCCGCTTTCCCTTTTCTTTTCTCATTTTGAGAGTCTGGTTTTGGAGGAGACGGTCCATGGCCCATCTGGTCCATTTAGGCTAATTTGTCGATCAATGCTTGGAAGGTGGTCGGCCTAAAGAACATCATGAATTGTGAGATGGTCGCTTGCGGATCAAGAGTGCCCACGAACATGCCTATCGCAGGTGCCTCTTCTATGCATTGTTCTCCTTTCGACCATAGGTTCCGCCATCATGTTGCGTATTGGACCCACGTTTCGCCTGGCCTTATCCTGGCATTTATCAGTGCTGTTATCGGGGTGCGTTCACTAGCACTCGCGAATCTTTGTGTAAACAATAACTCCATCTCCGCAAATGTTTTGACAGAGTCGTTAGGTAGCTCTGAATACCATTCAAAAGCTGTTTCTGCTAAGCTGCTGACGAATTGGCAAAGCAACAATTTGTCATCGCCTCTAGTATTGCCGCATAAGGACCTGAATTGAGCGACATGCTGATGTGGATTCCCTGTCCCTTTATATATGTGGAACTTAGGGATCGTATATCCTGGCGGATAACTGATTTGGTCATACCAGCCCGGATAGGGTCGTCCAGTTCTAACAATTTGCGCAGCCGCTTCATTCACTTGATGAGCCCGTATTTGATGAGCTATATAATCATCCAGTGCGGACTTGGAAATGGTTTCTTCCTTGGCTACTGAAAGAGCCGGAGGAGGATCAGATGCTTCCCTTCCGTTATTTCCGACAATGACTGGAGGGTCTTCAGCTGGAGGGTCCGGCTGTAACATCATCCCTACCATGTCTTGGAAGAGGAGTGCCATTTGTTTTATGTTAGCCGCTTGTTCTGCGGCTTCTGTGTCCATTTCGAGGATTCTACGTAAGAAGTCAGCATCATTTTCTTGTTCGTGACGCTGCTCTGATGATACTTCCGAACTTTCTTTCGGTCCGGTAAGTGCAGCCATCACAGTCATCATTTCTTGAAGCTTCTGTTGCTGCTCCTGGGCTTTCGTCACAGATCGGGTGAGCGGTCGGTGACCCGTCGAAGCACGGCTTTCCTCCTTTCTGGAAGCCATATAAACGGTGTTAACCACCATGCCCCCAGACCTGGGACGTTTGTGTTCGGTGTCTTTGCGATTTGCCAAAGACATAGGGGCTTTTTGCGGCCTCCTTTTTTGAGTGATTGGAGTTGAGGGGGCCGTTGTAGTGGGCACCCAAGTAGCTTTTGCTTTTTGTGGCTTGACAGAGTAATCCTTCTCCTGTCGCACCTTCATCTTTTTCTATCGGCGGAGATAGTTTTTATCAATCACCGACTCTTGGACTTGTCGCCAGACTTTGTGAATCTTAGAGGACAGCCGCTGAGGGGGCTGCTCCAGCTTCTTCTCTATATCATTCCCCACAGGTGAAGAAGTTCTCTTCAGCACTACAGTAGGAGAGTTTCTGCACACCGTGTTCAGCAATTCAAAGCTGTTCTTGGTTGGGACAGCAGCCTCGATCTCCACCGTTGGAGCTGGCGGAGTTATCCCAGAGGGGGAATTGCCCCCATCCTTCCTCACTCGGCGCCAGTGGCGACGTCGGGCGTGTCTTGCGGATGGGGTCACCTCCGTTGTTGGATAAGCTTCTTCATGCCCCCTGCACTGGGTAGGGGAAGCAGCTTTGAGGACCTCGCCTGGAGCAGCAACCCGAAAGGCCAGCCTTGTAAAAACTGACTTCTCGGAAGGAGGAGCCTTTCCAATGATTTCGTCCGTTTGAGTCGGGATGGCTATCCGCTTTGGGATGGCAGCTTTGTGTATCGCAGGTTTGCGGACGTTCTGGCCCAGTCTGTTGAAAACAGAGGTATTGAAACTGGGCGACCCGTTGAGAGGGGTCGCGGCAGTGGTAAGTCGATCAAAGACCGGCTTCTTTGGAGCTTCTTGCGATGTCATTGGGGCATTGAAGCTCATCAGTGGGAGCATAGTCCCAAAGAATAATCCAGCGGTGGCCTGAGTTACCTGCTCCACTGGCATCTTGAAAAGGGAGGCCGCTTGGGGCCCATAAGTGACCCCTCCAGCGAGGACGGAGCGAGAGTTGCAGTTGCAGGAAGTGCAGTTTGAAGCCATTGATCTTCTGTTTCCTGCACGGAGCAAGACACCAAATCTAAGTACCTCGAATCCACAGGCAACCACAGCAAACCGCGATTCGTTCGCGAACACGACACACAAAGTGTGGAGTGGAAAGAGGAAAAGGTCCCGCCGGGCGTGCCAGAATCTGTTCCCCTCCGAAAGACGCGGCGGAGACGCGGTGAACGTCTCGCCTGAGATTCGGGGCAGATGCTATATGGTTTTATCCGTCCACCTCTCCGAAGATGCCAAGATGATTTATGACACCGTGTATCGGAGGTTTAGACGGATGCGGCCGATGTAGCAGACTTCGTCAGATTCCCCCTCGCTTGAGGGGGTTTTGATTGTGGGGACGCTCTTCCCTGCAGGCGCAAGCCCCTGCAGTTAATTACGCTACCGCATCGCGGCAACAACTTTCTCCTTCTCCAGAATTTCATTTCGTGTCGTGTGTGTTTGTTTTGTTTTGTGGTTGCCCGTGGATTGTATATGGAGACTGAGTAATGTCGTCGCCCGTAGGACGTGGATTAGTCCAAATCCGTATTTACTTAGATTTGGGTTTGGTGTTTTTAGTTTAAGGATACGTTAGCCATGTTGAGGCTAAGATCAACTTAAACGTTCGTTAAGGATACGTTAGTCCTGTTTGAGACTAAGATCGACTTAACGGAAAGAGCATTTAGGGCTCTAATTAAGGACGTAATGGTCCGTTTAATATATGGCCGTCAAGACCCGTCACCTCTCTGACGACGTTGAAGGATTACAACGACAGGTGTCAGAGGAGTTCGGAGATATACCCTTGAACCAAAGTTGATTTGGAGTTTTATAGTCCATTTGAATGTTTAAGGATACGTTAGCCGTGTTTGGGGCTAAGATCAACTTAAACAGGATCGTTTAGATCCAGCAAAAGAGCATTTGGGGGCTCTATTGTTCCAGTTTAGGGACGTGGTGGTCCATGTTCCAGTTTAGAGATGTGGTGGTCCGTATTCCAGTTTAGGGACGTGGTGGTCCATGTTCCAGTTTAGGGACGTGGTGGTCCATCGCCAGTTTAGAGACGTGGTGGTCCAATATTAGTTTAAGGACGTTTCGGTCCAATATTAGTTTAAGGACGTTTCGGTCAAAAATTAGTTTAAGGACGTTTCGGTCCACGAGTTTAAGGACCCCGCAGTCCATATTCATGTGTGGTCGTTGGGACCCGTCACCTCTCTGACGTCGTTGAGGAATTACAACGACAGGTGTCAGAGGAGTTCGGAGATGTACCCTTGAACTAAATGTAAATTGATTTAGGGAGCAGCCGTGCTCAGTCAATTTAATTTGAGGACTTACGGCCATGACTGGGCTAAGTCCAGTTAAAAAGTTCAACACCTTTATTTGTTTGGGCTCTGCCCATAAAGGATGCAGAGCATCAATTTATTTTGGGCCCTGCTCATTTTATAAATGATGCAGAATACTATTTTCACTTGGGCTCTGCCCCTTTATAAAGGATGCAAAGCATCAATTTATTTGGGCTCTGCCCATTTATTGCCTTGCAATTTATTTTGGCCTGTTAGGTCATTTTGACTTGGGCCTGGCCCTTTAGCAAAGGAAATGCATTGCATTTTCAGGCGCTTTGCGCCAATCAAAGAGCGCAAGCGCTTGTGATGATGACACGTGTCATGCAGCGCAGTGCGCTGCGCTAGTGCGCTACGCTTGCGCTGCCGACACGTGGCGCGCTCTGGTGAGTTGCGCCAATTTCAGAGAGCAAAGCTCTATTTCAAAAGCGCGTAGCGCAACTGGTTCAGATGCTGACACGCGGCGCTCTCTGGTGGCTTGCGCCAGCCCAAGAGCGCAACAGTGCAGATTTATAAGTGCAAAGCACTATTAATTTAAGAATCTTTTAGATTCAAGAACCAATGGTTCATAAAGGAAGTGCAAAGCACTATTTGATTTCTTGATCTAATCTAGATCAAAGAAAAACAAGTTTTTCTTTTTTCAGGAACCAGAGGTTCATAAAAAGTGCAAAGCACTATTTTTAGTTTGTTTTTTATTAAAGATCATTGATCTTGTTTTTAGATCAATGATCTGTTCATAAGAGAATTTTCTTTTTTTCTAAGGTCTTTTTACCTTTTTTGTTCTTGAGAATTTCTCTCCAATTCTTCAGAGTTCTCTCTGTTTAATTTCTCAGAAAATGTTGATGCCTTTGAATTGAAGCCTAGGGTCCTTTTTATAGTGCCCATAAATTAGTTAAGTTTGTTAAAGAGATCTTTCTCTGAGTGATTTGGGGAATTTTCCCCACCGTTGGATCTTTGATCCAAAGGCCTCTGTCTTACAGAAGAAAATCTTCTTGTTTTAACAAGAACAGAAAGATTTCTTTGAAATCTTAATTCTGTTTGGCGCAGATGCCCCGGCGCGTGACACGTGTCGCGCAGCGCAACTGCGCTAGCGCATCTGCGCTGACACGTGTCGCGCAGCGCACAGCGCAGCACAACTGCGCTGACACGTGTCGCGCAGCACAACTGAGCGCAACTGCGCTGACACGTGTCGCGCAGCGCAACGCTTGCGCAACTGAAGCGTTGCTTCATTTAATTAGAGCTTTGCTCTGATTGGGCGCGCTGCCTTGGGCGCTGTGCTGATGTGTCTGCCCCTGACACGTGGCGCGTTGCGCGCAGCGCAAATAATCTGAAGCGTTGCTTCATTTATTAAAGTTTAAATTTTCAAAGCAGAGATTTGCTCTGATTGGGGGAAGATGAAGCGTTGCTTCATTTCCCGCATCAGAATTTGAACAGAGCTTTGCTCTGATTGGGGTAAACAGTAGAAAACCCCCATTTTTTTTATGACAGGAGTCCTTTAGGTTTGTGGTACTAAGTTTAAGTCCATCGTACTGTCGCGTTGGCTGATGTATTTCTCGATATGTAGTCCCTGAGGTTGCTATTTGAGTAGCCCCGCGTCTGTCGTGTTTCTTATCCCTTCTAAGGCTGGACAAGACATCTTCAAGTAATCTTCTTAGGTTGAAATATCCATTTTACCGTCGGAAGAACAAGCATTAGGTATTGCCATGGCGCTTTTTACTTGAGGTTAGGCTTAATTTGAAGCCCCGATGAGTCATAACCATACCCTTCTGGGGTGGGATGATCTCCAATGGTTTTAGGCTTTGTATGTATTGCCGTTAAGACCCGAAGCTAGAAATATGGCGTCACTTTGTTTTTGCTTTGATGATATCGTATCGATTCTTTGCTGAAATCGGGAAAACATCTATATGACCTCTAGGCCGTATATATTGCCATCAAAATCTGGAGCTAGGATTTACCGTCACTCCTCTTTTGTTTGATTGTTGCGTTCACACCATGCTGGAATGAGGGGGAACGTCGAGGTGTCTCTAGGTTGTATATGTATAGTTATAACCTAGATCTAGGATTTTGCCATTACTCTATCTTTTCTTTGACACTTGGGTTAGGATCCTGTCGACTAAGGCTTTTTGACTTTATGAGCCGTAAGGGTCTCATAAAGGTATTTCTCTCTATGAGTCATGAGGATCTCATAGGTGTGTTTTTTCCTTAGGAATCATAGGGATTTCTATGCATATTTTCTCTTGTAAGTCGTAAGGATCTTACAAGAGTATTTTCTCCTTATAAGTCGAGAGGACTTACACATGGTTGTTCACCATATGAGGATATTTATCAACATTGGTGGGACTTGGTTGGGAATATATTTATTTATGCCCATGGATTATATACAAGGGTCAATATTGGATGGCCTGTAGGGCATAAGAAATTTGTGGGGTTATGATGGCTTAAGAACAGGTTCCGATTCCTGTAACTTAAAGCTTTTGAATTCTATAAGCCGTGAGGGTTTTATAGAGGGTATATTCTCCTTACGAGTTGTGAAGATCTCGTAAGTATATTTTTTCCTTAGAAATCGTGTGGATTTCTAAGTGTGTTGCTCCTTTGTAAGTCGTAAGGATCTCACGCAGGTGTTTTCTCCTTATAAAGTCGTGAGGACTTTGCAAGTGCATATTTTCCTTTCTTTTAACGAGTACATACCCTTTCGAGTTTTTACTAGCTCGCCGGTAGTCCTGCTGTTTTTACCCACGGCGCCCTTTTGGGTTTTCATCCGTACCCATTTCGCTTGTGGACGTACCATTTTTTAGGCGGCCTGTAAGGTAACGCACCATTAGCTGTAGGCCCTGATCTTTTTTTAAGGACCGCATCATGTAGGACGTGGGAGAGGTATGAATTGTTTATGCACGTGAATTGTAAACAGTGATCAATATGAGGATCTACCGTAGGGCTAAATGTGTTAGTTTAGAGACATAACGGTCCATTATCGCCGTTTTTTTGGGTGAGTATTTAGTTTAAGAATGTTTTGGTCCAAAGCCAGTTTAAGGACGTAGTGGTCCAATATTAATTTAAGGACTTCTCGGTCCATTATCGTCGTATTTTGGGACGAACATCTTTTGGTACTACTTTCAGAGTTCTAACTCGGGAGGATAGCGAGCGGACACAAGCGTCGTCATCTATCATTGACTTAAGTCATGACTCATCAAGATTAGTACTTTTTGAGGAATCTGCCGTTTATTGGTCGGAATGGTTTTTCGCCATGCATATCCTTGAGCAGGTAGGCTCCACCTTGGTAGACTTTGTCTATGATGTACGGGCCTTCATAATGTGGCTCGAACTTTTCCGTTTTAGACGATTGGGAATCATCGGTCTTTTAACAACTAATACGAGTTCGCCTTGACGGAATGTTCTCGGCCTGGTCAGTCTTTCATATGACCGGGTCATCCTTGCCTTATAAGCCTCCAGATTTTTCTGTGCTATAAGGCGGGTTTTGCCGAGAGCTTCAAGCTCCTCGAGCCTAAGATGAGCAGTTTCTTCATCTGTCAGCTCGTATTGAACAGCTACTCGTAAAGAGGGGAGTTCTATCTTCAGTAGGAGCACCGCTTCAACGCCAAACACCAATGCGTATGGTGTTATATTTGTGGCCGTCTTGAACGTTGTTCGTGTTGGAGATAGTGCCCTCAGAGTCAATTATTGGATCACAGGCACGTGATTGCAATGATCGAGAGAGGACCTATACCGTTAGAACAGTCTTACTCAAGATGATAGTATGCTATCTGGTTTATCTTTATCATCGTGTACTGTTTCAGGTGACCTTACAGGTCACTATTGCACGTTGATAGAGCCCTTAGGATTCTTTCTTGACGGCCAGCAGTATGATGGCGATTATATACGTGGGAGCTGGGGTCTATAAGCACATCCTTAAAAGGTCCCTAGTCGTGGGAGTTTTCGAGACAGGGCATCGATACTCCAGAGTAGACTAGTGTATACAGTTGAGACCCCGACGAGGGGCTGTGGCCGGTCTCACAAGCCACTGGTGTCAGTCGGTTCACCTAAGATGTATACAGGTGCTCATTGGGTTATGAGTACATCGGACAGGACTCGCCGGGAACATGCTAGTTGGTCTTATATCAGACGTCAGATAGAAGTTCCCTGGTGACATGTGTACAGGTTAGTTCATCGACCTGAGATCGTCATTTATCTCGTGTGAGTTCCCACTGTACTTTGATTACTACCCTACCACGCTCAAAAGAGATGTGCAAACAGGTTTTAGTTGGGTACAGTCCCGAGCCACATGGAGGCAGTGAGCGGATCTTCAGGGGTTTGTCTCTCCCGGTATTTGGGGTGAGGTCGCGCTGTGTCTACGAGAGCCATTACACGAAGTCCTTGGCCAAGGCAGGAGATTTACTAGTAGGTATTCCAGTAGTATCTCAGGGTGTTCTGGGCGACACTCCGACACGACTTGTCCCGGTATTGGGGGTGAGGTCTGACTTTTACCAACCCCCTAGGCCCTCCATGCGATGCTCATAGATGAACGGACCGGACTGTACGGATATTGTCACTGACAGGCTCAGTAGGGTGTCAGGATGAGTTCGCTCATCGACGTCCCCTTTGGTCAATACCTGGTTGCCCGTTACGTATGGCTAATACCTCTGACGTGCTAGTGGTTAAATCCACAACCAAAGTATTGACGAGTCTTTAGAGTCCCCCACAGACAATTTTCTCAAGTTTCGGGCGAAACGCTGTAGAGGCCGTATGGAGATATGGCAGGGTTCGATCTTATACGTGCGGTATTGCACGGATCATGATCGGACGAATAATACTAGCGGGCTTTGGTTTAAGCCGGATCCTAGTATTGTACAGTGTAGATTTTGTCTTATTGCATTTGTATTCGGTCGGAATACAAATGCGGGTATGTATATACAGTCGCGGGGTTTTCCTATAATTTATTGCGGGATCGTTTTTCTGAAGTTTCCAGTTTGATTTCCGTTTCGGCCATTTTCCTTTGTTTCTTTCCATGGCTGAAATTTGGTGTGGAGGGGCATATTTGCAAATGTGCAAATTAGCCATGTGGAGGGTGGTTTTTGGAAATTGTTGTTTCATGATGGTTATAGCTTCCATTGACCTCATTTGTTCATCATGACTTGATATGATTAGGTGATGGAGTGGAGATTTGGTTGTGATCATTATTCTTCATGATTATCATATTCTCTCTTGCATTATTGATCCACCCCCCTTGGACTTTTTCCCTCTCCCTTCACCACATGAGGCCGGCCACTATTGTGATGGGGGGCTGTCCCAATTTTTGTGTGTGGGATTTCATCTCTTTTGGCTTACAAAAATTCATATAGCTCCACAAAAAGCTTGCATGTCCTTCTCCACTAAAATCATGGCAATTAACCCCATTGAGACAGTATAGTTCAACACTATCCTACAGCATTCTTGGACATGTCGACTCGCCAACTTCGTGCCCGTGTTGCCTCGGTCCAGAGGTGGGAGCCCGTAAAAGAACCCGGCGATGTGGTGCCCTTCCGGTGAGGAGTTGAAGATCGAAGATTCCGCGGGAAGATTGGGACGACGACGAGAAGACTGAAGGACAAGGATCGCTCGGTATATCTCTCTACCCCTTCTCTAGTTAGCTAGGATTAGGTTAATGGCCCGATCCGGGTTTTATAGTGCGCGGTGGTGCCGGTTTACAAAGTTAAAGTAAAGTATCATTTCCGCATTTTGGCCTCGTTCAGACGGCCGGGGCGCCGCCGTGCACTTACACTGGTATCAGAGCCACGCCATTAACCTAGTCTAGCTTGCTCTAACGTATTTACAAGTTTGATCGAATGAATTTTCAAAAACCCGCATTTTCTGGTCTAGTTGCTGTCGATTTTATTTTGTGCTCTAAAAATTTTTCTGGGCATGTTAAAAAATCTTCCAGGGTTTTTTAAGAGTTCTTTAGAAATTTGGTGCCCCAATGTTTCTGTTCCACCGCGGAACCATGGCCAAACCCATGAATTGGCCGCGGTTCCGCGGCCATTATAACTCCTCACTGCACCAAATTTCTACAGAGGCTCTCTGACATGGAAATAGGGTTTTTGGTATATTCGTTTTGGGCCCAGATTTTCTTTGAGTGCTACAGTTGTGCTTGGGGCCCACTTCGGTAAATTTAGTCAATCGAAAATTTTGAACATGTTAGTTCACAGTATTTACATTATATCTGCGACCGTGAATGTCATTTGATCGGTAAATCCTGTCTAACTGCTATAGCCCTTTTAGACGGATTTGCGAACGTGACATTCACGTTAATTTTCTGTGTTGTGCTGTGATGTTGCGGATTGGTCATGGGGGATAGCCTGGATGCAATGTTAGTACAGTTTTGGTATTTTTATGTACATTTGATATTGCGGGGCGAGCGTCCGACATGTGGACTGCCGTCACTGCCTGATTGTATATTATTCTTTTGGGGCACGACCGGGATGAGGTCGATGTACCCGTTGTATGTATATTTTACTTTCTGTACTAGTATTACCCCGCGGAGGGGTGCACGGATAGCCGGGTTCTAGAGGGCAACGAGCCCGCATCTCATGGCATTGAGATGGAGGGGGCTTTACTCTAGAATTGGCGGGCTATTCGCCGCACTCGTAGGGGGTACAGGTTGACCCAAGGAGGGGTGCCCAAGTTACCGGATTCCGTGAAGTGTTGGGTGGTCCATTCACGTTGCTGAAGGGGGCTGCATCGCTTCAGGTTTTGGCGGGTAACTTGCCGCGCCCGTAGGGGTCTAAGATTTCATTGCACAGGCTATCCACACGACCAGTGGAACGTCGGGTTCAGTAGCGGCTCTATGAAACCCCGGGATCCCAGATATCTGTATTGTTCTGTGATGCTTATTACATTTCTGTGATGTTGCATTTTTTTCATGCTTTGAGCGAATATTATATATTGATATATATACTAGTACATGTTGTATATGTTATGCATCCGCACTAGTCCAGTCCCCGCTATGTCGTTAGTTAAGTAACCTAACGGGTAATGACGGGACCCAGTGACGAATGCGGGTGGCATATACGTACATCATTATTTTCATTCTTTATTGGTGTGATCAATTGATGGGACTGCATTGATTCGGATCAATGCAAGCTAAACAAACCTATTTGATATTGTTGGAACAATTTTCAAAAAGCTGTTATTGCAAGGACGTTCTCTTTTGTTTTGGACAGTGCTATTCAGTTGGAATATCCTGCACCTCAGTCGACGAGGCAAGGGCCGAGATCCCTTCACCGGGAGTGACCCCTTGGACAGAAGTTTGCGTCAGGGTAATAACTTCACTATAGCCGATTGCCTTTTGCTTTGCATCGTGGTATTCAGTTGGAATATCCTGCACCTCATTCTACGGGGAAAGAGCCGAGATCCCTTCACCGGGAGTGACCTCTTTAGCAAAGGTTTTCGCCACTATATTTTTAAAAGCTATCCAGTTCCTTTAACGATATCAAGTTCATTACGTTAAAGGTTTTTCGCCAGAAACCATTCGTAGCCCTCCGTCATTTCAGTTAAATGTTCGGTAGTATTCAAGCTATGTATTTTGACCTACGCCAAGGCATAGTGATTGGTAGCTACCGGATATTTATCTGTTGCTTAGATTGTTGCGTTGGTTTGGGACAGTCGTATAGCCTTGTTGACCTTCGTCAAGGGCTTGTACGACTGGGTTCAAATTAACCTGGACAATGACGGGTAGAACTTGACATGTGACTTATGATTTGTTGACCTTCGTCAAGGTCATAAGAGCATGGAGCAAAAATCACATCGGGAGTTTCTAAAGAAACTAAAACTTGCCAGATATGCGCATACCTTCTGGAGTGTGATAACGTGAGCGGATTCTGTCACGTTATCATGCGATGATAGTTGGATCCCGATTCCCACTGATGAGTTGGTCTACTCCTCGGGTGATCCCGACTAATTCTTCTTTCAGGTTTGGAGGATAATTTGACGGTACAGTAGGAGGTTTGCTGATTAGATAAAGTGATAACCATTCTAATCTAGGTTAGAGTGCACGCTGAGTGTTTCTTTTCTCTCTCTCTTTGGCAGCGACCATGACCCGACCCTTGACTATGACTCAGTGACCAAAATTGATCGAACCTTCTTAAACACTGGCTTTTGGATTGTCAGAGTTGCAAACCTCATTGCCACTCCTACTTTTACCCTTTTCTCCAAGACACCCCGTATTACTACGAACGTCCACTTCCATTGGATAAAACCATCGTATGGTTATATACGAACTCGAAGGAATTTTTTCGAGGATGGTTTCCGGTTCTGGAGAAAACGGATATGACTATTCAGTTGTCTTTTCCTTTTACCTTCTCTCAGGTTGCGAGTACTCCTTGGTTTAGGAGATAGTACACCCGTTACGCCCATCGGATAGTCTTCTTCCAGATCATAGGCTGGTGCCGAACGGTAGGGAATGAAGAAAGCTGATTAGCCTAAGTGTGGTGTACAGAAGGTATTAAGTTAAGACAAATAAAGGGATTAGTAAGAGGGCAAAGTAAATTGCGACTGCTATTCACGACCAAACCAAGTATTTCATTACCACTCCCACATCACCTTTGTATTTCTTCAGAACACTCCATATCACTACGAAGATCCACAGTTATTTGGATACTCCATCATATGGTTATATACGAACTCGAAAGGAACTTGTTCCAGTTCGGGGATGGATTCTGGTTAAGGAGAAATAGGAATAAGGTTTATTCAGTTGTCTTTTATCTTCACCTTCTCTCATATTGCGAGTGCTTCTAGGATTAGGGCAGCACACCCATTATGCTTATTGGATAGTCTTCTTCCAAACCATAGGCTGGTGCCGAACGGTAGGGAAGGAAGAAAACCATTTAGCCTAAGAGGGTGTACAGAAGGTAATGACTAAAGACATATAAAGGTATGTGGAGAGATGGCATAGAAATATACGGTTACAGTTGTGAATCTGGATAATGGAAGAGGCATTACTAGGAATACCCGGATACCCCTTCGGAACATATTCATGTTTCAGTTTCACTGTGTACTGTTAAAGGAAAACTGATTTCCCAAATTAGAAACTTGCTCCAGGGTATGTATTTACCAGGTATGAATCTCACATCTGTATGGTTTTACAGATGATGAGTGGGAGTAAGTTATTTGGAATTGGGTGATCATCCTCATTATATTGGGATTCGTTGTAATTGGTGATATTTGAGGAAGTCACCTGGGTTGTTTGCCGGACGGCAAATATTTGGTTTTGAATATCCGCTGTTATGCACCAATTTCAAATTGATACATCTGTACGTCTATTTTTATAGAGTGATATATACCTTTTTGAAATTATGTCTATGACATTTACCTATATCAGTGGATGGTTAGGTAAGGAGTATTAAACAGCGGTGTAATTCTTCTTAACCATAAGTACAGTTTTCAACCTACGACACACAGGGAATGAGTTATTAAACTCAAGGGACTTATACAGAGTATTGTATGTTTTCCAGTATCCATGGGGACAGAGGGGTTGGTACTCGTACTATATTCTGTTTACTTGTGACTTCTCTGGTTCTTAGACATGTGTTTCGTAGAAACACAAGGTCTATGTTTTGAGAAGTTATAGGTATATGAATAAAGTAGAGAAGCAGGTGTTGCAAGTATCGGGATTCTTCAAGATGATCGAAGATGTAGATACTTGTGTATGGTATTCAGTTGATAGTAATGATATTGAGAGAACTAGCTTCTCTTTCAGGTTACTCATAATTGGAAGTACTCCTAAGTTGAGTAATGCTGATCGGCCTCTTTCCATTTAGTTGACATGCACTGGAGACAGCTGCATGATTTGAATCTGATTCAATTAAATCAGTGCTTCTGTTTCTGTATTGGATATAGAATAGTTCATATCTTAACGATGTTAAGGTACGGGGAGTTGTCTGGCTTATGCTTAAAACCAGACTCTGGATAACTCAAGGCACGTTTCTGTAATGGTTGTTTGTGGGTTGACCCGGGCTATGATGATGGTTGATTTTCTACCATCTGGAAGATCAATAGTGATATTGTTCTTAACTCGCCACAGTTTTAATAAAAATGGATTCTTTCAGAAAACAGTAGTGGGAGTATGGTAGAACTGGAAGTGATTCCAGAACCGCAAACGATTACTGAAAATTTGATAAGAACCTAAAGATTCAATCTGGATTGACATTCCATTGGCCACTCCGCAGATAAGGTGGGTAACCTCAGGCACCCGAGAGGTACTCCGGTAGCCTCAAGGACGGTAGCAGGGAGGTTCTTGTTTACCCAGACTTGCCATTGCTGTTGTTCCAGACTATGAGACCCGGCAGGAGGATGAGTATAGCGTCGTTCTGAACTGGTTTTAAAAGCGTAGGTGTATATGACTCTGCCAGAGGGTTGTCGCGGTCAGTGGGAGCAGCGGAAGCTTAGTGGACAAGTGGCTTATGTCTATTTATAGACTAAAGCAGATACAACGGAGATAGATCATCTATTTCTGATGTGACAGTCATAGGTTTGACTTCATCAGAATAGGGGATGGATCTGTTAAGAAGGTAATAGGGTGTGATGTCCTGGTACTTGGATGACATACACAGAGTAGGAAGTGAAATTCCTATACTACGGATGGTTATACTTTGGTTGTCACACAGTGGTTTCTCCACATGGGACTTGGATATTTTATCAGACATTCTGGTTACTGGATCTATGGTTTTTGATCTAGATTTGGGTAGTTTCCTAATCTGGATACTTAGACAGCATTCTAAAGGTGTTTTAGAACGGACGACTCCTGGCACGGTAGTATACCTGCTGGTGATGGAGTCACCTTCTCTAAAGGTGTCTTACAGACTAAAGGGGAGAGGGATGTGCATGATTGACAGATCACTTGCTTAGGCAATTGAGTCAATCATGAGATGTCAAGTACCACACCAGATGTTTTTGCAGTAGATGCAATAAGTTGATAATAATCCAATCCTGGAAAACCAATCGGAAGCAGTTTTAGAACATAAGTGGATGTTCTAGGGATATGATAACGACAACCTCATTCAGGCGACAGTTATCATTCCAGGCTTCCAAGGTGACCTGGATGACAGAGTGGCTGTCAGAGTTATAGTTTTCCCTCCAACGAGGGGAAGTAGTTTGGACAGGTGGTCCAAGGGGATATTGAGGGAGGCATGGCGCAGGATACTGATTAAGTTCAGTTGACGATACAGTCTAAGAAGTTTGGATTTGGAGTTCATTTATGAACTAGGTCCCATCAGATATCCAGACATATTCTAAGACAGGTATTGCTCATTTCAGGAGATGGCTTTCTCCGCGAACTTAAGATAAAGGGAGACATAGAAAGAAACATTAGCGCGGATCCACTCACTGAGGCTATTCCTCGAACGCATTAGTTTCGCAAGCGGGTTTTGTGAGACTGATTAGTAGAAGAGTTGGGTGTTCGGTATCACACGGGCTGTGAGTATGCGACATCGCAATAATTAGCCTTGAGTGCAAGTGGGAGATTGTTGGAGACAGTGCCCTCAGAGTCAATTATTGGATCACAGGCACGTGATTGCAATGATCGAGAGAGGACCTATACCGTTAGAACAGTCTTACTCAAGATGATAGTATGCTATCTGGTTTATCTTTATCATCGTGTACTGTTTCAGATGACCTTATAGGTCACTATTGCACGTTGATTGAGCCCTTAGGATTCTTGCTTGACGGCCAGCAGTATGATGGCGATTATATACGTGGGAGCTGGGGTCTATAAGCATATCCTTAAAAGGTCCCTAGTCATGGGAGTTTTCGAGACAGGGCATCGATACTCCAGAGTAGACTAGTGTATACAGTCGAGACCCCGACGAGGGGCGGTGGACGGTCTCACAAGCCACTGGTGTCAGTTGGTTCACCTAAGATGTATACAGGTGCTCATTGGATTATGAGTACACCGGACTGGACTCGCCGGGAACATGCTAGTTGGTCTTATACCAGACGTCAGATAGCAGTTCCCTGATGACATGTATACAGATTAGTTCATTGACCTGAGATCGTCATTTGTCTCGTGTGAGTTCCCACTGTACTTTGATTACTACCCTACCACGCTCAAAGGAGACGTGCAAACAGGTTTTAGTTGGGTACAGTCCCGAGCCACATGGGGGAAGTGAGCGGATCTTCAGGGGTTCGTCTCTCCCGGTATTGAGGGTGAGGTCGCGCTGTGTCTATGAGAGCCATTACACGAAGTCCTTGGCCAAGGCAGGAGATTTACTGGTAGGTATTCCAGTAGTATCTCAGGGTGTTCTGGGCTACACTCCGACACAACTTGTACCGCTTTTGAGGGTCTGACTTACCAACCCCCTAGGCCCGCCATGCGATGCTCATAGACGAACGGACCGGACTGTACGGATATTGTCATTGACAGGCTCAGTAGGGTGTCAGGATGAGTTCGCTCATCGACGTCCCTTTTGGTCAATACCTGGTATCCCGTTACGTATGGCTAATACCTCTGACGTGCTAGTGGTTAAATCCACAACCAAAGTATTGACGAGTCTTTAGAGTCCCCCACAGACAATTTTCTCAAGTTTCGGGCGAAACGCTGTAGAGGCCGTATGGAGATATGGCAGGGTTCGATCTTATACGTGCGGTATTGCATGGATCATGATCGGACGAATAATACTAGCGGGCTTTGGTTTAAGCCGGATCCTAGTATTGTACAGTGTAGATTTTGTCTCATTGCATTTGTATTCGGTCGGAATACAAATGCGGGTATGTATATACAGTCGCGGGGTTTTCCTGTAATTTATTACGGGATCGTTTTTCTGAAGTTGCCAGTTTGCTTTCCGTTTCGGCCATTTTCCTTTGTTTCTTTCCTTGGCTGAAATTTGGTGTGGAGGGGCTTATTTGCAAATGTGCAAATTAGCCATGTGGAGGGTGGTTTTTGGAAATTGTTGTTTCATGATGGTTATAGCTTCCATTGACCTCATTTGTTCATCATGACCTGATATGATTAGGTGATGGAGTGGAGATTTGGTTGTGATCATTATTCTTCATGATTATCATATTCTCTCTTGCATTATTGATCCACCCCCCTTGGACTTTTTCCCTCTCCCTTCACCACATGAGGCCGGCCACTATTGTGATGGGGGGCTGTCCCAATTTTTGTGTGTGGGATTTCATCTCTTTTGGCTTGCAAAAATTCATATAGCTCCACAAAAAGCTTGCATCTCCTTTTCCACTAAAACCATGGCAACTTCCTTAACCCCATCGAGACAGTATAGTTCTATACTATCCTACAGCATTCTTGGACACGTCGACTTGCCAACTTCGTGCCCGAGTTGCCTCGGTCCAGAGGTGGGAGCACGTAAAAGAACCCGGCGATGTGGTGCCCTTCCGGTGAAGAGGTGAAGACCGGAGATTCCACGGGGAGATCGGGACGACGACGAGAAGACCGAAGGACACGGATCGCTCGGTATATCTCTCTACCTCTTCTCTAGTTAGCTAGGATTAGGTTAATGGCCCGATCCGGGTTTTATAGTGCGCGGTGGTGCCGGTTTACAAAGTTAAAGTAAAGTATTGTTTCCGCATTTTGGCCTCGTTCAGACGGCCGGGGCGCCGCCGTGCACTTACAGTTCAGTAAACTCAAAGTGCTTCATGCAACCTTTCATACCAGTCCTTTCTATTTCTGAACATCGTCTTTTTTATAATCTTATTCAAGGTTTTATTGAAGGCTTCAGCTAGACCGTTGGCTCGAGAATTATAGACTGAGGAGTATCGCCAGTCTATCTTGTGTTGCTGTGCGAAGCGACTTATTTTATGGCTTCTGTAAGCTGGTCCATTATCCGAGATAATCCGTCGCGGAGTCCTGAACTGATATATGACATTGGTTTTGAAGAAGTGGAGAATATTCTTCGTCTTTACCTCCCTTAGCAGTGCTGCTTCTGCACACTTAGAGAAGTAGTCGGTTATTGCCAGTATAAACCGGTGTCCTTTGGATGATGCCAGTTCGATAGGGCCAATTATATCAGTTCCCTACATTTCGAACAGCCAGCTGGCCACTGTTTGGTGTAGCGGATTTGGGTGCTGATGTATGAAGTCCCCATGTATTTGGCACGAGTGACACTGCTTCGCATATTCGAGGCAGTCCTGAATCATCATGGGCTAATAGTAGCCCATTCTTTTTAGCTTCAGCTTTATCTTTGGACCCGCCTGATGGGAACCGTAAAATCCATCGTGTATTTCTTGAACGACTTTCTTTTCTTCATCCGGCCCCAGGACTCTTAGCCATAGGCAGTCGAATGATCTCTTATATAGAGTATCATTAACGAAGGCAAATGACAAAGCTCATTTTATGAGCTGATGTCAAGACAACGCATTTTCGGGCGTTCGTTGGGACTTGAAGTAGTCTATGAAGACTTCCCTCCAGTTTTTGACCTTTTCTTCGCCTTTTATTTGAAGGTCTACTTGTTCGGTCGTTTTTTCCCCTTCGGATGGCTCTATCAGGTCTTCCAAAGATATATCTGTTGTCGCGAGGACCCTGCAGCTTTGCATAATGATCCTTACATCATCGAGGTCTTCATCGGCCAATTCCTTAGCCAATTTAGCCAATGCATTCTCATTGCTATTTTCCACTCGTGGTATGCTTTTCAAGGTATAGGAAGAGATTTGAGTCAGCAGTTGCTACACTCTTTCGCCGTACTTTATCAGCTCTGGCTTGCAGGTTTGATAATCGCCATTTACATAACTAACGATTAGCTAAGAGTTTTCATATGCGAGGAGGTTCTTGATCACCATGTCGATAGCGATCTCAAGACCGGCTATCAAAGCTTCTTATTTTGCTTCATTATTAGTCCTGGGTTCTGTCAAGGAGAGGGCGTAACGCAATATTTCTCCTTGCGGGTTCACGAAGATAAGACCCATCCCGGTTTTGATTATGTGAGTGTTTTGCTTTCGCCTCTTTAGGGAAGATGCTCCATCGAAGTAGAGTTCCCATTAGGAATCATTTTCTTCTTTCTCTTCTTCGATTGCGTCGAACGCGTGTTCATCCGGCAACTCACAATTTAGGAGAGAGTCAGCTGGCATCAGATGTTCCGCGAGAAAGTCGGTGATGGCTTGTTCTTTCACCGCCTTGAGGGGTCTATACTTTATTGAGAACTCCATCAGGAGGAGGGCCCATTTGGAAAGCCTTCCCGTCAGTATGGCCTTTGACATCAGATATTTGAGAAGAACCACCTTTGATATGAGGTGGACCTCATTTGCCAATGCATAATGTCTAAGCTTCGTTATTGCGAAAATCGGCGCCAAGCAGTGCTTTTCGATGGGGCAGTTATTGCTTTCTGCCCCAGGAGTTCTCGACTTAAATGGTACGGAGCTCTCTCTTTTCCTTGATCATTCTCTTATGCCCATAGTGCGCCTAGAGAACTTTCAAGGGCTGTTGTATATAGGATAAGGGGTTTTCCTTTGACCGGGGCGGCCAATACCGATGGATTTCGCAGGTATTGCTTGATTTCGTCTAGTGCGTTTTGGCACTTTTGATCCTAGATGAACGGGGTCCCCTTCTTCATCAGATGGCTGTAGAGACGACATTTTCCAGAGAGGTTGGTTATGAACTGCCGGATATACACGAGCTTTCCTTAGATAGACCGCAGTTGTTTTAGGGTTCTTGGCGAAGGCATTTCTATAATCGCCTTAATTTTGAGGGATCGATTTTGATGCCTCGGTGACAAATGATAAATCTTAGGAATTTGCCTAAGGAGACTCCAAATGCGCATTTTAGAGGGTTCATCTTCAGATTTTACTTCCGAAGACGTTGGAACACTATTTTTAGATGTTCCCAGTGTTCCTCATGAGATTTTCTCTTCACCACAAGGCCATCGATGTAGCATTCGACGAACTCGTGTATGAGGTCATCGAAGATCTTTGTCATGGCCCTTTGGTAGGTAGCACCGGCATTCTTCAAGCCGAAGGTCATCACCTTGTAGCTGAATATGCCTAATGGTGTCCGGAAGGCAGTATGCTTCTGGTCCTCAGGATCCATTTTTATTTGGTTGTATCCTGAAGATCCATCCATGAAGGAGAAAACCTCGGGAGTGGACGTGTTATCGATCATCAGTTCGGTAACGGGTACTAGGTAGTCATCTTTCGGGCATGCTTTATTGAGGTCGCGAAAGTCCACGCAAATACGGACTGTCCCATTTTTCTTCATCACCGGAACGATTTTAGCGATCCAGTCGGGATATTTAACCTCTTGGATGAATACGGAGTCGATTAGTTTCTTGACTTCAGCATTGATACTCATCTCAATTTCGAGCCGCATCCTTCTTGGTTTCTGTTTGATTGGCTTTATGTCTGGCGATGTGGCCAGTTTATGTACCGCTACTTCTAGATCTAGACCCAGCATTTTAGACTGCATGAGCACGTCTTTTAACGTGGCCACCTGTTTTTTAGATAGTATCTCACTGACAAACGTCGGCCTTGGATCATTGTCCATCCCTTTAAGTCAATTTTTCTTAGGTTGTTCGCCATGGTGTGTATCCCATCCTCCAGCTCTCTTGGTGCCGGTAGAAATTCTGATATCTTCGCATCATCATCTTCATTTTTGAATCATCCGAAAAGGCCAATCATATTCTCATGCCTTCCGTCCCTTGATAGAGTTATCATATGGCAGATATGAGTCCGTTTCCATTTTCATGGTCGAGCTGGTCCTATCCTGACGGTATAGGTCCTTTTTGGCTCATGCTTTTGTGGCGGGCTTATCTTCCAGCTGTCGGATAAAGTAAACCTACCTTGTTGATACTGGTCCTTTATCCAGTCCTTGAACGCGAAGCAGTCTTCAAGGGGGTGACCTACTGCTCAGTGATAGGAGCAATAATCCGGGTGATGGACTTCATTTATTTGTTCGAGGTGCCGGGACTCTGGAAGCGTCGTCATTTGGTACTTCATGACAAGGTTGAATATTTTCCCTGTCTTGTCCTGCGGGAACGAGTATTCGTGCCCTATTTTCTTTATAAAGGATGGGATAAGTCTGGACTTTCCTTGTTTAGAGAGCTTCTTGGACTTTCTTTGTCGTCCTCGAACGCCGTCAGCAATACTTTCTTTATTTTCGTTTCCGTTTTGGGATCTTTCCCTTTTGCGAAAGCATTAGGATTTTTCCCTTTCGTGAAAGCAAATAGTGGGCTGTGGGTGAAGAGAATTACGGTCTACTTCTTCTACTGATTACTGACTAAGACGCTGCGTTTTGGCTTTTTCGTTTATGGCCATTTCGCGGGTATGGTTGTCTCGGCTCTCCTGACAAGTTTCTTTTATTAGCTTGTCAATTTGCTCTTCGAGCGACGAGCTTAACGTTCTCAAAGCGGGATCTCGCTCCAATTCGACGTCACGGCTATCTGGAAGAGCATTTCCTTCTTCACTCAAGCTTTTTATGACGTGGTGGCTGTAAACTTGCTCCCATTTCTTAGACCGAACTTATTCAAGCCCAATTGTTTCCATCTTCCTTTTGGGCTTCTTTCATTGAGTCTCGGGAATATCCCAAATATTTTTGTAGAATTGGGTCTGGCGAATCGTTTGTTCTAGAGGTATGCCTTGGCGCTTTAACAGTTTCTTTAATCCTTCCACATAATATCTTAGCATACGGATGGGATGGAATCTGTCAATAGGGGGGTCGACACCATGCCAGACTTCTTTTTCTACCCTCGTCTCCATAGATTTGTAGAAAAGGATTGCCTTTTCAATTTTTCACCTACGAGGCACGTAGAAGGTTTGCAGTTCTTGTACGTTGTATGTATTGAGCACGTCAAGTTCCTTGTAATGTCGCAGCGGAGCCATCATGATTTGTTGACTCGGATCTGCTTCGGCAAAAGTTTGCATCGACGGGAGGGCGGAGAACACTGCATTGGCCTCATCCTCGGAGTCGCTGCCAAAGACCAAAATAGCAGTAAATGGTCCGGGCTTATTGTTTTGCCTTTGGGGCTGCCCCAAGTAAACTATTTATTCGTCTTCGTCGGTGTCGCTTCTAAAGATCGGGATGGTGACCTTAGATTTTTGCTTATTCTCTGGCTTGTGGCACCTTTCAGTATCCTCGAAGTCCGGCAGAAAGTACTTCGCATCTTCATACTTCCAAACTTCATTTACTGAGAAAGGATCGAGTTCTCCCGTGACGGTGTACTCCGAGCCATCCTTGAAATACGTCATACACCGATGTTGTGTAGAAGGGATGATCTTGTACTCGTGTAACCAGGGCCTGCCAAGTAAAGCGTTATAACAAGTCTTGGCGTCAATGACATGAAATTTGATGTCAGTGATGAGCAGCCCGAAGCGTAGCGTCAGTATTACAGACCCAAGTGTCAGTGACGACTGTGAGTCGAACTCAGAGATGGTAATTTTTTCTCGGGCAAGGTGATGAACATTGTTCATACCAGAATATTGCATTTAATACTGCCCATTCTTCTACTCGTTTGTTTATAGGTAAGTGATTTTAATCCGTGTTTGCTACATAATTACATGTTACAGGTTTCCAGTCCAAAATAATGCAAATCATGCAAAATCTCCACAGTTATGCCATAATCCAGAGCATCTGCCACAAACAGATAAAATCCGGGTTCCGATCATTCACACACGTCCAGTGCTGCTTACCAGTTCAAGAGACAAGACAAAAAACAGTGTTCATTCGTGTCTCGGACAAGCACTGAGTACGAGAGGGGCAGCAAAAAGATCAAGAGATGCGCAGAGCTCGAGAGAGATAAATGTCAAAAGGATTAAAAGTGTAGCCATTTTTGGACTGTTGCAAATCTGAATATATTTTGGAGACATTTTACAATTTGGACCTGTCAAACATAAGTACAAAGCAACACAAGAAATCCCAGAAAAAATGAGTCACCAAGCCTTCCAAACGACCGCAGAACCGCGGCCAATAGGCCCTTTGGGAGGCGGTTCCGCGGCCGTGTCTTGTCGTCTCTAGATGATGTTTTGGGGGTAGTTTGGTAATTATGTTAGGGCTCAGAATATGACCATAAGGTTTCAGTTCTCTACCTATAAATACTCCAGTTTTGACCTAAGTAAGAATTCCTTTTCTTTATTAGGATTTAGAGCAGTTTAGTTGTATCTTCTTCTTCTTCGTCATCTTCCATCCATGAAATTGTAATGAGAGCTCTTGAGTAGAAATTAATGAAGATGAGGGTTTTTTTTCTAACTTGTATTCTTATTTCCTTGTCTTGTTATTTTAATTCATACTGTAATTTTATTTATTATTGTTAAGTAGTTGTTATTATTTCTTGTTTATTTTCCTTCTTTTCTAAACCGTATTTTCAAGCCATGATACTCTATGGAGTCCCTTGCTTAGGTGACGGCCTAAGTAGTTAGCTTGCTACCATTTGTAAAACCGTATTTTTTTCATTCTTTCTTTTCTTCCTTCTAGTTTTTTTTTAAAATGTGTGAATAATTCCACACTTGTTAGGGCTAAGGAAGGTTAGTATGAGGGACGGAAAAACCCATGGTGCTTCTCTTCACCAAACATCTTAAAACGAATCTAGACCAAACAAATACAAACCTCTCACTTAGGCGCGCTATACGTGACATACAGCCGCGTCCTAAGTCGAGAAGTCCTTTGGGCACACGTGACATGTAGTTGTGACCTAAGTGGATACATGGTTGCGTATGTTTGATCTAGGGTTGGAAATAAGCGCACGTAGAGGACGGACAATGGGCACTAGGAATGGATTTAGCATTGGAAATCTTGCTTAAACTCGCAAATCCCGTTTCTATGTCCTCCTAATCCCTGCTACTTTCGATTATCCCAATATCATTTTAAGAACGGCAAAAGATAAGCACAAGACTAATCCTAACTCTACTAACTAACCTTAACCCTAACAAGTTTACTTGAACATAAAATACGAACACTTAGGATAGATTTGAACATACACATATACATTCTTCAATTGACTCGTCTAAGACAAGAACGGACATACAACCATCTCCCTGCGGACGACCCGTGCTTAACCGGCTAGCTGCAAAGCGACACCGTCTTGATTGCGGTAAGTAGAACAAATAGAAAAAGTTGAACGCATAGCAAAACTCTATCAATCAAATATTCATGCAAATTTCTTTTAGCACTCTCACGTTGAGAAGATTAACGGAGGATCCGTTGTCGACAAGAATTTTCCCTATCTTGATATCGTGGCAGTACCCGGTGACGTATAGCGGTCGATTATGTTCACACATACTGAGGAGTAGATCTTCATCGGTTAATGTAATATCAATCATGTGGATCTCTGCTCGTTCATCTTTCATCTTTTCTTTTGCAAGGAAAGTTTAGAACTAATCAGAGAATCTCGTACCTCTTTGGACAGGAGGAGAGCATCCAATATGCTTAGCTGCAAGGGTATTTTTCTCAAATGTACTAGGACATTATAATCCACCTTGTTTTTCTTAAGCGGGTCCTTTGCAGCGAGCTCTTTTACCACTTCTTCATCGAGGGCGATTTCTTTTGGCATTTTCCCTTTCCCTTTGTCCTTTTTGTTCGAACCTTTGTTTGCAGGTTTGAGGTTCTTTTCAGGCAGCATACGGTTACACAGCTGAATATTCTCGCAGTTCTTCTCCTCCTCATCTTTTTCCGAGGGGGAATTTTTAAAGAGAGGGTCGAGGGATATTTCATCCTCGGAATCGCTCCCGAATGTAAGAACTTGGGGGTTTTCCCTTTCCAAACTTGTACCAACCATATGACAGTTGCCAGTTGTTTCTTTATGCATGTTCGTCTCGCCATTCTCATATCGAAGAGCACAAGCTTTGTGCTTCTCCTTCTTGAAGTGTTTTCGATGGGCAACATATCCTTTCTACCACTTCTTGAAGGCATTGCACTCCTCGATGGGGTTGGCGACCCTTCGGTGATATATGCAGTATTTTGGATGTGACTCTCCACCGTCGAAGTATTGGACTCTGGGAGTGTACATCACGAGCGGTGGCAGTTTCATTCCCATGGACAGGGCTTTGGCGAACCGCTTTTCAGCTTTGATGCTGCTCTTATTTATTGTAGGCATGCTTTGGTTTGTTCGGAGCACTTTACTGTTGGATATAGTGCCCTCAAGGCAATTATTGTGATCGCAAGTAGGTGATTATGATAATTGAGAGAGGACCTATACAGGTATAACAGTCTTACTCAAGATGATAGTATGCTATCTGGTTTGTCTTCATCATTGATGAAGCCCGTAGGATTGCTGCTTGACAACCAGCATTATGATGGCGATCATATATGTGGGAGCAGGGTTGTCCATAAGCACATCCTTAAATGTCCCTAGTCGTGGGAGTATCAAGACTAGGCATCGATATTCCGGACTAGACTAGTGTATACGTTTCTAGACCCTGACGAGGGGCGGTGGTTGGTCTCACAAGCTATTGGTGTTGTGTCACCGAAGATAGTATACAGGTGCTCACTGTTGGTGAGTTTACCAGACAGACTCATTGAGAACTTCTAAATAGTATTATATCTATCGTCAGATGAAAGTTCTCAGGTGGCATGAGTATAGGTTATTCCTTTGACCTGAAATCGTCATTTGTCTCGTGTGAGTTCCCACTGTACTTTGATTACTACCCTACCATGGCTCAAAGGAGTCATGCAAACATGTTTTAGTTGGGTACAGCCCCGAGCAACATAGAGGCAGTGGTCGACTATCAGGGATTCGTCTTTCCTGGTATTAGTGTTGGAGATAGTGCCCTCAGAGTCAATTATTGGATCACAGGCACGTGATTGCAATGATTGAGGGAGGACCTGTCCCAGTAGGACAGTCTTACTCAAGATGATAGTATGCTATCTGGTTTATCTTTATCATCGTGTACTGCTTAGGTGACCTTACAGGTCATTATTGCGCGTTGATAGAGCCCCTAGGATTCTTGCTTGACTGCCAGCAGTATGAGGGAAATCATATACGTGGGAGCTGGTAGTCTATAAGCACATCCTTAAAAGGCCCCTAGTCGTGGGAGTTTCGAGAAAGGGCATCGATACTCCAGAGTAGACTAGTGTATACAGTCGAGACCCCGACGAGGGGCGGTGGCCGGTGTCATAAGCCATTGGTGTCAGTTGGTTCACCTAAGATGTTTACAGGTGCTCATTGGGTTATGAGTACACCGGACAGGACTCGCCGGGAACGTGCTAGTTGGTCTTATACCTGACGTCAGATAGCAGTTCCCTGGTGACATGTGTACAGGTTAGTTCATCGACCTGAGATCGTCATTTGTCTCGTGTGAGTTCCCACTGTACTTTGATTACTACCCTACCACGCTCAAAGGAGACGTGCAAACAGGTTTTAGTTGGCTACAGTCCCGAGCCATATGGAGGCAGTGAGCGGATCTGCAGGGGTTCGTCTCTCCCGGTATTGGGGGTGAGGTCGCGCTGTGTCTAGGAGAGCCATTACACGAAGTCCTTGGCCAAGGTAGGAGATTTACTGGTAGGTATTCCAGTAGTATCTCAGGGTGTTCTGGGCTACACTCCGACACGACTTGTACCGCTTTTGGGGGTCTGACATTTACCAACCCCCTAGGCCCGCCATGCGATGCTCATAGACGAACGGACCGGACTGTACGGATATTGTCACTGACAGGCTCGGTCGGGTGTCAGGATGAGTTCGCTCATCGACGTCCCTTTTGGTCAATACCTGGTAGCAGGTTACGTATAGCTAATACCTCTGACTTGCTAGTGGTTAAATCCACAGCCAAAGTGTTGACGAGTCTTTAGAGTCCCCCACAGACCGTTTTCTCAAGCTTCGGGCGAAACGCTGTAGAGGCCGTATGGAGATATGGCAGGGTTCGATCATAGACGTGCGGTATTGCACGGATCATGATCGGACGGATAATACTAGCGGGCTTTGGTTTAAGCCGGATCCTAGTATTGTACAGTGTAGATCTTGTCTCATTGCATTTGTATTCGGTTGGAATACAAATACGGGTATGTATATACAGTAGCGGGGTTTTTCTGTACTTTATTACGGGATCGTTTTTCTGAAGTTGCCAGTTTGCTTTCCGTTTCGGCCATTTTCTTTTGTTTCCTTTCTTTGGCTGAAAATTGGAGGAGGAGGGCTTATTTGCAATTGTGCAAATTAGCATTGTGGAGGGTGATCTTTGCATATTGATGCTTCATGATAGTTGCACCATCATTTGACTTCTTCACTTCATGATTGCTTGACTTTTGGAGTGATGATGGTTGATGGAGTGATGATAGTTGCACCATCATTCATCATCACCCTTTCTCTCTCTTGGATTATTTTCCTTGGCTCACTCATTTTTTTCTAATCTATCCATTCTCTCATGGCTCAAGGGATGAGGCCGACCACTTCTTGAGGGGTGAGGGAATTTATTTTGTGAGGGATGTTGTTCTCATTTGCTTACTACAAAATTCCCAAAAGCCACCACAAAAGTTCATAGTTCATTTCCTCCACCAAAAGGCAACTTCACAACCCAATAGAGCCAATGTAATCCACACTTATTCTACAGCAATTCTTGGGCACGTCGGCTCGCCAACTTCGTTCCCGAGTTGCCTCGGTCCAGAGGTGGAGCCCGTAAAAGAACCCGGCGATGTGGTGCCCTTCCGACGAAGAGTTGAAGACCGGAGATTCCGCCGGGAGATCGGGACGACGACGAGAAGACCGAAGGACATGGATCGCTCGATATATCTCTCTACCCCTTCTCTCGTTAGCAAGGATTAGATTAATGGCCCGATCCGGGATTTTAGTGCGCGGTGGTGCCGGTTCAAAAGTTAAAGTAAATTATCGTTTCCGCATTTTGGCCTCGGATTAACGGCCGGGGCGCCACCGTGCACTTACAATGGTATCAGAGCCACGCCATTAACCTAGTCTAGCTTGCTCTAACATGTTTACAAGTTCGATCGATCGGATTTTCCAAAAACCGCCTTTTCATTGCATCAGTTTTCTGTCAAATTTTTTTTGGCTCGAAAATTTTTTCAGTACATTGCAGAAATACATGCAGGGAATTCTAAGCATTCTGTGAAAATTTGGTTGCATGTTATTACTATTCCACCGCGAAACCACGGCCAAACCCATGCTTGGGCCGCGGTTCCGTCGCCACTTGGACTGTTCATTGAACCAAAATTTTACAGAGAGCTTCTGAGTTGAAAATGGGGTTTTTGGAATATTCTTTTTGGGCCCAGATTTTCTTTGAGTGCTACAGTAGTGCTTGGGGCCCACTTCGATAAATTTGATCGATCGAAAATTTTAAACATGTTAGTTCACAGTATTTACATTATATCTGCGACCGTGAATGTCATTTGATCGGTAAATCCTGTCTAACTGCTATAGCCCTTTTAGACGGATTTGCGAACGTGACATTCACGTTGATGTTCTGTGTTGTGCTGTGATGTTGCGGATTGGTCGTGGGGGATAGCCTGGATGCAATATTAGTACAGTTTCGTTTTATATGTACATTTGATATTTCGGGGCGAGCGTCCGACATGTGGACTGTCGTCACTGCCTGTTTGTATATTATTCTTTTGGGGCACGACCGGGGTGAGGTCGATGTACCCGTTGTATGTATATTTTACTTTCTGTACTAGGATTACCCCAAGGAGGGGTGCACGGATAGCCGGGTTCTAGAGGGAAACGGGCCCGCATCTCATGGCGTTGAGACGGAGGGGGCCTCACTTTAGAATTGGCGGGCTATTCACCGCACTCGTAGGGGGTACAGGTTGACCCAAGGAAGGGTGCTCAAGTTACCGGATTCCGTGAAGTGCTGGGTGGTCCATTCACATTGCTGAAGGGGGCTGCCTTGCTTCAGGTTTTGGCGGGTAACTTGCCGCGCCCGTAGGGGTCTAGGATTTCATTGCACAGGCTATCCACACGACCAGGGGAACGTCGGGTTTCAGTAGCGGCTCTATGAAACCCGGGGATCCCAGATATCTGTATTGTTCTGTGATGCTTATTACATTTCTGTGATGTTGCATTTTTTATCATGCCTTGAGCGAATATTATATATTGATATAGATACTAGTAGATGTTGTATATGTTATGCATTCGCGCTAGTCCAGTCCCCGCTCTGTCGTTAGTTAAGTAACCTAACGGGTAATGACGGGACCCAGTGGCGAATGCGGATGGTATATACGTACATCATTATTTTTGTTCTTTATTGGTGTGATCAATTGATGGGACTGCGTTGATTCGGATCAATGCAAGCTAAACAAACCTATTCTGATGTTGTTGGAACATTTTTCATAAAGCTGTTATTGCAAGGGCGTTCACTTTTGTTTTTCACAGTGGTATTCAGTTGGAATATCCTGCACCTCAGTCGACGAGGCAAGGGCCGAGATCCCTTCACCGGGAGTGACCCCTTGGACAGAAGTTTGCGTCAGGGCAATAACTTCACTATAGTCGTTTACTTTTGCTTTGCATCATGGTATTCAGTTGGAATATCCTGCACCTCATTTTACGGGGAAAGAGTCGAGATCCCTTCACCGGGAGTGACCTCTTTAGAAAAGGTTTTTGCCACAATATTTTTATAAAGCTATCCAGTTCCTTCAACGATATTAAGTTAATTACGTTAAAGGTTTTCGCCAGAAATCATTCGTAGCCCTCCGTCGTTTCATATGGATAGTCAATAGTATTCAAGCTGTGTTTGTTGGCCAAAGTCAAGGCACAGTGTTTGGTAGCTATTGGGTATTCATATGCAGCATAGATAGATGCGTTGGTTTGGGACAGTCGTACTGCCTTGTTGGCCAAAGTCAAGGGTAGGTACGGGTAGGTTCAAATTAACCTGGAGAATGACGGGTAGAATTTGACATGTAACTTATGATTTGTTGGCCAAAGTCAAGGTCATAAGAGCATGGGGTAAAAATCCACATCGGGAGTTTCTAAAGAAACTGAAACTTGCCAGATATGCGCATACCTTCTAGAGTGTGATAACGTGAGCGGATTCCGTCACGTTATCATGCGATGATAGTTGGATCCCGATTCCCACAGATGAGTTGGTTTACTCCTCGGGTGATCCCGACTAATTCTTCTTTCAGGTTTGGAGGAGAATTTGACGGTACAGTGGGAGGTTTCCAGATTAGATAAATTGGTAACCATTCTGATCTAGGTTAGAGTGCACGCTGAGTGTTTCTTTTCTCTCTCTCTTTAGCTGCGACCATGGCCCGATCCTAGACTATGACTCAGTGACCAAAATTAACCGAACCTTCTTAAACACTGGCTTTTGGATTGTCAGAGTTGCAAACCTCATTGCCACTCCTACTTTTACCCTTTTCTCCAGGACACCCCGTATTACTACGAATGTCCACTTCCATAGGACAAAACCATCGTATGGTTATATACGAACTCGAAGGAATTTATTCGAGGATGGTTTCCGGTTCTGGAGAAAAAGAATAGGACTATTCAGTTGTCTTTTCCTTTTACCTTCTCTCAGGTTGCGATGCCCCTCAGATTAGGGGATAGTATACCTATTACGCAAATTGGATAGTCTTCTTCCAAACCATAGGCAGGTGCCGACCGGTAGGGAATGAAGAAAACCAATTAGCCTAACGATGGTGTACAGAAGGTATTATGTAAAGACAAATAAAGGGATTAGAAGGAGGGCAAAGTAAATTGCGACTGCTATTCACGACCAAACCAAGTATTTCATTACCAATCCCACATCACCTTTGTATTTCTCCAGGACACTCCGTATCACTACGAAGATCCACAGTTTATTGGATACTCCATCGTATGGTTATATACGAACTCGAAAGGAACTTGTTCCAGTTCGGGGATGGATTCTGGTTCAGGAGAAATAGGAATAAGGTTTATTCGGTTGTCTTTTATCTTCATCTTCTCTCGCATTGCGAGTGCTCCTAGGATTAGGACAGTGCACCCATTATGCTTATTGGATAGTCTTCTTCCAAACCATAGGCTGGTGCCGAACGGTAGGGAAGGAAGAAAACCATTTGGCCTAAAGGGGTGTACAGAAGATAATGATTAAAGACATATAAAGGGATTTGGAGAGATGGCAAAGAATTATACGATTACAGTTGTGAATCTGGATAATGGAAGAGGCATTACTAGGAATACAACAATACCCCTTCGAAACATTTCAATGTTTCAGTTTCACTGTGTATTGTTAAAAGAAAACTGATTTCCCAATTAGTCCTTACTCCAGGATATGTATTTACCAGGTATGATTCTCACATCTGTATGGTTTTACAGATGATGAGTGGGAGTAAGTTATTGGAAATTAGGTGATCAACCTCATTATATCGGAATTCGTTGTAATTGGTGATAGTTGAGAAAGTCACCTGGGTTGTTTGCCGGATGGCAAATATTTGGTTTTGAATATCCGCTGTTATGCACCAATTTCAAATTGATATATATGTACGTCTATTTTTATAGAGTGAGATATACATTTTTGAAATTATGTCTATGACATTTACCTAAATCAGTGGATGGTTAGGTAAGGAGTATTGAACAACGGTGTAATTCTTTTTAACCATAAGTACAGTTTTCAACCTACGACACACAGGGATTGAGTTATCAGACTCAAGGGACTTATACAGAGTATTGTATGTTGTCCAGTGTCCATTAGGACAGAGGGGTTGGTCCTCGTACTATATTCGGTTTACTTATGACTTCTCTAGTTCTTAGACAAGTGTTTCGTAGAAACACAAGGTCTGAGTTTTGAGAAGTTATAGGTATATCAATAAAGTAGAGAACCAGATATTGCATGTATCGGGATTCTTCAAGGTTATCGAAGATGTAGATACTTGTGTATGGTATTCAGTTGATAGTAATGATTATGAGAACTTTCTTCTCTTTCAGGTTACTCATATCTGGACGCATTCCTAAGTTGAGTAACGCTGATCGGCCTCCTTCCATTTAGTAAACATGCACTGGAGACAGATGCATGATTTGAATCTGATTCAATTAAATCAGTGCCTATGATTCTATATTGGATATATAACAGTTCATATCTTAACGATGTTAAGGTACGGGGAGTTGTCCGGCTTATGCTTAAAACCAGACACTGGATAACTCAAGGCACGTTTCTGTAATGGTTGTTTGTAGTTTGACCCAGGCTATGACGAGGGTTGACTTTCTACCATCTGGAAGATCAATAGTGATATTGTTCTTGACTCGCCACAGTTTTAACAAAAATGGGTTTTTTCAGAAAACAGTAGTGGGAGTATGGTAGAACTGGAAGTAATTCCAGAACCGCAAACGATTACTGAAAGTTTGATAGGATCCTAAAGATTCAATCTGGCTTGACATTCCATTGGCCACTCCGCAGATAAGGTGGGTAACCTCAGGCACCCGAGAGGTACTCCGGTAGCCTCAAGGACGGTAGCAGGGAGGTTCTTGTTTACCCAGACTTGCAATTGCTGTTGTTCCATACTATGAGACCCGGCAGGAGGATGAATATAGCGTCGTTCTGAACTAGTTTTAGAAGTTAACGTGTATATGACTCTGCCAGAGGGTTGTCGTAGTCAGTGGGAGCAGCGGAAGCATTGGTGGACAAGTGGCTTATGTCTATTTATAGACTAAAGCAGTTGTAGCGGAGATAGATCATCTATTTCGGATGTGACAGTCATAGGTTTGACTTCATCAGAATAGGGGATGGATCTGTTAAGAAGGTAGTAGGGTGTGATGTCCTGGTATTTGGATGACATACACAGAGTAGGAAGTGATATTCCTATACTACGATCGGTTATACTTTGGTTGTCACACAGTGGTTTCTCCATAAAGGACTTGGATATAATATCAAGACATTCTGGTTACTGGATCTATGGTTTTAGATCTAGATTTGGGTAGTTTCCCAATCAGGGTACTTAGGCAGCATTCTGAAGGTGTTTTAGAATGGACGACTCCAGGCACGGTAGTGTACCTGCAGGAGATGGAGTCACCCTCTCTAAAGGTGTCTTACAGACTAAAGTGGAGAGGGATGTGCATGATTGGCAGATCACTTTCTTAGGCGATTGAGTCAATCATGAGATGTCAAGTACCACACCAGATGTTATTTTTTCACGAGATGCAGTAAGTTGATATTGATCCAATCCTGGAGAAACATTCGGAAGCAGTTTTAGAACATAAGTTGATGTTCTTGGGGAATGGTAACGGCAACCTCCTTTGGAAGACAGTTATCATTCCAGGCTTCCAAGATGACCTGGATGACAGAATGACTGTCAGAGTTATAATTCTCCCTCTGAAGAGGGACAGTATTTTGGACAGGTGGTCCAGGCGGATACTGAGGGAGGCATAGCGAAGGATACTGATTAAGATCAGTTGACGATACAGTCTAAGAAGTTTGGATTTTGAGTTCATTTATGAACTGGGTCCCATCAGATATCCAGACATATTCTAAGACAGGTATTGCTCATTTCGGGAGATGGTTTTCTCCGCGAACTTGAGATATAGAGAGACATAGAAAGAAACATCAAGGCGGATCCACTCACTGAGGCTATTCCTCGAACACATTAGTTTCGCAAACCTGTTTTGTGAGACTGATCAGTAGAGGAATTGGGTGTTCGGTATCACACGGGCTGTGAGTATGCGACATCTCAATAATTAGCCTTGAGTGCAAGTGGGAGATTGTTGGAGATAGTGCCCTCAGAGTCAATTATTGGATCACAGGCACGTGATTGCAATGATTGAGGGAGGACCTGTCCCAGTAGGAGAGTCTTACTCAAGATGATAGTTTGCTATCTGGTTTATCTTTATCATCGTGTACTGCTTTAGGTGACCTTACAGGTCACTATTACGCGTTGATAGAGCCCCTAGGATTCTTGCTTGACTGCCAGCAGTATGAGGGCGATCATATATGTGGAAGCTGGTAGTCTATAAGCACATCCTTAAAAGGTCCCTAGTCGTGTGAGTTTCGAGACAGGGCATCGATACTCCAGAGTAGACTAGTGTATACAGTCGAGACCCCAACGAGGACGGTGGCCGGTCTCACAAGCCATTGGTGTCAGTTGGTTCACTTAAGATGTATACAGGTGCTCATTGGGTTATGAGTACACCGGACATGACTCACCGGGAACATGCTAGTTGGTCTTATACCTGACGTCAGATAGCAGTTCCCTGGTGACATGTGTACAGGTTAGTTCATCGACCTGAGATCGTCATTTGTCTCGTGTGAGTTCCCACTGTACTTTGATTACTACCCTACCACGCTCAAAGGAGACGTGCAAACAGGTTTTAGTTGGGTACAGTCCCGAGCCATATGAAGGCAGTGAGCGGATCTGCAGGGGTTCGTCTCTCCCGTTATTGGGGTGAGGTCGCGCTGTGTCTAGGAGAGCCATTACACGAAGTCCTTGGCCAAGGCAGGAGATTTACTGGTAGGTATTCCAGTAGTATCTCAGGGTGTTCTGGGCTACACTCCGACACGACTTGTACCGTCTTTGGGGGTCTGACTTTTACCAACCCCCTAGGCCCGCCATGCGATGCTCATAGACGAACGAACCGGACTGTACGGATATTGTCACTGACAGGCTCAGTAGGGTGTCAGGATGAGTTCGTTCATCGACGTCCCTTTTGGTCAATACCTGGTAGCAGGTTATGTATAGCTAATACCTCTGACTTGCTAGTGGTTAAATCCACAGCCAAAGTGTTGACGAGTCTTTAGAGTCCCCCACAGACCGTTTTCTCAAGCTTCGGGCGAAACGCTGTAGAGGCCGTATGGAGATATGGCAGGGTTCGATCATATACGTGCGGTATTGCACGGATCATGGTTGGACGGATAATACTAGCGGGCTTTGGTTTAAGCCGGATCCTAGTATTATACAGTGTAAATCTTGTCTCATTGCATTTGTATTCGGTCGGAATACAAATGCGGGTATGTATATGCATTAGCACGGTTTTCCTGTAATTTATTACGGGATCGTTTTTCTGAAGTTGCCAGTTTGCTTTCCGTTTCAGCCATTTTCTTTTGTTTCCTTTCTTTGGCTGAAAATTTGTGGAGGAGGGCTTATTTGCAATTGTGCAAATTAGCATTATGGAGGGTGGTCTTTGCATATTGATGCTTCATGATAGTTGCACCATCATTTGACTTCTTCACTTCATGATTGCTTGACTTTTGGAGTGATGATGGTTGATGGAGTGTTGGATTTGTTTTGTGATCATTTCTTCTCATCATCACCCTTTCTCTCTCTTGGATTATTTTCCTTGGCTCACTCATTTTTTTCTAATCTATCCATTCTCTCATGGATCAAGGGATGAGGCCGGCCACTTCTTGAGGGGTGAGGGGAATTATTTTGTGAGGGATGTTGTTCTCATTTGCTTACAACAAAATTCCCAAAAGCCACCACAAAAGTTCATAGTTCATTTCCTCCACCAAAAAGCAACTTCACAACCTGATAGAGACAAAGTAATCCACACTTATTCTACAGCAATTCTTGGGCACGTCGGCTCGCCAACTTCGTTCCCGAGTTGCTTCGGTCCAGAGGTGGGAGCCCGTAAAAGAACCCAGCGATGTGGTGCCCTTCCGACGAGGAGTTGAAGACCGGAGATTCCGTGGGGAGATCGGGACGACGACGAGAAGACCGAAGGACACGGATCGCTCGGTATATCTCTCTACCCCTTCTCTAGTTAGCTAGGATTAGATTAATGGCCCTATCCGGGATTTTAGTGCGCGGTGGTGCCGGTTCAAAAGTTAAAGTAAATTATCGGTTCTGCATTTTGGCCTTGGATTGACGGCCGGGCCGCCGCCGTGCACTTACAATTAGGAGTCGATGTCGCGCTCTGTTCAGTTGGCTATCACCAGAAATCTGTGGCCACGGTGGATGAGATTTACTGATAGTTGATCCGTAGTATCTCTGTTGGTGATGACCTTGACTCAGACACGACTTATCGGGTTAGTAGGGGTTTGACGTTATCCACCCCATTGACCCGATATGTGATACTCTTTGATGAAGAGGCCGAACTGTACGGAGATTGTCACATTCAGGTTCAGTAGGGTAAGGACGTACTTTGATTGTCGACCACCCTTTCGACAAGTACCTAGATAGCCGTTACGTACAACTAGTGTCGCTGACGTGCTTGTGGTTAAACCAACTGCCAGCGTATTGTCGAGTCATTAGAGTCCCACACAGAGAGTTTTTCCGGTTCAGGCAATAGATGTAGGATACGTACGTTGGTACGTGCAGGGGTCCGATTAAATACGTGTAAGAGATACACAGACTTTAATTGGACGGTTGATAATTGTAACATTTCAGAAAAATAAAATATTATTTTTGGGAATTTTTATAATTAAATAATAAAATATTGAATATTTTAATAGGGAGGTATAATTAAATACCGATAAATTGGGAAAAATTTGGGAAATTATGGAAATTTCTAAAAAGATGGTGCTTTATGTGATTTATGCAAATTATGAAATTTTACACTTTTTTTTATACACTAATTTTGTGCTAATCGCGATTAAAAATCGCTAATCGGACTTTAAGTGTGTTTTGTGCACATGTCATTTTTTTCACACTTGTTACATTTTTCCTACATGATTTTTGGGTGTATGGTTATTGTTTTGGGTTTACTATTTCCAAGAGAAGAAAAGAAAAGAAAATGGATAATGGAAAATGAATAAACAAAATAGTATGGGAGGTATGGGCAAGAGAGAGAGTGAGAGGGGTTTCTTTGACTTAGGCCATTCTCTCCACTTCATTCTCTTCATCTTCTTCTCCTTCTTCATGGCAGCACCTCCTCTCTCCCCCTCCACAAATCACCTCACTTCATCACCAAAACAAACCCAAAACCCCACTCACACTTCACAAAAAATGTGCACAAGCTCTCAAGCAACCCTTTGGACCAAGAAAGTTTGCATTTTGGCGCTGTAGATGATTCATGAGTGTCAAATGAGGTAATCCCTTCACACTTAGTTTATTTTTTCCTTCGCTTTAAACCATTTATGTGTTTAGTTGTGATTTGGTGTGATTTGGTGAACTTTGGAGATCCCTAGTGAGGGTTAAGGGTTTATTAGAGTTGTGTTGGTGCTAAACAGCCTTAGTAGTAACCTTAAACTTCCCAATTGTCCAAAACCCAGACCTAACCAAACCTGAAAATCCAAAATACGGAATTACAGAACTTTTCATGTCGGTTTGTGAGGTTCTAGAGTGTGCAGGGAAATCTGGGATGACCTGGGGTATGTTCCAAACTAGCAAACAATACCTGAGATACTTTTGGACCAGTATGAGACCACCCACCCAAGACGAACCTTATTGAGGACCCCCTGGCCGGCGAGCTAGGATTGGAGGGGTGGGTGCTCGGCCACTTGGTGATGATAGGTGCCCTGGTTGCCTCCATAGCTCATATACACCCTATATATCACCCTAGTGTTGTTTGCTCACGTTGTTTTCACCCTATACAAAATCCGGGACTAAATACTTGATTTGCTGTTTTGATTCGGGATATGGTTTTATGTATTTTGAATTCTGGATTTTTGTGATTTGTGTTGTACTCGATCACTTGACGTTTGTACATCTCTATCGGGTGTTATTCGGTTAAGTTGCGAGGGCAAACCTTAGGTTTTGACCTATGTGAGTTCCGCGTGTCGTTTTGGTTTCGATTTGGTTTTTATATGATATGATACGTTATGATGTGTAGGTACCCTCGCGAAGACTTCGAGACGACAAGGAAACGCATGGCGACGTCGGCATCGGCAAACGAAGATCAGGTGAGTATATATATATCTACGGGGGAAGTCGGGTGGATGGCGTATAGCACCCCCGCAGTTCGATGTATAGTATGCTATATATATACTATATATATATGATTTATTTTATGTGAGACATGGATATTCAGGATATGGTTAAGTGTTCATGGATTAGTAGGGTTACTTGCGAAACCATAGAGTAGTTGATGCACCCACACACGCACACACACATGCATACATTCATTCTTTTACATGTGCGTATATGGGGATACACACACACACACACACACACATGGGTATGGGACTATGTATATATATATATGTATACATATACATGGATTATGAGGATAGTACTTGAGATTTGAGATGAGTCGATGAGATTGGGCTTGAGGCCATGAGATTGGTAATGTGACAAGGTTCGTATTTGAGATACGACATGATGTTTTAGCGGGTCCTTTGACGTGGTGTTTTCATACATACGCATGCATACATAGATGGTATCAGTATTGTACTAGACGTAGATCAGTACCCCGGATCATGATTTTTCTTAAAGAGGATACCAGATGATTAATGTGATGAATGTGATTTTTGACCCGTACCCAGATTTGGGATACCGTACGACGGATTTATAAGTCTACGCTAGCGCCCCGGCAGTCTACAGACGCCAAATGCGGAACAAAAAACTTTTAACTGGCGCTATCGTATACTTTAACCCGAATCTGCCATTATTGCTAAACTAACAAACTGTAAAGAGTGTAGAAAGGTTATACCGAACGATCCGAGTCCTTCGTTCTTTAACCATCATCCCACGCTCCGTTGCGGCTGCTCCAATCTCGTCGATCTCCGATTCTCCTCGTCGAGGTGGCACCACGTTGACGATTCTTTAAACGGGCTCCCGCCTCTGACTTGAGGCAACTCGATCGTCAAGTTTGCTAAAAGAGACGACCAAGAATGATGTAGAGAATGAGTAGATGACTTTGTCTCACTTCGTCCAAATCCGTGGACGATCGGTTAATGAAGTTGCCGAGGGAATTGGGTGATGAAATGAAATGAACTGTAAAATTCCATTCACCCCAAATACTATCATATCTTTTCAAGTGAAACAACAAGTGAGAGAGTGTGTAAGGAGAGAGAGGGGGCCGGCCTCTTATATGGAGGAGGAGGTGACCGTAGGAGCAAAGAGGGTGACCTTAAGAAAATATCATAATGTGAACACAAAAGAATATCTTAAGGAAAACAAGAATGTTTAGAAATCAAAGCATGAGTCATAATCCTTGTCACCAAAATCTAGAACCTTCTAGAACCTTCTAGAAGCATGACTCACTCTCATCCAAGAAAAGATAAATCCATCTTTAATCGAATGTTAAAAGACGGCTGATAGAAAACTGGAAACTGGCAACTTCCAAAAGTGATCCTGAAACGACTTTCAGGATAACCCCGAAACTGTATAAATATACCCGCATTTGTATTACGACCGAATACAAATGCAACTGAGACAAAGATATTATACCTACTCAATATAATACTCGGATCCGGCTTAAACCAAAACCGACCAGTATCATCTGCCCGAAAAATAACACGTGCGTAAACGCACGTGCATTTTCCGAACCCTGCCATAAAACCATACGGCCTCTACAACGTTTCGCCCGAACTTGGGAAACTGTCTGTGGGGGACTCTAATGACTCGTCAGTACCCTGGCAGTGGGTTTAACCACAAACCGTCAGCGGCACTAGCAATGCTGTAACATTTTCAAAAATATAAAATATTAATTTTGGGAATTTTTATAATTTAATATTATTTTATTGATTATTTTAATATTAAATCTATAATTAAATGCAAATAAATAAGAAAAAATTTGAGAAAAATTATGGAAAATTCAAAAATAGGGTAAATTAGAGAATTATGACATTTTTATGTTTTTGTGATTAGTTTGACACTAATTTAGTGCCAATCGCGATTAAAAATCGCTAATCGGATTTTTTTTGGCTTTTTGTGCAAAACTTGCACATATCATTTTTATCACACTTGTGCATTTTTCCTTCATGTTATTTGGAGCTACTATTCTTGTGAGAAGGGGTTTTGAGGGAAAAGAAAAAGAAAAAGAGAAAAGAAAAATAGGTATGGTGAGAGAGAGAGAGTAGGTGAAGACTTTGACTAAAAACCTTAGCCTTTTCTCATCCCTCTCCTCCTCATTTCTCTCCCTCTCCCACCATTTGCTGCTGCTGCTCCTGCACCCCCTTTCCCTCCCTCTTCAATCCCTCTCTTCATCTCAAAAACAACTCCAAAACCCCATGTCCATTTCATTAAAATTGTGCACGAGCCCGAGACCTACAAGATGGACCAAAAAAGCGTGGATTTTGGCCACTAGGGGCAACTCAAGAATTTTCTTGAGTTGCCAAAGGAGGTATTTTCTGAACCATTAGCTTAATTCTAGCATTTCCTTTACCCCCATGTTAAGATTGAATCGATATTGCGTGATATTATGGACTTGAGGATAACCAAGTTAGGGTTTGAGGAATTTGGTGTTGTATTGTGAAATTGAGGTCAGTAGAGGTTATGCCATCACCCTAGTGTATGAATTGGAACCCAAAACCTGAAGCTTAAACCAGAATACGGATTTTAGAAACCGATATCGGGAAAATTATGAAATCTGTGTAGTGTTTATTGAATCTGCTTTTACCCCGAGACCCCTAAAATAATATTGAGTGGACAGTGAGATGTGCAGGCACCCAGGAAGCTAACCCCAAGACCCCAGCTCCCACTTCTTCTTCCCGGCCGCCAATTTCTCTCAATTGGCCGCCAATTGCGGCCCGGGTCCCACCATTTTGTCTCGTTTTTGTTCTGTAGCTCCTACATGTTCTAGCTAGGCCCCTGGTATATATAGATTTGTATAAAGTGACCTAGGGTGAAATCTGGGACATTTTTCCTAAGTTGCTGTTTTGGATTCGTGTTTCCGTATTCCGTATTTTTAAGTCTGAATTGGTGTCTTGCGTTTTACCTCGATTATTTGGCGTTTATACGACGATATAGAGGATTTATTGATGGTTTTGAAGGCGTGCCATAGGTTCTCACCTATAGGCCCCTTATCGTATCGTTTTGGATTTCGTGTGCCGTTTTAGCTTGGATTTGGTTTTAATGCGCATATACGATATTTTGATGTGTAGGTACCCATGAAGACTTCGGGAAGACAAGCAAATGTGTGGTGACGTCCGCAAATGATGATGCAAGGTGAGTAGATTATATCTACAGGGGGAAGTCGGGTGGATGGCGTATAGCACCCCCGCAGTCCGTAATTAGTACTATGTAGTATATTTATATGTGTGATAGTTAGTGTGTTATGGTTAGTTAGGGGTAGAAATAACTAGCGTAGTTCCTAGTTGCGAACCATAGGATAGATTTGCACTCACACGCATACACTTGTGTGTTCCTTATACTTGCACTGTGTTTGATGATATGGGATGACTTTGGAGTTGAGTCGATGATGTGGGCTTTGTGCCGCGAGATCGGTGATTTGATATGATTCGTATTTGGGATACGAAATGTGATTCTTGCGGGCTTGGGATATGGGTTTACCCCCGCATGCATACTTCATTGATGGTATCGATTTGTACTAGACATAGAGTAGTACCCCCAGACTACGATCTGATGATAGTGATACCTGTTATGTGACGAGATAGTGAGATGTTGACCTGTACCCAGCTATTGGGATGCCGTACGACGATTTACCGTATGAGCTTTACATTGATGACAGATCCGCGCTCATGACTTGAGGATGTCAGATGATATACTGTATCGTACGCGATACTATTGAGGCGGGATCACTGACTTATATATATATATATCGACTCAGATGTTAGGCGGTTTCCTTACCTGTAGATCAGCTTGTTAGTTCAGCCGTATAGTTAGGGTAGTTGTTAGAGTAGATTAGACTTCTTACCTATTTCAAAAACTAACGAACCGTGGGCATTTTAAAGACAGCTCAAGGGAATCTACGGATATTTCAAAAACGACGTATCTTTTCATAAAAACACCGTAGCCCCTATTTTCAAAACCCCATGATTCGTGTTATTTCAAAAGGCACCATTCGTAGGACATATAGTAGATTAATGCAGATAAGTTTTGGTTACGTCTAGTTTCAGCTCCTTCTCCTGTTTGTGGTTTGGTTTGCATTGCATTCTTATACTATGTTTCATACTCTATTATTAATATCATGCTGATAGGACACCAGCACCGTTACCGATGATGCGTATGTACCACGTACACTTACTTGCCGGCTCACACACATCTTCATCGGTAATTGCCATGTCACGTACACCTTAGAAAATATTATTGCTTGACATAGCCTTTTAGCTAGTAGTTTAGACATTGTAGTTATTACCTGCTACTTCCTGCATACTGCTATTCATTTTTATGCCGCATTCATGGATTCTCATGCATATATTCACTATTTTACGTGCTATTGAGGTTTGGATTTAGATTTCCATGAGATTTTCTGGATTTGGAGGAAAACCGCAAAAACACAAATAAACATATTCTCTCTTTTAAAATAAAAAGTGCGGTTTTCCTATGATGTATGAGTCGTCCACCATGAGTTTGCTGATGGATTTGGAAACCCGATTCGAGGAGACGGATGAACCGTTTCGGGTACATGGTGGACCCGGTGCGGTACCCCGGGGCAAGAGGAATGTGGTGATGACGTTGAGCCTGGCAGGGGAGTACTACCTACCGGTGATTTTACCCGACGCGTCGGATATCCGGAGGATACCGTCGTGGTCTGAGTTTTATGGTAGGGGCCGGTCTGGACTGACGGCGCCCTAGATATTGTGGTTGAGACTTTGAGATATCGAGATATTGGGATTTCGTTTATGCCGATGCTAGGCACAGTTTTATGCTGATTTCATTATGGTACCTCATTTTAAAAATACAAGGGAAATCTCACTAAAGTATGAAAACAGTTGCTTCATGTAAATGTATTCTGTTTTCTCGCATTCATATCTCATTCATATGCTATATTGTTATCTGAGGCACTGACACAGACACATGAGATTGCACTCGGGTTAGATATTTACCCTAGCCTTGCTATAGGCTGCATGTTTTATATTGAGGATTTTTATATACTGATCGTATGGACCTAGGATTATGTCTTGCTTTCGGTTTCTGCTTGTAGATGTTTCTATTCACGAGTTGGCAACTCACCCCCGTTGTGCCACAGTTCTTGCAGGTTCTGCCGTACAGGTTCCATTGCGGCATTTCTGGCACACTACCTTCTTGCGGGTGATTTGCTTTTGGTAGGTGGATTCTTTCGCATCAAGAACCACCCTTGTATTTATTTATTTCATTGTATCTAGAATTTTCATCAACCAAAAACTTGTATATTGTTTCAGACCTAGACTTTAGTTTTGGTTTATTCGACCTTAGAGTCGCGCTTAGTAGTATTGCGGTTTTCTTGTTGCTTTTGAGCTCTTTTGGTTTAACCCTCGCCTTTCGGCGTTGTATATTATTATTGCTTGCGTGGTTGTGACCATCGATAGACGAAGAGCTAGCTCCCGCTTGGGGATGCCTTTATCATTGCATATATATTGCTATCCTTGTTGTACCCCATTCGGGGCCAATTTTACAAAAGAGACTCTGCCGAAATTTTTAGAAAAGACTGTACTGTTTTTAAAATGCACATTCGGCTTAGTTATTTAAAAACCTTGATTTCAAACATGTTTTTCTTCACTTCTTAAACCAGTTTCTTTACTTATTCTTAAAAATGGTTTTAGATTTCTGGGCTTTTGGCTTACTTGGATCAGATGGAGTCCTATAGACTTCATATGGTTCAAGGGCCAGTCACGTGCTCTTTCGGGTCGTGACAAATACGTAACGGCTGCCTAAGGACTGACCTCAAGGGATGCCGATGAGCGAACTCATCCGGAAATCCCTACTGAGCCTAACAGTGACAATGTATATACAGTCCGGTCCGTTCGTCTATGAGTATCGCATATCTGCGTAGGGGGCTAGTAACGTCAGACCCCCAAGAGCAGTATAAGTCGTGTCGGAGTGAAGCCCAATAACACCCTGAGATACTACTGGAGTACCTACCACTAAATCTCCTGCCACGGCCGTGGGCTTTGTGTAATGGCTCTCCTAGACACAGCACGATCTCTCCCCCAATACCGGGAGAGACGAATCCCCTGCCGATCCGCTCACGTGCCTCCATATGGCTCGGGACTGTACCCAAAAGCTACCTGTTTGCACGACTCCTTTGAGCCGTGGTAGGGTAGAAATCAAAGCACAGTGGGAACTCACACGAGACAAATGACGACTTCAGGTCGATGAACTAACCTGTACACATGTCACCAGGGAACTGCTATCTGACGATTGATATAATACTAACTAGCAGATTCCCGGCGAGTCCTGTCCGGTGTACTCATAACCCAATGAGCACCTGTATACATCTTAGGTGATCCAACTGACACCAGTGGCTTGTGAGACCGGCCATCGCCCCTCGTCGGGGTCTCGACTGTACACACTAGTCTACTCCGGAGTATCGATGCCCTGTCTCGAAACTCCCACGACTAGGGACCAAAATTAAGGATATGTGTATAAACCACCCAATTCTCACGTATATGATCGCCATCATACTGTTGGTGGTAAAGCAAGATCCTAAGGGCTCTATCAAAGTGTAACATATAATCAGTCACCTGAACATGTACACGACTGATAAAGGCAAACCAGATAGCATACTATCATCTCGAGTAAGACTGTCATACCGGTATAGGTCCTCCGCAATCATTGCAATCACGTACCTGCGATCCAATAATTGACTATGAGGGCACTATCTCCAACAATCTCCCACTTGCACTCAAGGCTAATTATTGCGATGTCGACTACTCACAGCCCGTGTGAAACCGAACATCCAACTCCTCTACTAATCAGTTTCACAAAGCCCGTTTGTAAAACTATTGTGTTCGAGAAATAGCCTCAGTGAGTGGATCCGCCTAGAAATTTCTTTCTATATCTCTCTTAATCTCAAATTCACGGAGAAAGCCATCTCCTGAATCGAGTAATACCTGTCTTAGAATATGTATGGATATCTGATGGGACCTAGTTCATAAATGAACTCCAAATCCAAACTTCTTAGACTGTATCGATCACTGAACCTAATCAGTATTCGGCACCATGCCACCCACAGTATCCTCTTGGACCACCTGTCCATAATACTGTCCCTCTTCGTCAGAGGGAAAAACTATAACTCTGACAATCACTCTGTCATCCATGTCACCTTTGAAGCCTGGAATGATAATCGTCTCCCGAAGGAGGCTGCCATTATCAATTCCGTAGAACATGTACTTATGTTCTAAAACTGCTTCCTTATGTTTCTCCAGGATTGGATTAATACAAACTTATTGCATCTAGTGCAAAACCAACATTTGGTGTGGTATTTGACATCTCATGATTGACTCAATTGCCTAAGCAAGTGATCTGCCAATCATGCACATCCCTCTCCCCTTTAGTCTGTAAGACACCTTTAGAGAGGGTGACTCCATCACCTACAGGTACACCACCATGCTAGGAGTCATCTATTCTAAAAACCATTAGAATACTGTCAAAGTACCTACATTGGGAAACTACCCAAATCCAGATCTAAAGCCATAGATCCAGAAACCAGAATGTCAAATATTATATCCATATCCTGTCTGGAGAAACAACTGTGTGACGACCATAGTTCAACCGATCGTAGTATAGGAATTTTACTTCCTACTTTGTGTATGTCATCCAAATACCATGACTTCACACCCTACTACCTTCTTAACAGATCCATCCCCTATCCTGATTGAAGTCAAACCCATGACTGTCACATCAAAATTAGATGATCTTTCTCCGCTATTACTACTCTAGTCTATAAATAGACATAATCTACTTGCCCACCATGCTTCCGTTGCTCCCACTGACTACGACAACCCTCCTACCGGGTCTCAAAACATGGAACAACAGTAGTGTCAAGTCTGGGTAGATAAGAACCTCCCTGTCACCGTCCTTGAGGCTACTGGAGTACCTCTCGGGTGTCTGAGGTTACCTACCATATCTGCGGAGTGGCTATTGGAATGTCAAACCTGATTGAATATATAGGTCCTATTAAATTTTCCGTAATCGTTCGCGGTTCTGGAATCACTTCTAGTTCTACCATACTCCCACTACTGTTTTCTGAAAAAGATCCATTTTTACTAAAATTGTGGCGAGTCAAGAACAATATCACTATTGATCTTCCAAATGGCAGAATATCAACCCTCGTCATAGCCAGGGTCAACCCACAAACAGCCACTACAGAAACGTGCCCTGAGTTATCCAGTGTCTGGTTTTAAGCATAAGCTGGACAACTCCCCGTACCTTAATATCTTTTAAGGTACGAACTATTCTATATCCAATATAGAAACTTTGGCATTAATTTAATTGGAACCATATTCAAACCATACAGCTGTCTCAAGTGCATATCAACTTAATGGAAAGAGGCTAATCAGCATTACTCAACTTAGGAATCCATCCAATTATGAGTAACCTGAAAGAAAAACACGTTTCTCAAAACCATCACTATCATCTGAATACCAATCACAAGAATCTACATCTTCGATCTCTTTGAAGAATCCCGATACTTGTGACATCTGGTTCTCTACTTTATTTTTATACCCACAACTTCTCAAAACTTAGACCTTGTATTTCTACGAAACACTCGTCTAAATACTAGAGAAGTTATAAGTAAACAGAACATAGTACGAGGACCTACCCCTTTGTCCTGATGGACACTGGACAACATACAATACTCTGTATAAGTTCGCTGAGTTTGAACAACTCAAAACCTGTGCGTTGTTGGTGGAAAACTGTACCCTGGCGATTTCCTCAAATATCACCAATTACAACGAATTCCGATATAATGAGGATGATCACCTAATTCCCAATATCTTACTCCCACTCATCATCTGTAAAACCATACAGATATGAGAATGAAACCTGGTAAATATATACCCTTGAAGTAAGTGTCTAATCGGGAAAACAGTTTTTCTTTTAACAATGCACTGAAACATGAAAATGTTTCGTAGGGGTATCCTGGTATTCATAGCAATGCCTCTTCCATAATCCAATTCATGACTTCAACCGTATATTTTATTGCCATCTCTCCAAATCCCTTTATTTGTCTTTAGTCGTTACCTTCTGTACACCATCGTTAGGCTAAATGGTTTTCTTCCTTCCCTACCGTTCGGCACCAGCCTATGGTTTGGAAGAAGATTATCCAGTAAGCATAATAGGTGTACCCTCCTAAACCAAGGAGTACTCGCATCTCGAGAGAAGGTGATGATAAAAGACAACTGAATAATACCTTATTCTTTTAAAGGTGAAATAGGAGCGGCGATGAAGTACGCGGTTTTGGTCGTGAATGATATCAGTCGCAATTTACTTTGCCCTCTTTCTAATCCCTTTATTTTGTCTTTACATATTACCTTCAGCACACCCTACTTAGGCTAATTGGTTTTCTTCATTCCCTACCTTTCGGCACCAGCCTATGGTTTGGAATAAGACTATCCAATAAGCGTAATAGGTGTACTCTCCTAAACCAAGGAGCCCTCGCAACCTGAGAGAAGGTGATAATAAAAGACAACTGAATAAACCAATTCTATTTCTCCTGAACGTGGATCCATCCTCGAAGAAGTCCCTTCGAGTTCGTATATAACCATACGATGGATCTATCCAATAGAAGTGGATATCCGTAGTAATACGGGTGTTCTGAGAAATGTAAAGGGTAAAAGAAGGAGTGGCAATGACTTATGCAACTCAGACAATCCAAAAACCAGTATTTTAAGAAGGTTCGGTCAACTTGGTCACTGAGTCATAGTCTAGGGTCGGTCAAAGGTCGCTGCCAAAGAGAGAGAGAGAAAAGAAACACTCTGCGTGCACACTAACCTAGATCAGAATGGTCATCACTTTATCTAATCCGGAAACCTCCCACTGTCCTGTCAAATTCTCCTCCAAACCTAAAGAAGAATCAATCGGGATCACCCGAAGAGTAAACCAACTCATCAGTGGGAATCGGGATCCAACTCTCATCGCATGATAACGTGACGGAATCCACTCGCGTTATCACACTCCAGAAGGTATGCGCATGCCTGGCAAGTTTCAGTTTCTTTAGAAACTCCCGATATGATTTTCACCCCATGTTCTTATGACCTTGGCGAATGTCAACAAATCATAAGTCACATGTCAAGTTCTGCCCGTCATTATCTTGTTAATTTGAACCCACCCGTACATACCCTTGACGAAAGCCAACAAGTGTTGCGCCACGGCAGCGCCCCGGCCGTCTATTCGAGGCCAAAATGCGGAATCAAAATTTTTTCCTTACTTGGAAACTGGCACTACCGCGGACAATTAACCCGGATCGTAACCATTAACCTAATGCTAGCTAACAAGAGATGGGAAGAGAAGTATACCGAGTGATCCGAGTCCTCCGGTCTTCTCGTCATCGTCCCGATCTCCCGCGGAAAGTCTTGCCTCCACATCGTCGCCTCCTCGCCGGAAGGGCACCACATCGCCTGTGTCTTTTACGGGCTCCCGCCTCAATACCGAGGCAACTCGGGCATGAAGCCGGCAACTCGACATGCTCAAGATATGCTGTAGAATGTGTAGTAGATCATGCTAGTCTCATTTGGGGTTTGTAGTTGCCTTGATGGAGGAATGGGGTTAGGAAAAATGTTGCTTTCATTTTTCCAAAACAAGAAGAAGAAGGAGATGAAGAATTCCTCACATAACAAAGATGAACTCTCTCATTCGTTTCTTTCTCTCAAGTGAAGCTTTCTTTTCATCTAGTGAGAATGATAATCATGGTGGAGGAATGAGAATACCAACCATAAGAAGGGAGGTGAGTGTAGGAGATAGAAATGGTTACCACACCATAAAGCAAAAACTCACATCAACACCTTAATCAACCCATACCCCTTCAAATCACATTAATGCAAACCATTATGAAGGAAAAAGAAAAGATGCTTAAACCATCATAATGCCTCATAATGCATGAAACCCCCTCCACAAATGTAATTTGCAAAACTGCAAATTACCCCCTCCATCGGAAAAGTCCGGCCGGGTGGGAACAAAGGAAAACCGGCCGGAACGGAATCCAAACTGGAAACTCCAGAAAACTGGTCCCGTAATAAATTACAGGAAAACCCCAATACTGTGCACACACACCCGCATCTGTATTCCGACCGGATACAAATGCAATGAGACAAAATCTACACTGTACTAAACTAGGACCGGCTTAAGCCAAAGCCGGCTAGTAATATCCGTTCGATCCTGATCCGTGCAATACCGCACGTATCAGATCGAACCCTGCCATATAACTATACGGCCACTAGTATAAAACTTTCCGATCCTGATCCGTGCAATACCGCACGTATCTGATCGGACCTTGCCATATCTCCATACGGCCTCTACAGCGTTTCGCCCGAAAGCTTGAGTAACTGAAGTGTGGTGGACTCTAAAGACTCGTCAATACAATGGCTGTGGATTTAACCACTAGCACGTCAGAGGTATTAGCCAATACGTGACGGGCCACCAGCTATTGACCAAAAGGGACGTCGATGAGCGAACTCATCCTGACACCCTACTGAGCCTGTCAGTGACAATATCTGTACAGTCCGGTCCGTTCGTCTATGAGCATCGCATGTCGGGCCTAGGGGGTTGGTAAAAGTCAGACCCCCAAAAGCGGTACAAGTCGTGTCGGAGTGTAGCCCAGAACGCCCTGAGATACTACTGGAATACTTACCAGTAAATCTCCTGCCTCGGCCGAGGGCTTTGCGTAATGGCTCTCCTAGACACAGCGCGACCTCACCCCCAATACCGGGAGAGACGAACCCCTGCAGATCCACTCACTGCCTCCATGTGGCTCGGGACTGTACCCAACTAAAACCTGTTTGCACGACTCCTTTGAGCCGTGGTAGGGTAGTAATCAAAGCACAGTGGGAACTCACACGAGACAAATGACGATCTCAGGTCGATGAACTAACCTGTGCACATGTCACCAGGGAACTGCTATCTGACGTCTGGTATAAGACCAACTAGCAGGTTCCCGGCGAGTCCTGTCCGGTGTACTCATAACCCAATGAGCACCTGTATACATCTTAGGTGAACCAACTGACACCAGTGGCTTGTGAGACCGGCCACCGCCCCTCGTCGGGGTCTCGACTGTATACACTAGTCTACTAATGGAGTATCGATGCCCTGTCTCGAAACTCCTACGACTAGAGACCTTTTAAGGATGTGCTTATAGACTACCAGCTCCCACGTATATGATCGCCATCATACTGCTGGTAGTCAAGCAAGAATCCTAGGGGCTCTATCAACGTGTAATAGCGACATGTCAGGTCACCTAAAGCAGTACACGATGATAAAGATAAACCAGATAGCATACTATCATCTCGAGTAAGACTGTCCTATCGGGATAGGTCCTCCCTCAATCATTGCAATCACGTGCCTGTGATCCAATAATTGACTCTGAGGGCACTATCTCCAACAATCTCCCACTTGCACTCAAGGCTAATTATTGCGATGTCGCATACTCACAGCCTGTGTGATACCGAACACCCAACTCCTCTACTAGTCAGTCTCATAAAACCCGTTTGCGAAACTATTGCGTTCGAGGAATAGCCTCAGTGATTGGATCCGCGGTGAAGTTTCTTTCTATGTCTCTCTATATCTCAAGTTCGCGGAGAAAGCCATCTCCCAAAATGAGCAATACCTGTCTTGGAACGTCTGGGTGTCTGATGGGACCTAGCTCATAAATGAACTTCAAATCCAAACTTCTTAGATTGTATCGTCAACCGAACTTAATCAGTATCCTGCGCCATGTCACCCTCAGTATTGCCTTGGACCACCTGTCCAAAATACTGCCCCTCGTCAGAAGGAAAACTATAACTCTGACAACCTCCTTGTCGTCCATGTCACCTTGGAAGCCTGGAATGATAACTGTCTCCTAAATGAGGCTGTCGTTATCATATCCCTAGAACATCCACTTATGTTCTAAAACTGCTTCCGACTGTTTCTCCAGGATTGGATCAATGTCAACTTATTGCATCTAGTGCAAGAACAACATCTGGTGTGGTACTGGACATCTCATGATTGACTCAATTGCCTAAGCAAGTGATCTGCCAATCATGCATATCCCTCTCCCCTTTAGTCTGTAAGACACCTTTAGAGAGGGTGACTCCATTACCTGCAGGTACACTACCATGCCAGGAGTCGTTCATTCTAAATACTCTTAGAATGCTGTCCAAGTACCCAGATTGGGAAACTACCCAAATCTAGATCTAAAACCATAGATCTAGTAACCAGTATGTCTGATATAATGTCCAAGTCCTTTGTGGAGAAAACACTGTGTGACGACCAAAGTATAACCGATCGTAGTATAGGAGTATCACTTCCTACTCTGTGTATGTCATCCAAATACCATGACATCACACCCTACTACCTTCTCAACAGATCCATCCCCTATTCTGATGACGTCAAACCTATGACTGTCATGTCAGAAATAGATGATCTATCTCCACTATATCTGCTTTAGTCTATAAGTAGACATAAGCCACCTGTCCACCAATGCTTCCGCTGCTCCCACTGACTACGACAACCCTCTGCCAGAGTCATATAGACGTGCACTTCTAAAATTAGTTTAGAACGACGCTATACTCATCCTCCTGCCGGGTCTCGCAGCCTGGAACAACAACAATGGAAAGTGTGGGTAAACAAGAACTTCCCTGTCACCGTCCTTGAGGCTACCGGAGTACCTCTCGGGTGCCTGAGTTACCCACCGTATCTGCGGAGTAGCCAATGGAATGTCAAAACAGATTGAATCTTTAGGTTCCTTATCAAATCTTCAGTAATCGTTTGCGGTTCTGGAATCACTTCCAGTTCTACCATACTCCCACTACTGTTTTTGAAAATATCCATTTTTAATAAAACTGTGGCGAGTCTAGAACAATATTTCTATTGATCTGCCAGATGGTAGAAAGTCAACCCTCGTCATAGCCTGGGTCAACCCGCAAACAACCATTACAGAAACGTGCCTTGAGTTGTCCAGTGTCTGGTTTTAAGCATAAGCCGGACAACTCCCCGTACCTTAACAACGTTAAGATATGAACTGATCTATATCCAATATAGAACCAGAGGCACTGATTTAATTGAACTAGATTCAAATCATGCAGCTGTCTCCAGTGCATGTCAACTAAATGGAAGGAGGCCGATCAGCGTTACTCAACTTAGGAATGTTTCCAATTATGAGTAACCTGAAAGAGAAGCTAGTTCTCTTTATCATTACTATCAACTGAATACCATACACAAGTATCTACATCTTCGATCACTTTGAAGAATCCCGATACTTGCTATACCTGGTTCTCTACTCTATTCAAATACCTATAACTCCTCAAAACTTAGACCCTGTGTTTCTACGAAACACATGTCTAAGAACTAGAGAAGTTAAAAGTAAACAGAATATAGTATGAGGACCAACCCCTCTGTCCTAATGGACACTGGACAACATACAATACTCTGTATAAGTCCGCTGAGTCTAACAACTCTTTCACTGTGTGTCGTAGGTTGAAAACTGTACTTATGGCTAAGAAGAATTACACCACTGTTTAATGCTCCTTACCTAACCATCCACTGATATAGGTAAATGTCATCGATATAATATCAAAAGGTATATCTCACTCTATGAAAATAGACGTACAGATATATCAATTTGAAATTGGTGCACAACAGCGGATATTCAAAACCAAATATTTGCCGACCGGCAAACAGCCCAGGTGATCTCCTCAAATATCACCGATTACAACGAATCCCGATATAATGAGGATGATCACCCAATTTCCAATAACTTACTCCCACTCATCATCTGTAAAATCATGCAGATGTGAGAATCATACCTGGTAAATACATACCCTGGAGTAAGTGTCTAATCGGGAAATCAGTTTTCCTTTAACAGTACACAGTGAAACTGAAACATTGAAATGTCTCGTTGGGGTATCCTGGTATTCCTAGTAATGCCTCTTCCATTATCCAGATTCACAACTGTAACCGTATAATTCTTTGCCACCTCTCCAAATCCCTTTATATGTCTTTAGTCATTACCTTCTGCACACCTCTTAGGCCAAATGGTTTTCTTCCTTCCCTACCGTTCGGCACCAGCCTATGGTTTGGAAGAAGACTATCCAAAAAGCATAAAGGGTGTACTGTCCCAATCCTAGGAACACTCGCAATGCGAGAGAAGGTGAAGATAAAAGACACCTGAATGTACTTTATTCCTATTTCTCCTGAACCAGAATCCATCCCCGAACTCGAACAAGTTCCTTTCGAGTTCGTATATAACCATACGATGGAGTATCCAATAAACTGTGGATCTTCGTAGTGATACGGAGTGTCCTGGAGAAATACAAAGGTGATTTAGGATTGGCGAAGAAATACTTGGTTTGGTCGTGAATATCAGTCGCAATTTACTTTGCCCTCCTACTAATCCCTTGCTTTGTCTTAACTTAATACCTTCTGCACACCATCGTTATGCTAATTGGTTTTCTTCATTCCCCACCGTTCGGCACCAGCCTAAGGTTTGGAAGAAGACTATCCAATTTGCGTAATAGGTGTACTATCTCCTAAACCAAGGAGTACTCGCAATGAGAGAAGGTGAAAAGAAAAGACAACTGAATAATCTTATTCGTTTTCTCCAGAACTAGAAACCATCCTCGAAGTCCTTTGAGTTCGTATATAACCATACGATGGTTTTGTCCAATGGAAGTGGACGTTCGTAGTAACACGGGGTGTCCTGGAGAAAAGGGTAAAAGTAGGAGTGGCAATGAGGTCTGCAACTCTGACAATCCAAAAGCCAGTGTTAAGAAGGTTCGGTCAACTTGGTCACTGAGTCATAGTCTTAGGGTCGGGTCAATGGTCGCTGCCAGAGAGAGAGAGAAAAGAAATACTCAGCGTGCACTCTAACCAAGATCAGAATGGTTAACACTTTGTCTAATCTGGAAACCTCCCACTGTACCTCAAATTCTCCTCCAAACCTGAAAGAAGAATTAGTCGGGGTCACCCGAGGAGTAAACCAACTCATCAGTGGGAATCGGGATCCAACTATCATCGCATGATGACTTGACGGAATCCACTCAAGTCACCACACTCCAGAAGGTATGCGCATGCTTGGCAAGTTTCAGTTCTTTTGAAACTCCCGATGTGATTTTTACCTCTAGGACCCAAGTGACCTTGACGAATAATCAACAAATCAAAAGGTCCTAGTCAAGTTCAACCCGTCATTATCTTGATTGCGTTAAACCCACCCGCACGACCCTTGACGAATAATCAACAAAGTCGCACGACTGTCTTAACCAATCCACATATCCATGCGACAGAAAGCATTACAGAGATACCGCACACTACGCATCGGCGAATAGCAACGACAAACGTAGCGCGAATACTATGCAATACTAATCCGAAACGACGGAGGGCTACGAATGGTTTCTGGCGAAAACCTTTAACGTAATGAACTTGATATCGTTGAAGGAACTGGATAACTTTTATAAAAATATAGTGACGAAAACCTTTACTAAAGAGGTCACTCCCGGTGAAGGGATCTCGGCTCTTTCCCCGTAGAATGAGGTGCAGGATATTCCAACTGAATACCACAATGCAAAGCAAAAGTAATCGGCTATAGTGAAGTTAATGCCCTGACGCAAACTTCTGTCCAAGGGGTCACTCCCGGTGAAGGGATCTCGGCCCTTGCCTCGTCGACTGAGGAGCAGGATATTCCAAATGAATACCACGATGCAAAACAAAAGTGAACGACCTTGCAATAACAGCTTTTTGAAAAGGGTTCCAACAACATCAGAATAGGTTTGTTTATCTTGCATTGATCCGAATCAACGCAGTCCCATCAATGGATCACACCAATAAAGAACGAAAATAATGATGTACGTATATGCCATTCGCATTCACCACTGGGTCCCGTCATCACCCGTTAGGTTACTTAAATAACGACAGAGCGGGGACTGGACTAGCGCGGATGCAAAACATATACAACATCTACTAATATATATACCAATATATTATATTCGCTCAAGGCGTGATAAAATGCAACATCACAGAAATGTACAACATCACAGAACAATACAGATATCTGGGATCCCCGGGTTTCACAGAGCCGCTGCTGAAACCCGACGTTCCCCTGGTCGTGTGGATAGCCTGTGCAATGAAATCCTAGACCCCTACGGGCGCGGCAAGTCACCCGCCAAAACCTGAAGCGAGGCAGCCCCCTTCAGCACCGTGAATGGACCACCCAGCACTTCATAGAATCCGGTAACTTGGGCACCCCTCCTGGGTCAACCTGTACCCCCTACGAGTGCGGCGAATAGCCCGCCAATCCTAAAGTGAAGCCCCCTCCGTCTCAATGCCATGAGATGCGGGCCCGCTGCCCTCTAGAACCCGGCTATCCGTGCACCCCTCCGTGGGGTAATCCTAGTACAGAAAGTAAAATATACATACACCGGGTACATCGACCGCAACCAGGTCGTGCCCCAAAAGAATAATACAAACAGGCAGTGACGGCAGTCCACATGTCGGACGCTCGCCCCGCAATATCAAATGTACATAATACAACAAAACTGTACTAGCATTGCATCCAGGCTATCCCCCACGACCGATCCGCAACAACACAGCATAAACATAGAACATCAACGTGAAAGTCACGTTCGCAAATCCGTCTAACCGGGCTATAGCAGTTAGACAGGATTTACCGACCAAGTGACATTCACGGTCGCAGATATAATGTAAATACTGTGGAATAATGTGTTTAAAAATATCCGATCGATCAAACTATTAACAAGTGGGCCCCCAAGAAATACTGTAGCACTCACAGAGAAACTGGGCCCAAATTTAATATCCCAAAACCCCTAAAATAAGCCCATAAGGCCACTGTGTAAATTGGACAAAGTGAGCACAGTAGAGTGCGGCGGAACCGCGGCCCAAGGTGGGGTTTGGCCGCGGTTCCGCGCTCCACTGATCGACTGACACTGTCGAATTTTCACAGAAGTCTTAAAATTTCCAGTACATTAGATTTTTACAACCTGAAAAATTTTTAGACATCAAAAAATTTCAACAGAAAACTGATGTGAGCAAAAACGCGGTTTAAGGAATTTCGGTCGATCGAATAAGCAAAACCCATTAGAACAAGCTAGGTAAGGTTAATGGCGTGGCTCTGATACCATGTTGCGCCACGGCAGCGCCCCGGCCGTCTATTCGAGGCCAAAATGCGGAATCAAAATTTTTTCCTTACTTGGAAACTGGCGCTACCGCGGACAATTAACCCGGATCGTAACCATTAACCTAATGCTAGCTAACAAGAGATGGGAAGAGAAGTATACCGAGTGATCCGAGTCCTCCGGTCTTCTCGTCATCGTCCCGATCTCCCGCGGAAAGTCTTGCCTCCACATCGTCGCCTCCTCGCCGGAAGGGCACCACATCGCCTGCGTCTTTTACGGGCTCCCGCCTCAATACCGAGGCAACTCGGGCATGAAGCCGTCAACTCGACATGCTCAAGATATGCTGTAGAATGTGTAGTAGATCATGCTAGTCTCATTTGGGGTTTGTAGTTGCCTTGATGGAGGAATGGGGTTAGGAAAAATGGTGCTTTCATTTTTCCAAAAACAAGAAGAAGAAGGAGATGAAGAATTCCTCACATAACAAAGATGAACTCTCTCATTCTTTTCTTTCTCTCAAGTGAAGCTTTCTTTTCATCTAGTGAGAATGATAATCATGGTGGAGGAATGAGAATACCAACCATAAGAAGGGAGGTGAGTGTAGGAGATAGAAATGGTGACCACACCATAAAGCAAAAACTCACATCAACACCTTAATCAACCAATACCCCTTCAAATCACATTAATGCAAACCATTATGAAGGAAAAAGAAAAGATGCTTAAACCATCATAATGCCTCATAATGCATGAAACCCCCTCCACAAATGTAATTTGCAAAACTGCAAATTACCCCCTCCATCGGAAAAGTCCGGCCGGGTGGGAACAAAGGAAAACCGGCCGGAACGGAATGCAAACTGGCAACTCCAGAAAACTGGTCCCGTAATAAATTACAGGAAAACCCCAATACTGTGCACACACACCCGCATCTGTATTCCGACCGGATACAAATGCAATGAGACAAAATCTACACTGTACTAAACTAGGACCGGCTTAAGCCAAAGCCGGCTAGTAATATCCGTTCGATCCTGATCCGTGCAATACCGCACGTATCAGATCGAACCCTGCCATATAACTATACGGCCACTAGTACAAAACTTTCCGATCCTGATCCGTGCAATACCGCACGTATCTGATCGGACCTTGCCATATCTCCATACGGCCTCTACAGCGTTTCGCCCGAAAGCTTGAGTAACTGAAAGTGTGGTGGACTCTAAAGACTCGTCAATACAATGGCTGTGGATTTAACCACTAGCACGTCAGAGGTATTAGCCAATACGTGACGGGCCACCAGCTATTAACCAAAAGGGACGTCGATGAGCGAACTCATCCGACACCCTACCGAGCCTGTCAGTGACAATATCCGTACAGTCCGGTCCGTTCGTCTATGAGCATCGCATGTCGGGCCTAGGGGGTTGGTAAAAGTCAGACCCCCAAAAGCGGTACAAGTCGTGTCGGAGTGTAGCCCAGAACGCCCTGAGATACTACTGGAATACTTACCAGTAAATCTCCTGCCTCGGCCGAGGGCTTTGCGTAATGGCTCTCCTAGACACAGCGCGACCTCACCCCCAATACCGGGAGAGACGAACCCCTGCAGATCCGCTCACTGCCTCTATGTGGCTCGGGACTGTACCCAACTAAAACCTGTTTGCACGACTCCTTTGAGCCGTGGTAGGGTAGTAATCAAAGCACAGTGGGAACTCACACGAGACAAATGACGATCTCAGGTCGATGAACTAACCTGTACACATGTCACCAGGGAACTGCTATCTGACGTCTGGTATAAGACCAACTAGCAGGTTCCCGGCGAGTCCTGTCCGGTGTACTCATAACCCAATGAGCACTTGTATACATCTTAGGTGAACCAACTGACACCAGTGGCTTGTGAGACCGGCCACCGCCCCTCGTCGGGGTCTCGACTGTATACACTAGTCTACTAATGGAGTATCGATGCCCTGTCTCGAAACTCCTACGACTAGGGACCTTTTAAGGATGTGCTTATAGACTACCAGCTCCCACGTATATGATCGCCATCATACTGCTGGTAGTCAAGCAAGAATCCTAGGGGCTCTATCAACGTGTAATAGCGACATGTCAGGTCACCTAAAGCAGTACACGATGATAAAGATAAACCAGATAGCATACTATCATCTCGAGTAAGACTATCCTACCGGGATAGGTCCTCCCTCAATCATTGCAATCACGTGCCTGTGATCCAATAATTGACTCTGAGGGCACTATCTCCAACAACAAGGTAATACGACTGTCCCAAATCAACATATCTATCTATGCAACAAATGAATACCCCAGCAACTACCAAACACTATGCCTTGACGAAAGCCAACAAACATAGCTTGAATATTACTGACCATCCATAAGAAACGACGGAGGGCTACTGCTGGTTTTTGGCGAAAAACCTTTAACGTAATGAACTTGATCTCGTTGAAGGAACCTGATAGCTTTTTAAAATATAGTGGCGAAAACCTTTTGCTAAAGAGGTCACTCCCGGTAAAAGGATCTCGGCTCTTTCCTCGTGGAATGAGGTGCAGGATATTCCACTGAATACCGCTATGCAAAGCAACAGTAATCGACTATAGTGAAGTTATTACCCTGACGCAAACTTCTGCCCAAGGGGTCAGTCCCGGTGAAGGGATATCAGCCCTTGCCCCGTCGAATGAGGTGCAGGATATTCCACTGAATACCGCTATGCATAACAAAAGAAAACGTCTTTGCAATAACACTTTTTAAATTTGTTCCAACAACATCCAAACAGGTTTGTTTTACTTTGCATTGATCAGAATCAACACAGTCCTATCATTTAATCACACCAGAAAAGAACGAAAATGAAATGTACGTATATGCCATCCGCATTCGTCACTGGGTCCCGTCATCACCCGTTAGGTTACTTAACTAACGACAGAGCGGGGACTGGACTAGCGCGGGTGTAAAACATATACAACATCTAATAGTATATAAACCAATATACAATAATCGCTCCAGGCGTGATAGTATGCAACATTACAGAAAAGTAATAAGCATCACAGAACAATACAGATAATCTGGGATCCCCGGGTTTCACAGAGCCGCTGCTGAAACCCGACGTTCCCCTGTCGTGTGGATAACCTGTGCAATGAAACCTAGACCCCTACGGGTGCGGCAAGTCACCCGCCAAAACCTGAAGCGAGGCAGCCCCCTACAGCATAGTGAATGGACCACCCAGCACTCCACGGAATCCGGTAATCTTGGGCACCCCTCCTTGGGTCAACCTGTACCCCTTACGAGTGCGGCGAATAGTCTGCCAATTCTAGAGTGGGACCCCTCTGCCTCTCAAAGCCATGAGATGCGGACCCGTTGCCCCCCAGAACCCGGCTATCCGTGCACTCCGTCTCGGGGCAAAACCTAGTACAGTAATGAAAAATAGTACAACAGGTACATCGACCGCAACCTGGTCGTGCCCCAAAAGAATATTATACAACAGGCAGTGACGGCAGTCCACATGTTGGACGCTCGCCCCGCAATATCAAATGTACAAATAAACACAAACTGTACTATCATTGCACACTGCTATCCACCACGACAAATCCGCAACATCACAGCACAAAACAGAACATCAACGCGAATTTCACGTTCGCAAACCCGTCTAAAAGAACTATAGCAATCAAACGCGGTTTACCGATCAAATGACATTCCCGGTCGGAGATATAATGTAAGCACTGTAAACTAACATGTTTAAATTTCGATCGACCAAATATCAAAAAGTGGGCCCCACGACTTACTGGTGAACAGTAACAAAATCTGGGCCAAAACGATATTTACCAAAAACCACAAAATCCAACAGAGAACCCACTGTACAAATTTGGGAGCACGAGCTCACCACGTGGCAGCGGATGCGCGGCCAAACCTTGGGTTTGGCCGCGTTTCCGCGGCGCTTTGGTGGAGACACGTGCCCAAATTTGGTCGTGGTTCTTAGAAAAGCCTGCACAGATTTTTAAGACATGTAGAAAAATTTTAGAAGGCCATTTAAAATCAACAGAAACTGTCAAGTTGGAATTTTGCAATTTTCGATTTCCGGTTCGATCGATGTTTTAAACGCGTTAGCACAAGTTAGCATAGCAAAATGGTTAGGCTCTGATACCACTATAAGTCTACGCTAGCGCCCCGGCAGTCTATGTTGGAGATAGTGCCCTCATAGTCAATTATTGGATCGCAGGTACGTGATTGCAATGATTGCGGAGGACCTATCCCGGTAGGACAGTCTTACTTGAAATGATAGTATGCTATCTGGTTTGCCTTTATCAGTCGTGTTCATGTTCAGGTGACTGATTGCATGTTACACTTTGATAGAGCCCTTAGGATCTTGCTTTACTACCAACAGTATGATGGCGATCATATACGTGAGAGTTGGGTAGTTTATATGCATATCCTTAATTGTGGTCCCTAGTCGTGGGAGTTTCGAGACAGGGCATCGATACTCCGGAGTAGACTAGTGTATACAGTCGAGACCCCGACGTGGGGCGGTGGCCGGTCTCACAAGCCACTGGTGTCAGTTGGATCACCTAAGATGTATACAGGTGCTCATTGGGTTATGAGTACACCGGACAGGACTCGCCGGGAATCTGCTAGTTAGTACTTTACCTATCGTCAGATAGCAGTTCCCTGGTGACATGTGTACAGGTTAGTTCATCGACCTGAGGTCGTCATTTGTCTCGTATGAGTTCCCACTGTGCTTTGATTTCTACCCTACCACGGCTCAAAGGAGTCGTGCAAACAGGTAGCTTTTGGGTACAGTCCCGAGCCATATGGAGGCACGTGAGCGGATCGGCAGGGGATTCGTCTCTCCCGGTATTGGGGGCGAGATCGTGCTGTGTCTAGGAGAGCCATTACGCAAAGCCCTCGGCCGAGGCAGGAGATTTACTGGTAGGTATTCCAGTAGTATCTCAGGGCGTTCTGGGCTACACTCCGACACGACTTATACTGCTAATGGGGGTCTGACGTTACTAGCCCCCTAGGCGGATATGCGATACTCATTGACGAACGGACCGGACTGTATATACATTGTCACTGTTAGGCTCAGTAGGGTTTTCGGAGGAGTTCGCTCATCGGTCTCCCTTGAGTTCGCTCCTCGGCCACCCTTGAGGTCAGTCCATGGGCAGCCGTTACGCATAACTAGTGCCGCTGACGGTTTGTGGTTAAACCCACTGCCAGGGTGCTGACGAGTCATTAGAGTCCCCCACAGGCAGTTTCCCAAGTTCGGGCGAAACGTTGTAGAGGCCGTATGGTTTTATGGCAGGGTTCGGAAAATGCACGTGCGTTTACGCACGTGTCGATTTTCGGACAGATGATACTGGTCAGTTTTGGTTTAAGCCGGATCCGAGTATTATATTGAGTAGGTATAATATCTTTGTCTCAGTTGCATTTGTATTCGGTCGTAATACAAATGCGGGTATATTTATACAGTTTCGGGGTTGTCCTGAAATTCGTTTCAGGATCACTTTTGGAAGTTGCCAGTTTCCAGTTTTCTATCAGCCGTCTTTTAACATTCGGTTAAAGACGGATTTGTCTTTTCTTGAGATGAGTGTGGATTCTTCTAGAAGGTTCTAGATGAGGTGAATAGGATTAATTGGTGTTAAGTTTTCATTGGTTGCATTTAAGGGTTCATTAATGCATGATAACTAGGTTTGTGAGTCATGCTTTAACCTTAATGCTTTTTGTTTTCCTTAAGATCTTTTCTTCTTGATCTTTTAAGTGAGAAGCTTTCTTGTGGTCACCCCCCTCTCCTACGGTCACCCCCCTCTTGCTATAAATGGCTTGCCCTCTCTCTCTCCTCATTCTCACTCTCACTTGATAGTTATTCATGGTTGGAAAAAAGATTATGATAGATTTGGGGTGTATGGAATCCACAGCTCATTTCATTCCATCACCCAATTCCACGGCAACTTCATTAACCGATCGTCCACGGATTTGGACGAAGTGAGACAAAGTCATCTACTCATTCTCTACATCAATCTTGGTCGTCTCTTTTAGCAAACTTGACGATCGAGTTGCCTCGAGTCAGAGGCGGGAGCCCGTTTAAAGAACCGATCATGTGGTGCCACTTCGACAAGGAGATCGGAGATCGACGAGATCGGAGCAGCCGCAACGGAGCGTGGGATGATGGTTGAAGAACGAAGGACTCGGATCGTTCGGTATAACCATTCTACACTCTTTACAGTTTGTTAGTTTAGCAATAATGGTAGATCCGGGTTAAAGTATACGATAGCGCCAGTTTAAAAGTTTTTGTTCCGCATTTGGCGTCTGTAGACTGCCGGGGCGCTAGCGTAGACTTACAGTCTACAGACGCCAAATGCGGAACAAAAAACTTTTAACTGGCGCTATCGTATACTTTAACCCGGATCTGCCATTATTGCTAAACTAACAAACTGTAAAGAGTGTAGAAAGGTTATAACGAACGATCCGAGTCCTTCGTTCTTTAACCATCATCCCACGCTCCATTGCGGCTGCTCCGATCTCGTCGATCTCCGATTCTCCTCGTCGAGGTGGCACCACGTCGACGATTCTTTAAACGGGCTCCCGCCTCTGACTTGAGGCAACTCGATCGTCAAGTTTGCTAAAAGAGACGAACAAGAATGATGTAGAGAATGAGTAGATGACTTTGTCTCACTTCGTCCAAATCCGTGGACGATCGGTTAATGAAGTTGCCGAGGGAATTGGGTGATGGAATGAAATGAACTGTAAAATTCCATGCACCCCAAATACTATCATATCTTTTCAAGTGAAACAACAAGTGAGAGAGTGTGTGAGGAGAGAGAGGGGGCCGGCCTCTTATATGGAGGAGGAGGTGACCGTAGGAGCAAAGAGGGTGACCTTAAGAAAATATCATATGTGAACACAAAAGAATATCTTAAGGAAAACAAGAATGTTTAGAAATCAAAGCATGAGTCATAATCCTTGTCACCAAAATCTAGAACCTTCTAGAACCTTCTAGAAGCATGACTCACTCTCATCCAAGAAAAGATAAATCCGTCTTTAACCGAATGTTAAAAGACGGCTGATAGAAAACTGGAAACTGGCAACTTCCAAAAGTGATCCTGAAACGACTTTCAGGATAACCCCGAAACTGTATAAATATACCGGCATTTGTATTACGACCGAATACAAATGCAACTGAGACAAAGATATTATACCTACTCAATATAATACTCGGATCCGGCTTAAACCAAAACCGACCAGTATCATCTGCCCGAAAAATAACACGTGGGTAAACGCACGTGCATTTTCCGAACCCTGCCATAAAACCATACGGCCTCTACAACGTTTCGCCCGAACTTGGGAAACTGTCTGTGGGGGACTCTAATGACTCGTCAGTACCCTGGCAGTGGGTTTAACCACAAACCGTCAGCGGCACTAGCAATGCGTAAGGGCTGCCCATGGACTGACCTCAAGGGATGCCGATGAGCGAACTCATCCGGAAATCCCTACTGAGCCTAACAGTGACAATGTATATACAGTCCGGTCCGTTCGTTTATGAGTATCGCATATCTGCCTAGGGGGCTAGTAACGTCAGACCCCCAAGAGCAGTATAAGTCCTGTCGGATTGAAGCCCAATAACACCCTGAGATACTACTGGAGTACCTACCAGTAAATCTCCTGCCACGGCCGTGGGCTTTGTGTAATGGCTCTTCTAGACACAGCACGATCTCGTCCCCAATACCGGGAGAGATGAATCCCCTTCCGATCCGCTCACGTGCCTCCATATGGCCCCCAAAAGCTACCTGTTTGCACGACTCCTTTGAGCCGTGGTAGGGTAGAAATCAAAGCACAGTGGGAACTCACACGAGACAAATGACGACCTCAGGTCGATGAACTAACCTGTACACATGTCACCAGGGAACTGCTATCTGACGATAGATATAATACTAACTAGCAGATTCCCGGCGAGTCCTGTCCGGTGTACTCATAACCCAATGAGCACCTGTATACATCTTAGGTGATCCAACTGACACCAGTGGCTTGTGAGACCGGCCACCGCACCTCGTCGGGGTCTCGACTGTACACACTAGTCTACTCCGGAGTATCGATGCCCTGTCTCGAAACTCCCACGACTAGGGACCAAAATTAAGGATATGCATATAAACCACCCAATTCTCACGTATATGATCGCCATCATACTGTTGGTGGTAAAGCAAGATCCTAAGGGCTCTATCAAAGTGTAACATGTAATCAGTCACCTGAACATGTACACGACTGATAAAGGCAAACCAGATAGCATACTATCATCTCGAGTAAGACTGTCATACCGGTATAGGTCCTCCGCAATCATTGCAATCACGTACCTGCGATCCAATAATTGACTATGAGGGCACTATCTCCAACAGGATTTACGTATGAGCTTTATATTGATGATAGATCCGTACTCTTAACTTGAGAATGTCATATTATAAATATTGTATCATATGTGATACTATTGAGGTGGGATCACCAACTATTATATATATATATATATATATATGTATGTATCGACTCAGATGTTAGGCGGTTTCCTTACCTTTCGATCAGCCTGTTTAGTTTGGTCCTGTAGTGTACTTGTAAATGATAGATTAGATTCGACTCATACCTATTTCAAAAACTAAAGAATCGTGTGTATTTTAAAGACAGGACAAGGGATTCTACGGATATTTCAAAGGACGTATCTTTTCTTAAAAACACCGTAGCCCTTATTTTCAAAACACTACGATTAGTGTTATTTCAAATGGCACCACTGTATGACTCATATTTATATAAATGCAGATTAGTTATCATTGTGTTTATCATTCAGCTCCCGCATATTATTACTGTTCGCATCGCATTTGCATGTTTATATTGTACTTCCATATGCCATTATTGAGATCATGCTGTCAGGACACCAGCACCATTACCGATGATGCGTATGTTCCACATACACATACTTGCCGGCTCACACACATCATCATCGGTAATTGCCATGTCACTTACACTTTAGAGAATATTATTTCATTGACATAGCTTGTTAGCTGATAGTTTCGACATGATATTAGTGTGCTTGCTTTATATACTAGTTTAGTCATTGCAGTTATTACTTGCAAATTCATGCATATTATTATTCACTGTCATGCAGTATTATGGAGTTTTATGCCGATACTCATTATTTACTTACTCTTGATTCTTGGATTTCGGATTTTCATGAGATTTCTGGATTGGGGGGAAAACCGCAAGAATATATATATAAATTTCTCTCTCTCTCTCTCTTTTTAAAAAATGCAAATTGCGGTTTTCCCGTGATGTATGAGTTGTCCACCATGAGTTTTCAGGATTGCTGTTAGATTTCGAGACCCGATTCGAGGAGTTGGATGAACCGTCTCGGGTACATGGTGGGCCCGGTATGGTATCCCGGGGAAAGAAGCTCAAGTTGTATTCGATGAGCCTAGCAGGGGAGAACTACCTACCGGTGATATTATTTGGACTCGTCGTTTATCCGGAAGATACCGACCGGAGTCATAAGATGGTTACAGGCTGATCCGTTCTGCCGGAGCCCGCGGGCCGATCCCGCAGATGATACGGATGCCTGAGATATTGATATTTAAGATTTGAGATTTGAGATATTGAGATTTGAGATATTGAGATTTGATGATACAGGTCAGTCCGGGCAGCCGGAGCCTGAGATATTGAGATATTGGGATTTATGTTTTGTGTCGATGCTTGACACGGATTTCTTAGTTGATTTCATTGATGTTACTCGATTTATATACATACATTTATCTCATTAAAAATAGAAAATAGTTATCTCACTCATTTCATTACCTTACATTCATACCTCATACATATGATATATTGCTACCTGAGGCACTGACATGAGCACTGGGATTACACTTATGTATAGACATTTACCCTTGCCACCTTTTTATGCTTCAGACTTATCATTTGAGGTTGAATATATATTGAACATATGACTTAGGATTGCGTTATATATACGATTTCTGCTCTGTGATGTTTTCTACTCACGAGTTGGCAACTCACCCCTGTTATGCCACAGTTTCTTGCAGGTTTTGCCGTACAGGTTTTGTTACGGCTTTGCTGGCACACTGCTTTCATTCCAGGTGATTTGCTTGGTAGGTGGGTTCACTTGTATTGTGACCACCATTGTACTTTATTTTATTCATTGTATCTAGTAAAATCCATCAACCAAACATGTATTTATTTCAGACTTAGAGACTAGAGTTGTTATTCTTTCGACCTTAGAATCGCGCGTTGTATTACTATGGATTTCATGCTGTTTTGAGTTTCCTTTTCAGTTTTGATGCTCGCCCTTCGGCGTTGTATATTATATTACTTACGTGGTTGTGACCGTCGATTGACGAAGAGCTAGCTCCCGTTTGGGGATGCCTTTTATCATTCATGTATATATTTATCATGTTGTACCTCGTTCGGGGCCAGTATTTACAAACGAAACTGTGCCGAAATTTTCAGAAAATACTTTATGTTTTAGAGGCGCATAACTCGGCTTATGCTATTAAAACCACTTGATTTTAAACAAGTTTTCCTTCATTTATTATCTAAAATGGTTTTAGATTTCTGAGCTTTTGGCTTACTTGAATTAGATGGGGTCCTATAGACTTTATATGATTCAAGGGCCAGTCACGTGCCATTTTGGGTCGTGACAATAATACTAGCCGGCTTTGGATTAAATAGAATTATTAAATCGGGTTTTGATTTAATAATATATATATATATATTTTAATGTATATATATATATATATTTTAGTATTATTGTTCACTATTCATTTTCTATCTTTGGTGCTATCCGTGTTTTTATACGGATAAGCATATATGTAGGGATACATATACCGGGTGATGTATTCCGTATTTATACGGGAATGCTTCTAGAAGAAGGACACCTCATATTTGATTTTCTTTTTATAAAATTAAATGAAAATGAGGTAGAATGAAGCATGGTGTTAAACATGTAGAGAGGTATGGTTTTGCTTTTAAAAATGATAAAATCATTTGGGTGCACTATTGATGCATGGTTGTTAAAAGCAAAGCCATTCATTTTTCTTGACACTTGATGCTTCATTTTCTTTTTGCTTCTTGAGTTGCATCATGCTCCATGGTTGCAAGTGTTAGCAACCATCATCCTCACCTCTTATCCTTCTTCTTCTTCTTGCTCACTTGAGCTTGATTAAAAGAGTGAAAAAATTTAGTGATATATTCCTACATCACCGACCATCTACACCTAGCAAGTTTGGATCATCGGTTAGAGCCTCCTCCGGTTTCCCTCGGGTAGATCGTCTTCAGCTAGAGAGGTCAATTTTCAAGCGCGATCCCAGCGCCTACGAGCTTGGAGGGGTCTTCCACAATTGGGTGAACACGCGACAAAAGTTGTATTTTCTCAACCCTTGTATTTCTAGTGAGCTAGTTTAGGTTTTTGGATTGCATCATGAGTTTTACGGGTGTTTGGTACTCGCAAAAGTTTTTGTTTTCACTTCCGTCTCGACCGCGGCTTCTGCGACGTGGGCACCAAAACCCAACATGGTATCAGAGCCACTCTATAAACCTTAACTAGCTAGTTTGCATTAGTTTAGAGTTTCGATCAACGGAATTTTCCGATTCGCATTTCCATTTTATTTCCCGCTTTTCGAATTTTAAAGTTTTTCAAAAAATTGTTCAGATTGCCTTAAAATTATATGCAGGAAATACTAGAGGTCACAAAGAAATTGGAGCACATGAACCCAAATTTTGGCCACGAAACCGCCGCCTAACATGGCATTTAGTCGCGGTTCCGCGGCCAAATTTAGGCCGTTTTGCCCCAAATTTTTTTTGGTACTCTTGGTTGTGGAAATGTGATTTTTGGGATAATTGGTTTTGGCCCAGATTTTGTTTGAGTACTGGTTTGTGCTTGGGGCCAATGCGGAAATTTTTAATCGATCGAAATTTTGAATTCGTTGTTTTCAGTGCGTTTGTTAGTTTCTGCGAGCTTGAATATCATAGTGCGGTACAATCCGACTGGTTACTATATGCAATCAGGCGGGTTTGCGAATATGATATTCACGTTGATGTTCTGTGTTGCACTGATGTTATGGATGGATTTTCTTGATGGATAGCCTTGTGTGCAATGTTAGATGTACAGTTCAGATTCATTTGTATATTTATTATTGCGGGGCGAGCATCCGACATGTGGACTTTCTTTTCTACCAGTTTGTATATTCTTTTATTGGGGCACGACCGGATTGAGGTCGATGTCACCATTGTATATATATTTTCTTTTCTGTACTAGGATTACCCCGAGGAGGAGTGATCGAATAGCCGGGTTCTAGAGGGCAACATGCCCGCATCTCATGGCGTTGAGACCGAAGGGCTTTACTCTAGAATTGGCGGGCTATTCGCCACACTCGTAGGGGGTATAGGTTGACCCACGGAGGGGTGCTCAAGTTACTGGATTCCATGAAGTGCTGGTGGCCCATTCACTTTGTTGATTGGGGTTGCCTCACTTTTTGGATTGGCAGGTAATTTGCCGCACTCGCAGGGGTCTAAGTTCTTCATTACACTGGCTATCCACACGACCGGGGAACGCCGCGTCTCATTTATGGTTCAATTGAAACGCGGGGCTTCTAGATTATCCGCTATTCTATGTTATTGTTCGCATGCTTGTGATGATTTTTATCTGCGTGTGATGACTATTATCTGCCTGCGATGTTGATATATATATATATATATTATATATTTAGAAGATATTTATATATTTTTTTCATCCGCGCTAGTCCTTCCCCCACTATGTCGTTAGTTAAGTAACCTAACGGTACATGACGGGGCCCCGTGGCGAATGCGGATGGCATTAAATAACATGTTATTTTGGTTGTTTCTTTTTTGGCTTGGAAACTTAAAATGACGGGAACGCATTATCTGAATAATGCAAGGAAAAATAAACCTAAATGATGTTGTCTGAACCAATTTTAAAACTACTCGATTTTCTTCAAAACTCATAGTCGTATTCTTTTGCTTTGCATAGAGGTATTCGGTTAGGAATATGCCGCACCTCATTCTATGAGGGAAGAGCCTTGATCCCTTATATTGGGAGTTCACTCTTAAGCAAAGGTTTATGCTACTATTTTTAAGCAGAGCTTAAACCACTTCATTTCAAAGCCACTCGAGTTCCTGCAACGATATCAAGTTCATTAAGTTAAAGGTTTGTTTACACCGGTTTAAGTTTCGTTTACAGATATTTGTGAAAGCAGGCTCATTCATATACATAGGTGGAAGGTTAGTGCATGACACGAGCACATCAGTGGCGTTTTCACTTAGCAAAAATCCCTAAGGGTGAAGTGCACATGCATACATGTAGGTTGCTATAACACAATCAGAGGAAGAACAGGTGTTAGAAATGAAGCACTCGGTGGTCAACAATAAAAGAAAAGAATTTAAATAAACATTTTATTCTACAGGAAATAAATCACCAAACACGGGATCAAAAGTACAAGGGTTTACAAAACTATGAATAAAGTTTTCTAAAGCACTCTCATCCTTCTCCACCATGTCGAAGCGGCGATCTTCGCGAGGAGTCGCTCCCCATCGTTCAGCACCGTGCCCATTAGCGAAAGCAGACATGATGGCCCGCTGAGCCCGTATCTGGCTTAGCAACTGAACAGAGCGATCCTTCAGAGGCTGGGTAATCAAATCTGTCTCATGAAAGCAATCGATTTTGTCCTCCACTGCGTCGAGCATCGCCGGAGTAATCTCCGCCGGATGAGGTGGAATGTCAGTAAGCACAAATAGGAAGATCATCCGGAGCCAAATGGAGCCGATAGGAAGAGGAGAGCCCCTACGAGTCAGAAGCTTGTACATCACCGTGTCACATTGGTCATCTGTGAGAACGGGATCCACTAATCGTGCAGCAAAACAAGGAACAATTCTTTCGATAGGCACCTCACATGGTTGCCAATGAGCATGAGGACGATTGCAAGCCATAACTCTTGATCTGTTAAAAAAATGGTTCTTTCCTTATGAAGAAGAAGAAGATCATTGCTTCAGAATATAAAGAGAAGTATTTAAATTTAGGCACAGAAAATGTTGTGCATGGTGGAACTATTTCCAAGGCCTGACAGAAGGGCATGGGAAAAGAAAGAGTAGACTCATGGAAATCAGAGCAAGAAGGTGAAACAATTCCCTCAGCAGCGCCCCACGTGCATGACACGTGAGCGCCAGCGTTGATTCTTTTTAGGATTAGAACCTGTAGCAGCGCCTCACGTGCATGATATGTGAGCGCCGACGCTAGTTCTTTTCGGGATTAAATCCTGTAGCAGTGTCTCACGCGCATGACACATGAGCGCCGACGTAAAGAAAAGGGGGAGCTTTGCCATTCATACTTCGAAGAAATTTATACATTGGTGATAAGGATGATAAAAAAAGAAACAAACATCATCAAAATGTTTATAATGGAAGAACACTAAAATCTGGACATGAATTCTCAAACTCAAAAGAAAGCTTGAGTAATGCACGTTCAGCCTCATCAACCATCTTTTTGTGCATCTTCTCTCGGATGCAAGCGTCAGGGTCACCACTGATGTCTTCCGCCCTCTGATATGCTGATACTATCGCTTTCTGTTGAAAGACGCGGTGCAAAATGGCGACGAGATTATTTCTCCGTTTCTTTGAGATCAACCCTATTAAGTACACTGAATGTACCTTATCCTCGGCGTCATCGAGCACTTGGAGTGGCATAACTTCAAGACATCCGGGTATAGCTTCCCAGATCGACCCAACAACGATCTTTAAAAGATCAGAACGGCGGGGAAGCAATCGACCGTTATAATCGTCGAAGCGACGCATCACCTCAGCGCATTAGGAATCAGTAAACTCCTGGCCTTGACAACGACCTTGGATGCAAATCTCCTCATAAGAGATAATCTTTTCAAGGTCATACAAATTAGAAGCCATAATACCTGAAAAGAAAACCAGTGGAAGGTTACCAATCAAAATACTAAAATCATTACAGTCTAACGGAAAATCAATGGCCCTCATAAAATCAAGATTTTAACTCTAATCAGAGGATGTTCTGTGGGCAGAGATCTAAGCTCTGAGATGAGAATTAAATTCTCAAAGAATAAAGAAACTTCAAGAAGTGATGAAACAACAGTCATCTCAAGGGCCAAAGGTCTATTTATAGGATGTGAAAGGATGGTTCAACTCCCTAGAAGATCAAACGGTGGAAAAAGTGATACCGTTGCACTCACGTGTGAGCCACGTAAGAACAACGGTGCGGGGCATTTGTTCCCCCAAAATTTAAACATAATAAAAATAGCTAAGCTCTGTTAAATTTCAATGAGGCAGTGCCTCACGTGCTCCTCACAAGGGCGCCAGTGCCAACCCCTTAGGATTAAATCTTATAGTGGCGTCACATGTGAAGCTCACGTGGGCGCCAATGTGCAAAGCACAGGAGTGCCTATCATGAATATGAATTTAATTCTTAAGTGGCGCCCACGTGCACAACACGTGAGCCTTGGTGCCCAAGTTTATATCAGTAAAATTAAATTCTACATGAGGATATTTCCCTAAAAAATTAGGATACTCTCTGTTAAACAGAGCCGTTGGATCAAAGATCCAATGGTAATCAAACAATAGAATTAAATTCTATTCTGAGGAATATTTTTCCTCAATCTTTTACAAACAAAAAAGACAGTTCTCTGTAAAACAGAGAGCCCTTAGATTAAAAATCCAATGGTGATTAGAAATCACCGTTTGACAGAATAAATTTTGTATATGGGAAAATATTTCCCTAATCTTGCTAAAAACAAGAAAACATATTCTGTAAAACAGAAACACTTGGATCAAAGATCCAACGGTGGGTAAAATTCCCCAAATCTATTTTGAGACCAATTAAATCAATTGGAATCTCTCAATAAGAGATTTTCTACAAACTAATTAACAAACTAGCCTTTCCTATATAAAAGACCCGAGACTTCAAGTCTCATATAGGGGGAACCCCCCATAAGCTTCTGAAACAATACAGAAAGCTTTAAAAAAAAACAGAGAATTTAATTCTCAATAAAAGAAGACTTGCCTCCTCAAAACCCTAGGTAAAGAAAACACAGAGATCAAAAATATCTCTTTTTACCCATCTAAGGGTTTAACCCTTCTCAAAGAACTAAGTTCTTTCTCTGTATCAGAGATCCACAAGACAAGTCTCCCACAAGTTGAGAATTTAATTCTCATCGGGAAGATCTTATTCTTGAGAATCAAAGATTCAGAAAAGAACTAGGTTAAAAAGAAAGAAAAAAGAAAAAGAATATATGTTTTGGGAATTAAATTCCTCAGAAATTAAGGTTTAACCCTACATAAAAAGAAAAGAAGAACTTAGTTCTCCAATGAAGAAAAAATGATCCAAGGTGTTCAAAATAGAGATCTTGGTGGTCATTAATGGCCAAAAATGGTATTAACAGAGATTTAATCTCTAAAAAAAGGCACGTGGGCGCCCTCCCAATAGCTCAGCGCCTCATGTGAAAAACACGTGGGCGCCCAAAGCAAAAGGTCAGCGCCTCACGTGAAATACTCGTGAGCGCTGAATAAAAAGTGCTTAGCACTTCATATACAGCCAAAATGGCTGAGTGCTTAGCATTGATTGGGCAGCAAACAGTGCCTCACGTGCTCATCACGTGGACGCCATATAAAAAAAAGTGTTTAACGCTATATATAACTAAGTGCTTAGCACTGATTGGGCAACGCCCATAACCGAAGGCTTCACATGATACCTATTTGAATGCTAGAGCTTCAAATAAGTGTTTAGCACTTTTGCATAAAAAGGGGTGGCTGAACAAATAGAGCCCGAATAAGTGCTTAGCACTTTTGAACAAAAAATGACTGAGTAGGCTAAGCCTAAATTGGCTAAGTCTCTTGCAATTGAGACTAAATGCTCTGGATCTTAATAAATTTAATGATCCTTAAAATATTGCTAAGCTGGTCTTAGTCTCAAATAGGACTAATGTATCCTTAGTTAAAAAATAAATTGGGCTCAAATGCTCATATGTTTAAGTTGATCTTAATCTCAAACTAGATTAACGGTCCTTAAACCAAACAAAATATGTTTGAACTAAAGGAAAATATAACTCAAGTTCAAAATCCCAAATCTAAAATATACGGATTTGGACTAATCCGCGCCCTATGGGCAATGACATAAACTAGTCTCCGTATACAATCCATGGGAAACCAAAATAAAAAAAATACACACGACATGAAGCGAACTGCTGGAGCAGGAGAAAGTGGCTATCGTAACGCGATAATGTAATTAACTGCAAGGGCTTGCGCCTGTAGGGAAGAGCTTCCCCATAATCAAAAACCCCTCACAAATGAGGGGAAATCTGATAAAGTCTGCTACAACGATCACATCTGTCCAAACCTCCGATATATGGTGCCATAAATCAACTTGGTATTTTCGGAGAGGGGGATGGAGAAGTCCAAATAGTATCTGCCTCTAAATTCAGGAAAGACGATCCATTCCAGTTCATCTTTATTTTCGGCGGTGAATAAGGTTTTTCGCCAAAAACCAGTTATAGCCCTCCGTCATTTCAGATTAGTATTGCTTAGTATTTGTGCTACATTTGTCGTTGCCATTCGCCGAGGCGTAGTGTGCGGTAGCTCTGTAATACTTTTCTGTCGCATGGATATGTGGATTGGTTAGGACAGTCGTTCGACCTTGTTGACCTTGTCAAGGGTCTGTGCGGATGGGTCTAATGCAAGCAGGATAATGACGGGTTGAACTTGACTAGGACACTTTGACTTGTTGACCTTGTCAAGGTCACTTGGATCCTAGGGGAAAAAATCATATCGGGAGTTTCAAACATATGAGAAACTTGCCAGGCATGCGCATACCTTCTGGAGTGTGGTAACTTGAGTGGATTCCGTCAGGTTATCACTTGATGATAGTTGGGTTCCGATTCCCACTGATGAGAATGTATTACTCCTCGTGAGATTTTTCACTTCACAATTAGCTAACCTATTAGGTGTCTAGAAAGTATTAACGAGGTTACGCCTCTACGGAAATGAGGTTATTAATTGGGTCCGTGCGAAAGCACGGGGGACCTCCCTCGGAGTACCAACACTGTCCTGGCTGAACAGTTAGCGAACTTGTAAAATATAAATGATTCCGACTAGTTCTCCTTTTAGGGTTTGAAGGAGAATTCGAGAAAGCAGTGGGAACCATCCTGATTAGATAAAGTGAAAACCAATCTAATCTTGATAGAGTGCACGCTGAGTGTTTCTTTTCTCTCTCTCTCTGGTACAGCGACCTATGACTTACCTTAAAAACTCATGAACCAAGTTAACCGAACCTCCTTATACACTTGGGCTTTGGATAGTCATGATTCACGACAAAGTCTCACATATCCCTGCCACTCCTACTCTTCCCTTTGCATTTCTTCAGAACATGTCATATCACCACGATGATCCATATTGCTTGGAACGGCCATTGTATAGTTGCATACAAACTCGAAGATGATAATTCAGTTGAGGATGGCCACAGGTTCTGGAGAAATTGAATAGGATTATTCGATTGTCTCTTCCCTTATCTTTTCTCAGGTTGCGAGAGCTCCTTGTATTAGGAGAGTACACCTATTACGCTTATTGAATAGTCTTCTTCCAAATCTCAGACTGGTGCCGAAAGGTAGGGAAGGAAGAAAACCAGTTTGCATAGGGACGGTGTGCAGAAGGTAAGAAGTAGAGACATATAAAAGGATTGAAGTGAGGGCAAAGGAAATTGCGACTACTGTCATGATTTTGGATAATGGAAAATGCATTATTACGAATACCTGGCCCACCCCTATGAAAGATTTTCATGTTTCAGATTTTTTGTGTATTTGTAAAAGAGAATCGTTTTCCCAATTAATTCTAACTCCAGGGTATGTATTTACCAGATTTGGATCTCACATCTGTACGGTGTTACAGATGCTGAGTAGGAGTAGAATATTGGGAAATGGACGATTTGATCCTCAATATCAGAATTCATTGCAATTGGTGATGTTGGATTAAATCGCCTGGCTATGCTTAACGACAAATATTGGTTTCAAATAATCGTTTTTATGCACAAAATTTTAAAATGAAATATCTGTAACTTTATTTTATAAAGTGAGATATACATTTTGAAAATTGTGTTGTAAACATTTACCTTTATTAGTAGAGGATAAGATAAGGTGTATTGAATAACAGTGTAAGACATTCTCGACCAAAATACATTTTTCAAGTTACAATACATAGAATTTGAGTTGGTATACTCTTGGGACTTATACATAAAAATGTATGTTGTCTAGTGTCCTTCAGGACAAGGGGTTGGTACTCTTACTTCATTCAGGTTTACCTATGAGTTCTTTGGTTTTAGACACGCATTTGTTGTAATGCAAGGTCTAAAAATCTTGAGAAGTTTATTGGTATAAGAATAAAGTAGAGAGCCATACGTTGGAAATATCAGGATTTTTTGAGGTGATCGAAGATGTAGATATTTATGATAGGTATTTGTTAGTTATATATATGCCCTAGAGGCCATTGTTGTACATATGATGTATATTATAGTGGATGCTTGGATATATATAGAGAGGACTTTCTTGCTCGACATGATAGTATGCTATTTGGTTTCATTTTGTCTTAACATGTTGACTTGTATTAGTTTACTGTCTTGCTCTCACATGTTGATAAAGCCCTTAGGATATGTACTCGACTGCTGGGACTGTGATGAGATCACACTAGTGGGGCCAGGGTAGACAAAGAGTACATCCTATAATTGTTCCTAGTTGAGGGTGTGTCGAGACAGGGCATCGATACACCAGAGTAGACTAGCGTATACGCATCTTGACCCATATGATGGGCGATGGATGATCCCATATCCATTGGTGTTTGACATCAAAGATGGTGTACGGGTGCTGATTGGTACGAAAGAGTGTGTTTGTAGTAATTAACCGCAATCAGAACGGTGTCGCATGTAGCTAGACCGAGGTGAGTACGGGTCGTCCTCAGGGAAACGTGGAGCCTTTTACTCTTACTTTAGATGTGTTGAGAAAGAGAGGAGAGATAAAGAATTTTGAAGAATGGTTTCTAGACCTACGTTAAGCAAGAATGAAAAAATATAGATCTAGATTATTTTAGGGATGTAGTTAATATAATAAGGGGGCTTGTAGGGTTCGTTAGGATTTAGTAGTCATGGATGGTTAATTAAAAGTTGCCATTTTTATCCTTTAATAGATTTAAAACTAGAACGACGGTGATGCGTGTAGATTAGGGTTTCTGGAGGGAAAAGGAATCCCACCCTGAACCCTTATCTCGACACGGAACTCCGTTCAAATCTAGCATTTACCAAAACAATCATTAATCTAATCTCTAATCGAGGTCGGAACTAGCAAAGAATTGCTAGCACGCCCGATTAGGATGTTAATGATTCTTTTGATAAAGTTCATAAACTTTATAGGACATAAAAAGGGTTTAGGGATTTTCATCATCCATTAGCCTACCCTAATCCTACGAACCCTAACAAGCGGAGAATTACTCGCGCATGTTGGGAGAAGAAGATGAAAAGACAGAGTGGGAAAACATAATATAAAATGCAAAAGAATTAAATAAAATAACTACCTTTATTAATCAACTCGAACAATCTATACTTTATTCCGTAGAAAATGATTACAAAACTAGTTGCTTCTCGATCTTTCCTAAGGAGGTAGACGAACAGTTGATGATCAACCTGGATGCGTGAGCGTCAGGGACTTCGTGATCTCTTCGGCTTGATGAATTTTCCAAGAGGCTCTCGGTCCCTTTTTATAGTGCAAAGCCAGAATCATTTGCTTCAAAAGTTGGTAAAATATAGAAGAGATTCATCCCAAAAAATAGCAACTTCTATCTCCAATACTGCTGCGGATCCGCGGCCAAAGAGGGGGTATGGCCGCGGATCCGCGGCTATTAGATCTCCTCCCTTCATCAAATTTCAAGAGTTATGTAGTTATGACATGTGTACTTCTCTGGAACCTTTGTATCTTTGAAATCTTCTCGTGGTTGCTGCCAGACTTAGTCTCCAAGTTTTGCTTCTTAATTAGGCAAGTCTTCTTCAACAACTTGATTTGCTTGATTCTAGTCTTTGAAAAATTCTGCACACTTGGAAATCTTTTGCACAACAACTCAAATAATATTTAGTAGACTTAGTTCTACTAGGATTAGGTCAATGAATTTATTTGCATACATTTTCCTACCAAATGCTAATTATAATATATCAACACATGGAAAATAGTATTTTTACACATAAACCCTCAAATGTATGATATATTATAATAAATTCCTTTTTTTAATATGAAAATGGTAGGAAAAATGTAATACAAATGTGCAGTTTTATCAACTGAACAAATACCCCCAAACTTATCTTTGATCGTCCCGAGCAAACTAGTTTATTCAAGAGGAGAAAAAGAAAGAAGAAAACTAAGCACACTTTCGTAGGCAGACACGATTGCACTGAGCACGTGCAACAAGCCGTTAAACCTCTAGGTGTCCCTAGTAGGAGGAGTGTTGTCTCCTGAGGGTTTTCAGCGGATTACACCCACAAAATCCTATAACAAAAGAGAGATGGTGAAATTTACATATAAAGATAAGAACCATAAAAGAAAGACTTTGAAAATAAGAGTTTCCAACTATACTAGCTTTTCAGTTGTCATGAGCCCTATCTTAATAGTCATGAAAAAATGTTAGAAATCACATCATCTCTCAATAAAACGTCGTCTTTATTCTTCATTCCTACCTTTCATCCAAACATTGATCATATAACCCCACGTGTGTGTAAAGAACATCCCTACACTCGGAGAATTCAATTCAAGCTATCATACTCTTGTCCATCTACCTCGGTACTTTTTAACTTGATGAATATTTAGGTTTGCTCACAACTTTTCATGCGACCGTTAATACTTCTTGAGGTACTAACCGACCGATTACTCATGTGCTTGCTGATTAGGTGATAATATTTTTCTCATCTTGCACCACCTAAGGCTTAGCAGTGACTCCCAGACCAGTTGGCCTTAGGGCACTAGGTGAAGAGGCACCCTCGCTATATTGTTTTATTGCTGCCTTGGCGATACAAAACCAGTGTTCATTTTTTTTCTTTTCACCAATTTTATATTTTCTTCATTTTTTCACTTCCTTCATAATTTGGCTTTTAGACAAGAGCATTTCAAGGTATCCTCTACTATCCCGAGTTTTAAGACGTGTGTAAGTGCATATAGTAGGGTATCAATATTCAAATGTTTGGCTTTCAGAATAGAAACTATTTTTCAGACTTATTTTTATCCTCAGATTAGTGACTTCCTTCATCTTACTAACCCTTGGGACAACAGCTCATAACTAATTATTACTAGTTCGTTTAAGAAAATTTCTAATTTTCTTGGTTTTCTTAAACTATTCCTATCTTTTGGATGTAATTTTTCACTTTCTACTCTTTTGTTATAAAAGAAATTTTTTTTAAAATTTTTGAAAATGTTGTGCTTATGCAAAATATGATGCAAATTGATGTGTAAATAAGCACAAACCTCCCCCAAACTTGTTTTCAACAGTGTCCTCACTGTTGCTATCTGCTGGATCACAAAAACCTGTAAGCTTGGAAGGACATTATTAATGGGGGCAAGAATATATGAAAGTGAAAATGCTCCCCCAAACTTATTTTTGGCTCACAAATTTGAGGACAAAAGTTATGTTCAAGAGCCAAAAATATAACCCCCCCCTCAAACATGAGTTAGACAATACGAAGCATTTTAAGGGGGGATGAGTCTTTTGATCAAAATAAAGCTTTACAAAGACCAAAAGTTAACACCAACCATTCAAAGATTTTATCAGTATATCATATAGGTTGGTGGAAGAATGTGTTGTATCGAGTCAAGAAAAAGTGGGGAAGGGATAAGAGGTGGTCTGGAAAGGATTTGAAATTAGAGAAAAGAAAGAATGAGGATGAATGTGAATGATTAGGAAGAAGGAATGGTGACGGTTCAACCTCTATAGGTGGAGATTGATCAATCACAAAATCCGTATTGTTTAAAAATTCAAGTTTGTCAGCAAAAAGTTTTTCAAAACTTTTATCAATGGTGTGATTGAACATTCTGCTGTCAAAGAGTTTTGTGCCAGAATTTATCCTACTTGATTTATCAAAAATCATTGATGTAGAGGACTCGAAAAACTTATCTACCTCATTTTCAAAAATATCCAAATCAAGTTGAATTTCTTGTATTATTGAACTTGAATTAACGGATTGTGATTCATCAAAACTCACTGAAACTATAGGAACAGAAGAAGAACCGGAGAAAGTAGAAGGTGAAATGGGTAAACAAATTGGTGTGTCGAGTGTTGCTGAACCAGATGTGGAAGATGGAGGCTGTATTTCGGTCTGATCTTCGGGTATACCATTATCATCAACTTCAAGACATATTTGGGGTTCGGGAAGAATTAAAGGCTCAAGATGATGACCACAAGGAAGTGAAAGGATTTGATGAATTGGTGGGACAAAATCATCCAAAATTTCGGGTTCATCAATCAATATATCCCCAACGTCAATCACCTCATTCAAGTGAAGGTTAAAATTCTCAAACACCTCATCAAAAGTTTGGTTTTCAATCAGTTTTGGTTCAAGAGTGGAGGTGTAGATATCACAAGGGTTGGGTATGGTTTCACTTGAAATGGACCCTTCACAGTCGGGTAAATCAAACACTACAAAGTCACACAACTTATCAGTCATTCTATTTGGTATACTTGATGAATCTATGAAACTGGAGTTGTGGATTTCAGTTTGGAATGGGGAGGCTTGATAGGATGGGTGTATAATTTTGTCTCTCTACCCAAATTCTCATTTTGTCCGATGCCCGTATTATATACTGAAAATTTTTGGGCTGGTTCGGAACTCGTTGCCCTTTCATATTTAGCCATGCTTTCCTTCCATTCCTCTCTAATGCGGTTCATCATCACAATACCTTCTTCTAATTTCCGCTCAAGACTAGACTTTGGTTGATAAGGGGTTTCAGTATAAGATTGAAATTCCTGTGGATAATTAAAACTCCCAAATGACTGATTAGAAGAACTGTCTAGAGAAGGTGGAAAAGTCGGATTGGATTGATAGGAATAGAATGGTTGCGGAACTTGGGTAGGAGTAAGATCAATATTATGATAAGAAGAATATTGATATGGGTTGGTTGGTTGGTTATTTTCAACAGACATCTTATATGGCACAAACCGCATATCAAACTCTTCTCTGGACAGTGGTGGTGATGGTTGATATTGGTCCGGGTTGAAACTTTGGCCTCTAGACCTAGATATGTGCTCAGCAATGGACATTCGTCTAGGTGCTTCCTCACTCTGGGTATCAACTGAAACAGGTGTAGGATTAGGATACGGTTGATAAGACCTAGACTGAGGTGGCCAACTGTTTCTTCCTGCGTGTTCTATATGATCTCTTAAGGATATGGAAGAGCCGGACGGTATACCGAAGGGATTACGAAAACAAGAGATATCTGGTTGTGGACAGCAAAGCTCGGCAAGAGATCGTTTGTTTGGGTCACCCATTATAAGAAGAGAAGAAGGGGGAATGGGTAAAAAGGGGAGAAAATAATTGGTTTGTTTTGAAAAATGACTGATTTAGACAAATCACACAAAAATGCACAAACAACCCTAGAACTATGGTTACCTAGGTCCAGTCTCTAGACCGCTCCTAGACTTCCAAAGGACAAGTCACAGGATCAATCCTCTACCGCCTCCGTACTACCCTTATAGCCAGGTAAGTGACAGGTAAGTGGGAAGGAACCACAGTAGTGGGCCTAATTAAAAACCACTAGCCTTTGACACACTTGCCTAGGCACAACAAAAGTAATGCGGATAAGCGATAGATTACCCACGACCTTCCTCTGTCCTTATTGAGCGCGACAGTCCTTAGAGTCTGGTCTAGATATTTTTTAAATTAATGAAGGGTTGATCTATATGCTCGGTTTGTGATTTGTGGGGCTTAGGAAGGGTGATTAAATCCCCACCTAATCTTGATTTGGTTTTTTTTTGCCCCTTAAAAATCCGTATTAAAATATGCAAAAACAAACCGAAAAACAAAACTTTGCAAAAAGATTTTTGAGCGGCGATATTTTGCAAAGAATCCTGCAGAAAATAGATTTTATTGGATTTGAGAGGAGAGAGAAAGAGTTAAGAAAGATACCAGAGAAGTGTGAAACCCTAGATCTCCTGTTTCCTCAAGTCCGTGACTTCAGATTCCCTCGCAAAATTCACACACAAATCATTAAATATGCAATTTGCAGTTTTATTTTAATAATGATATGAATCGTCTAAGAATTCAACACAAATAGCAAGAATAAAAAATTACGCGCGTTTCCCCGGCAACGGCGCCATTTGATTGTCACGAAAGAGTGTGTTTGTAGTAATTAACCGCAATCAGAACGGTGTCGCATGTAGCTAGACCGAGGTGAGTATGGGTCGTCCTCAGGGAAACGTGGATCCTTTTACTCTTACTTTAGATGTGTTGAGAAAGAGAGGAGGGATAAAGAATTTTGAAGAATGGTTTCTAGACCTACGTTAAGCAAGAATGCAAAAATATAGATCTAGATTATTTTAGGGATGTAGTTAATATAATAAGGGGGCTTGTAGGGTTCGTTAGGATTTAGTAGTCATGGATGATTAATTAAAAGTTACCATTTTTATCCTTTAATAGATTTAAAACTAGAACGACGGTGATGCGTGTAGATTAGGGTTTCTGGAGGGAAAAGGAATCCCACTCTTAACCCTTATCTCGACACGGAACTCCGTTCAAATCTAGCCTTTACCAAAACAATCATTAATCTAATCTCTAATCGCGGTCGGAACTAGCAAAGAATTGCTTGCGCGCCCGATTAGGATGTTAATGATTCTTTTGATAAATTTCATAAACTTTATAGGACTTAAAAAGGGTTTATGGATGTTCATCATCCATTAGCCTACCCTAATCCTACGAACCCTAACAAGCGGAGAATTACTCGCGCATGTTGGGAGAAGAAGATGAAAAGACAGAGAGGGAAAACATAATGTAAAATGCAAAAGAATTAAATAAAATAACTACATTTATTAATCAACTTGAACAATCTACACTTTATTCCGTAGAAAATGATTACAAAACTAGTTGCTTCTCAATCTTTCCTAAGGAAGTAGACGAACAGTTGATGATCAGCCTGGATGCGTGAGCGTCAGGGACTTCGTGATCTCTTCGGCTTGATGAATTTTCCAAGAGGCTCTCGGTCCCTTTTTATAGTGCAAAGCCAGAATCATTTGCTTCAAAAGTTGGTAAAATATAGAAGAGATTCATCCCAAAAAATAGCAACTTCTATCTCCAATATCCTGCTGCGGATCCGCGGCCAAAGAGGGGGTATGGCCGCGGATCCGCGGCTATTAGATCTCCTCCCTTCATCAAATTTCAGGAGTTATGTAGTTATGACATGTGTACTTCTCTGGAACCTTTGTATCTTTGAAATCTTCTCGTGGTTGCTGCCAGACTTGGTCTCCAAGTTTTGCTTCTTAATTAGGCAAGTCTTCTTCAACAACTTGATTTGCTTGATTCTAGTCTTTGAAAAATTCTGCACACTTGGAAATCTTTTGCACAACAACTCAAATAATATTTAGTAGACTTAGTTCTACTAGGATTAGGTCAATGAATTTATTTGCATACATTTTCCTACCAAATGCTAATTATAATATATCAACACATGGAAAATAGTATTTTTACACATAAACCCTCAAATGTATGATATATTATAATAAATTCCTTTTTTTAATATGAAAATGGTAGGAAAAATGTAATACAAATGTGCAGTTTCATCAACTGAACAGGTGCTCAGTGGAGACTGGGTACACTGAACGGACTCGCCGAGAACTCCTAGATGGTATTTTCCTATCGTGAGATAGCAGTTCTCCGGTGACACTGATACAGGTTAGTCTGTAGACACGAGATCGTCATAGAGTCTTGTGTGATTCCCACTCTGCTTTGATTTCCACCTTACCAAATCCAAGAGGGCGTACAAAATGGTGGCTTTTGGGTACAGTCCCGAATCACATGGAGGCAATGAGCGATAGGAAGGGTTTCGTATCTCCTGGTATAGGGAGTTGATGTTGTGCAGTGTTCGATTGGCTATAACTGGAAGTCCCTGGCCAGGGCTGATATGGAGTGCTGCTGGTAAGAGTTATCAGTAGTTTCTCGACCCGTTATGAGCCTTATATCGACACGACTTATCGGTTACTGGGGTCTGGCGTATACCACCCCTAGACTAGATATGCAACATATCAGACGAAGAGATCGGACTGTACGGGAGTGTTACTGATTGGATTCACAGGAGAATGTACACGCTTGCTTGTTGATCTTCTGATCGCTCAATACCTGGGTGGCTGTTACGTTTAGCTGACCGCTTGCAGCTTGTGGGTGTTTGATATGATCATCACCTACTGTCGGCGTATTGACGATTCTTTAGAGTCCTACACAGAGGTTTCCTGGCTCAGGTAAAACGGAGTAAGAGCATATATGTGATATGTGCGGGACCGAGAATAATACGATATGAGATACCGTATTCTATTCTCGCGATATGAGATATCGGCCGGGTATATGTGATATAACCGGGTCATCGGACCAAGTGTTGATTCGATGAAATGGTATATGTTATATTAGTCGGTTATATGTAATATAGCCGGGTTATCGGATCAAGTGTTGATTCGATAATTTAATGTATAATTATATTTGTGATATATTACCTTACGTTGACTAATATAAGCTCGCTTTATTGATTCATTTTCTTACGGGATAATACATTGATATATATGCGATATATGTTAATTGTATTATTTTCTATTGTTACAAAATTTATTGTATATGTGATATATAATATTGTAACAAGATAGGGTTACAAATTTAACAATGGTTTAGGGTTTAAACTTGGTTAGGGTTTGGAGTAGGGTTAGCTTTTTCATGAAGCTTCCATGAAGCTTTGACTTTATCCTTAAGCTTGATATTTTGTGAAGATATTATTTAACCCAATCCAAACCTCAACCTCTAGTTAATTCTCTACATGAGTTAACTTTATCATGCTTAACTCATGGTTAGCTTTGTAACCACTACAATAATTCATTATTCATCACAAAAGGATTGGCTTTATCTTCTTCTTCTTCTAGCTCTTGAAAAACCTTCACTAGCTTTTGTGTTTGTGATGAATAAGTGTGAGAAATAGAAAACAAAAGAGAGCAAAATTCCTACTTCATCATCCTCATCTATTCTAGCCACTTAGATTAGGGTGTTCACTTCTCTAATAAGTTGTTTAGTGAAGTGTAAGCTTGGGTTAGAGATTCTTCATGGTAGATCATCTTAGATCATGAAGACTTCAAGCAAGATGCATCATTCACCTCTTGGAGCCTCACGAGAGTCGGAGTTCTTGATGATCGCAGCGAAGGGACCTCAACACGGAGCTTATGAAGCGAAGGAGCGGACTACAAAGGTTGTAATCTCTCACACTTAGTTGTAAAGATGTTTACTTGCATGTTAAACCCTAATAATCTAGCAAAGATCCCGGCATTGGGTTGTTCGGCACGTCTAAATTTTTATTCGGGCATGTTTGATGCCTTATTAACCCTTGTTAGAGTGCCTAGGAACCCTACAGTGGTATCAGAGCCTAGATAGAGCATTAGGCGACGTGTATTCGAAGTTAAAAGTCCGATCGAACCCCGATACGCCGAAAAAGACCTCCTCTCTGGAAATTTTTTAAAAATATGATTTTTTTCTGCATTAAAAATACTCAAAAAAATCAGCAGGGAATTCTAAGGGTTACCATGAAAAACAAGCCCCCAAGGCTCTTATATGGCCATGGAACCGCGGCAAGAAGCTACTTGTAGTGGCGGTTCCGCGGCAGAAACAGTGAATTGGGGACAGGTTTTTATGCAGTAATTTACGTAGGTACTTGTATATTCTTCTGAGTATTTTTAATCTGACTCAAGTGATGAGTTTTCTGGGGATCTTTTGGTACTCGTGGATTCGATCGGAAAATTTAATTTCGTTATGTTTTCTAGATATTTAGAAACTGTTAAAATGTTCGAACGGATATCATTAACTCAATTTTTCCCGGCACGAAAAACTTTCAAGTGTTGAATTTTTCTTGAGTTTAAATCTTTCGGAAAAATGTGCAAGTAACGCGGTGAACCCTCTAGAAGAACACAAACCTTAACTCGATTATGTGACCGTCTGAACTGCCGCTAAACCTTAGGGTTTGGGGCAGTACGGCGTGCCACATGTGAGGCGTTGGCTTGACCCTTCTACGGCCGGACCATTGCTACTATGACATATTCTGGGATTATTTGAACTCCGCTCAAATGTTGAGCTATTTAGGAAATCTTGGGTATTTGATTATTCAATCGGAAAGTTTAATATTGTCTATTTATCTGGAATGTGATAAATATGTGGAATTCATATAGTTAGGCATGAAATGCGAAGTATGTGATATTTCGGATTTACGATGTCTAAAGAGATTGTGGATTCCAAATGTTGTAGTTTTACACTTTTTTTTCTGTGACCGTAAGCGTAGTATGTGGGGTATCGCCGGCTTCGTTGCTATACATCAACGACAATCGGGATACACATACTTGCTTATGTTGATGATATGAGATATTATGTGTTGCTGTGATATATTATATTGGATCGTCGTGTTCTGAATAGCCGGGGGTTTTATGTGAGATGGGGTTTTTTATTTTCATTTATGTAAAATTCAATTGTATGTAATATTCTTTTATTGGGGCACTTCCGGGATGAGGTTGATGTCACCATTGTATATTATTTACTTTTCCGCATTAGGTAGACCCAAGGAGGGGAGCATAAGTAACCGGGTTCTAGGGTCCAGTGGGAGGCCATCTCGAGGAGTCGAGACTGGGTCTCCTAACCCTAGAATTAGCAGTATTACTTGCAGCTCTCGTAGGGGTCTAGGGATGTGGGTTTGGCTATTCATCGCGACCGTGGAATCCGTGTTTTATACAGGCTCGCATTAAAAACACGGACATCCTAGTATATCCAATATTTCATATATGTTCTTCTACTGCAATGTTCTGTGATGAGATCATATTACTGCCTGAGACGAATACTTATACTATATATATATATGCTGATATATAAATATTACTGCTTTCGTTTCTTCTGTTATACTTAGGAAGCATTAGCTGATGGGATATATTAATGAGATTAATAAAAAGAAAAGAAACCTAAAAGATATTGTAGAATCAAAACTTTATAAAAAGGGTAGCTACAGTTTGTTTTTGCATAGCGGTATATATGATATACCCTGCACCTTATTCGATGAGGAAAGAGCCGAGATCCCTTCACCGGGAGTGACCTCTTTAGCGAAACTGGCAGATGCTACAAACTCACGGTTTAGTTTTTGACAGCTTATATAGTTCTTGCTTTGCACAGCGGTATATGTGATATATCCTGCACCTTATTCGATTTGGAAAGTGCCGAGATCCCTTCACCGGGAGTGACCTCTTTAGCAAAACTAGAAAAGCCTCAAAAACTCCTTTTCAAAAATCACTTGATTCTACAACGATATCAAGTTCATTACGCTCATGGTTTTCTGAAAAACCTGCGTAACCCTCCGTCATTTCAGATAAGTAATATTTAGTAATCGTGCTGCGGTAGTTTGGCATGCGTTAAGGCGTAGTGTACGGTAGCTGATTATTACTTATCTGTAGCATGAGATGCGATTGGATTAGGGTATTCGTACGGCGTTGTTTGGCATGCGTCAAGGGCCGTACGGGTGGGTTTAATTCAATCACGAAATGTACGGGTTGAACTTGACTAGCGGACTATGGGTTGTTTGGCATGCGTCAAGGTCATAGCACGCTAGGGGTAAAAGTATTATCGGGAATTTCAAGTGTTGAAATTTGCAATGAGATTGCATACCTCCTATGAGATAGTTGGATCCCGATACCCACTGCGAGTAAGAGTTACTCCTGGAAGAGTTTTACACAGGACAATTAGCCGATCAAGTAGGTGTCTAGAAAGGTGTTAACGGGGTTATGCCTCTGGGAAAACGAGGTTTATTTTAATTAGGTCCGTGCGAAAGTACGGGGAACCTCCCTCAAAGTATCAACACTGGCCTGGCTGAAAGATTGGCGAACTTGTAAGGTGTAATTAATCCCGGCTAATCTTACCTTTTAGGATTTGAAGGAAGATTTAATAAAAACCGTGGGAGACATCCTGATTAGATAAGATAATAACCAATCTAATCTTTCAAGAGCATACGCTAAAGTGTCTTCTTCTCTCTCTCTCCAGGTAGCGACCATGTCAGGCCATAATCAAGATAATAATATAGATGTATTGACTGAACCTGCTTAATATACTGAGCAGGGCATCGTTGGTCCCGTTCTTTCTTATAAGAGTTATAAGACTGAACAGGAAATAGGAGAATATCTGGATTCTCTTGCCGCCCAAACGGAGAACATGCATGTTGATGCACCTTCTTCGGGTATGTTAGTTATTGAGAACTGTTTCTCAGTTCACCCTACGTCCTGGGTATTAGATACCGGATCAGGATCCCATATATGTAAAATGTTACATGGGCTACGTAAAGGTAGAGAACTGGGAAAAGGTGATCATTCCGTTCAAGTAAGGAATGGTGCAAATATTGCAGCCAAAGCAGTTGGCGAATATCACCTTGTATTACCAAGTAGTAGTACACTGATTCTGAATGAGCGCTATTATATACCGAACATGATGTGCAACATTATATCAGTTTCTTTATTAAGTAAAGAAGGATATAATTTTATAGTACAGGATAATGTTATGAACATATTCCTGAATCAAAAGTTGATTGGATCAGGCTCGTTACATAATGGTATATTCATTCTCAATCAAAATACTGTCCTTAATATACAAAACACACACAAGAGGAAGAGTTCAGAAATGAACGAATCCTTCTTGTGGCAGTATAGACTTGGTCATATCAATGCGACACGGCTAGCTAAGTTACATAAGGATGGATATTTGAATTCGTTCGAATTATCATCTTATGATACTTGCCATTCATGTCTCAAAGGGAAAATGACCAAGACTCCGTTTAGTGGACACGGAGAAAGAATTATGGAACTCTTAGGACTAGTACATAGTGATGTATGCGGTCCCATGTCTATACACGCCAGGAACGGTTCATCCTACTTCATTACATTCATTGACAATCTCTCGAGATATGGACATGTGTTCCTGATGAAACACAAGTCTGAAGCTTTTGAGAAATTCAGAGAATATAAGCACGAAGTAGAGAACCAAACGGGTAAAAGTATCAAGATCCTACGATCTGATCGAGGAGGAGAATACTTGAGCAATGAGTTCCTAGATTATCTAAAAGAGAATGGGATTCTCTCTCAGCTTACTCCTCCATATACACCACAGCACAACGGTGTATCGGAGCGGAGGAATCGCACCCTATTAGATATGGTACGCTCTATGATGAGCACCGCTGAGTTGCCTATTTCCTTCTGGGGGTATGCGCTTGAGACGGCCATAGACCTATTGAATAGGGTTCCCACCAAATTTGTGCCTACCACTCCATATGAGATATGGAAAGGAAAGAGACCACATCTTAATTACATTAAGATATGGGGTTGTCCGGCATATGTAAAAACACAACATCCGGACAAGCTCGAGGCAAGATCAGTTCTATGCAAGTTTATTGGATATCCCAAGCATTCGCAAGGGTATATCTTCTACCACTTCGAAGAACAAAAAGTGTTTGTTTCTCGACATGCCACCTTCTTAGAAAAGGGTTTTCTAATGAAACAAGATAGTGGCAATGATGTAGAACTGGAAGAAGTTCCAGCAACACAAACTGCAACTGAAGATTTAGTGGAACCATAGGATTCAGTAGTACCCGACGAACCCCAGCCTCTCCGCTGATCTAGTAGGGTTTCTCATCCACCTGAGAGATACTACGGTTTTCTCATTGATGGTGGAAGCGAGGATTGCATCATAGAAGATGATGACCCGACTAGTTTCGAGCAGGCCATCACAAGTGGGGACTCTGTGAAATGGCTGGATGCAATGCGATCTGAGATGGAATCCTTGTACACCAACAAAGTATGGACTTTAGAAGTTGCTCCTGATGGGGTAAAACCCATTAGGAGCAAGTGGATCTTTAAGAAGAAACTTGGTGTAGATGGAAAAGTGGAGACTTTCAAAGCTAGACTTGTTGCAAAGGGTTTTCGTAAACGACCAGGTGTGGATTATGACGAAACCTTTTCTCCAGTGGCTATGCTTAAGTCCATCCGGATCTTACTTGCCATTGCTGCATACCATGACTACGAAATCTGGCAAATGGATGTTAAGACCGCCTTTCTAAATGGTGATTTAGAGGAGTGCATGTACATGACTCAGCCAGAGGGTTTCGTAGATAGTGGGAGCAGCGGAAAGGTGTGCAAGCTGCTTAAATCCATCTACGGGTTGAAGCAAGCATCGCGGAGTTGGAACATCTGCTTTGATGTTGTATTCAAAGAGTTTGACTTCATCAAGAACGTAGATGAACCTTGTATTTACAAGAAGATTGCAGAGAGTAAGGTTGTCTTCCTCGTATTGTACGTGGATGTCATACTCTTGATAGGAAATGATGTTCCTATGCTGCACTCGGTCAAGCTCTTCTTATCACAAAGATTCTCAATGAAAGATCTAGGTGATGCCTCCAGCATTTTAGGGATTAGGATCTATAGAGATAGATCCAAGAGGATACTGGGATTGTCCCAATCCAGGTACATTGACACCATACTAAAGAGGTTTAGTATGGAAGAATCTAAGCATGGGAACCAACCCACGATCTCTGGACTCACTCTCTCCAAAAAGATGTCTCCTAAGACTGATTTGAAGAGAGCTCGCATGCAAGGGATACCCTATGCTTCGGCAGTAGGCTCTATCATGTACGCGATGCTATGTACCAGACCCGATGTAGCATACTCACTAAGTGTAGTGGGTAGGTATCAAGCAGATCCAGGAGAGAATCGCTGGACAGCTGTGAAGAACATTCTCAAGTACTTGAGAAGAACTAAGGAGATGTTCTTGGTGTATGGTAACGGAGAACTCCAGGTGGAGTCCTTTACCGATTCAAGCTTCCAAAGTGATAAGGACGACTCTAAGTCGCAATCGGGATTTGTCTTTACCCTAAATGAAGGGGCGGTTTGTTGGAAGAGTTCCAAGCAAGAAACCGTGGCAGACTCGACGATAGAGGCTGAATGCATCGCTGCCAACGATGCTGCCAAAGAGGCTGTCTGGATGAAGAAGTTCATCACTGAACTTGGTGTGGTTCCTTCCATTGAGCATCCAATACCTTTGTATTGTGATAACAATGGAGTTGTGGCTTTGGCCATGGAACCCAGGTCCCATAAAAAATCCAGACATATTCTGAGGCGGTATCACCTGATCCGGGAGATAGTTGATCGCTGCGAGATCGAGGTCAGGAGAGTTGATTCGAAGGACAATACTGCGGATCCACTTACGAAGGCCATACCCCAGATACAGTTTGAGAGATTATTCGGGATGCTGGGTATGAGATACTACAACAGCTGGCCTTAGTGTAAGTGGGAGATTGTTAGTTATATATATGCCCTAGAGGCCATTGTTGTACATATGATGTATATTATAGTGGATGCTTGGATATATATAGAGAGGACTTTCTTGCTCGACATGATAGTATGCTATTTAGTTTCACTTTGTCTTATCATGTTGACTTGTATTAGTTTACTGTCTTGCTCTCACATGTTGATAAAGCTCTTAGGATATGTACTCGACTACTGGGACTGTGATGAGATCACACTAGTGGGGCTAGGGTAGTCAAAGAGTACATCCTATAATTGTTCCTAGTCGAGGGTGTGTCGAGACAGGGCATCGATACACCAGAGTAGACTAGCGTATACGCATCTTTACCCATATGATGGGCGGTGGATGATCCCATATCCATTGGTGTTTGACATCAAAGATGGTGTACGTGTGCTCAGTGGAGACTGGGTACACTGAACGGACTCGCCGAGAACTCCTAGATGGTATTATACCTATCGTCAGATAGCAGTTCTCCGGTGACACTGATACAGGTTAGTCTGTAGACCCGAGGTCGTCATAGAGTCTTGTGTGATTCCCACTGTGCTTTGATTTCCACCTTACCACGTCCAAGAGGGTGTGCAAAACGGTGGCTTTTGGGTACAGTCCCGAATCACATGGAGGCAATGAGCGATAGGAGGGGTTTCGTCTCTCCCGGTATAGGGAGTTGATGTTGTGCAGTGTTCGATTGGCTATAACTGGAAGTCCCTGGCCAAGGCTGATATGGAGTGTTGCTGGTAAGAGTTATCGGTAGTTTCTCGACCCGTTATGAGCCTTATATCAACACGACTTATCGATTACTGGGGTCTGACGTATACCACCCATAGACTGGATATGCAACATATCAGACGAAGAGACCGGACTGTACAGGAGTGTTACTGATTGGATTCACAGGAGAATGTACAGGCTTGCTTGTTGATCTTCTGATCGCTCAATACCTGGGTGGCTGTTACGTTTAGCTAACCGCTTGCAGCTTGTAGGTGTTTGATATGATCATTACCTACTGTCGGCGTATTGACGATTCTTTAGAGTCCTACATAGAGGTTTCCTGGCTCAGGCAAAACGGAGTTGGAGCACATATGTGATATGTGCGGGACCGAGAATAATACGATATAAGATACCGTATTCTATTCTCGCGATATGAGATATTGGCCGGGTATATGTGATATAACCGGGTCATCGGATCAAGTGTTGATTCGATGAAATGGTATATGTTATATTAGTCGGTTATATGTAATATAGCCGGGTTATCGGATCAAGTGTTGATTCGATAATTTAATGTATAATTATATATGTGATATATTATGTTAAGTTGACTAATATAAGCTCGCTTTATTGATTCATTTTCTCACAGGATAATACATTGATATATATGCGATATATGGTAATTGTATTATTTTCTATTGTTACAAAATATATTGTATATGTGATATATAATATTGTAACATATTAGGGTTACAAATTCAACAATGGTTTAGGGTTTAAACTTGGTTAGGGTTTGGATTAGGGTTAGCTTTTGCATGGAGCTTCCATGAAGCTTCATGAAGCTTTGACTTTATCCTTAAGCTTGATATTTTGTGAAGATATTATTTAACCCAATCCAAACCTCAACCTCTAGTTAATTCTCTACATGTGTTAACTCTATCATGCTTAACTCATGGTTAGATTTGTAACCACTACAATAATTCATTATTCATCACAAAAGGATTGGCTTTATCTTCTTCTTCTTCTAGCTCTTGAAAAACCTTCACTAGCTTTTGTGTTTGTGATGAATAAGTGTGAGAAATAGAAAACAAAAGAGAGAAAAATTCCTACTTCATCATCCTCATCTATTCTAGCCACTTAGATTAGGGTGTTCATTTCTCTAATAAGTTGTTTAGTGAAGTGTAAACTTGGGTTAGAGATTCTTCAAGGTAGATCATCTTAGATCATGAAGACTTCAAGCAAGATGCATCATTCACTTCTTGGAGCCTCACGAGAATTGGAGTTCTTGATGATCGCAGCGAAGGGACCTCAACACGGAGCTTATGAAGCGAAGGAGCGGACTAAAAAGGTTGTAATCCCTCACACTTAGTTGTAAAGATGTTTACTTGCATGTTAAACCCTAATAATCTATCAAAGATCCCGGCTTTGGGTTGTTCGGCACGTCTAAATTTTTATTCGGGCATGTTTGATGCCTTATTAACCCTTGTTAGAGTGCCTAGGAACCCTACAGTATTCCATCATAGTAATATTGAGAACTTGATTCTCTCACAGGTTACCCATCCATGGATGCGCTCCATGAGAAGTAGGTAATATGCACTGGAAACAGCTGCATGATATTTGAATCTGGTTCAATCTAAATTAGTGCCTTGATTATATTTGGAAATAGAATGGTTACATATCTTGAGTTTGTTATGATATGGAGTTATCCGGTTTCTGTTTAAAAGCAGAATCCGGACAAACTCAAGGCACGCTTCAGTAATGACGGTTTGTGGTTTATCCTAAGCATTCACTGGAATTTTGCTTCTACCATTTTCAAGATCAATAGTTACATTGTTCTTGACTCGCCGCCTTTTTGTAAAAGGAATCTTTTGGCAAAGAAACTAGTGGGAATACGGTAGAATTTGAAGTGATTCCAGAACCACAAACGGTTACCGAAAATATACTAGAACCTAAGGATTCAATTGAACTTGACAAACAAATAGCCGCTCCGCAGATAAAGTAGGTGACCTCAGCCACCCGATAGGTACTTCGATTTTCTCATAGATGGTGACAGGGAGGTCTGCATCATGGTGATGATGGTCCTGCTGGTTGTCAGCAGGTCATAGGAAGTAGTGGCTTCCAGGTGACCAGATACTTCATATCCAAGATGGACTCCACGCACTTCAGCAAATTATGGATTTTAGACGTTGTTGGGGGCTCCTGAAGGGGTAAAACCCATTAAGAGCAAATAGATCTTTCGAGATATGTGCAGATGGAAAGTTACTAACCTAATAAGACTAGACTTGTTGTAAAGAGTTTTCATCAAATACCCGTTGTGGATTGTGATGAGAATTTTACTTCAGTGTCTATGCTGAAGTCTACACGGATATGGTGTGGCACTGCTGTTCATCCTACTTATTATCAACAGGTCATAGGAGGTGGTAACTTCCAGGTGACCAGATATTTCATACCCAAGATAAACTCCACGCACTTCAGCAAGTCATGAATTTTGGACTTTGCTGGGTGCTCCTGAAGGGATAAAACCCATTAGGAGTAAGTAGAACTGTAACATTTCAGAAAATATAAAATATTATTTTTTGAATTTAATATTAAAATAATATATTTCCCGAAAACTGCCCGATTTGCGAAATTGGGGTTTTAGAAAAAGGGTATAAATATATACCAATATTTGTGAAATAATTGGACATTAAAATGATTTATTCATTTAAAAATATATTTAAAGGATTTGGCATTTTTAAAAATCAATTATATGCCGCTTAAAATTTAACCCGATTAGTGCACTACTAATCGCGATTAAGCCAAATCCGTGTTTCTACAGTTTTCCATGGCTAGTGCACCATGTCATGTTGCATTTTGGTTACAAGTTGTTTTATCGTGTTGTTTTGTGGGTATTATATGGTTTGGATTTTAAAAAGAGAAGAATAAGAAAAGGGTTAAAAAAGAGAGAATGTTTGGAGAGAGAAAGAGTGAGAAATGAGTTGAGTGAGGATGAGAATAAGAGAGAAGAGAGTGAGGGGGCAGCCATATTCATCCTTCCCCCATTTTTATTTCTTCATCGCCCTCCATCTCTACCCTAAGATCCATCTCCAAATATTCACCAAAACCCTATACTCCCTTCACAAAAATTGATCCCCTCCTTCTCCTCAACACATTGGACCAAGAAAAGTTGGATTTTTATGACTTGGGGCTTCTAGGATTTCTCTTGAGTTGCATCCATAAGGTATAATCCCTTTCATCTAGTTTAGTTTAAGTTTAATAGAACCCTATAGTAGTTTATAGCTTAATCGATATGAATTTGTGATGTTAGAAAATTCTAGGGAGGGTTTGGGTGACTTGTGGACTTGTGATCAGTAGTGATGGTGTATAAGACCCTAGAGATCGATATCTGGACCTAGAATAGAGAATACGAACTTAGAATTGTGTCCATGTCGGCTTTGTGTACAAATTGGGGACTACAGGGAATCTGGGGCAATCCGGGGAGTTTTTGAGAAAACCAAACAATACCAGGGACCAAATTAGGGCACTAGGAGACCACCTTGACCCGACGAACCCCAACGGAGCTACCCTGGCCGAGTGATTGAATCGATTTCCATGTCGTGTTTTGAAAAGTGTAAAGATCACAACCAAAGAAATTTATACCGCAATCAATTGACGGTGTCTATTGCAGTTTCGTCAATAAGAACGGATCGTCCTCTGAGAAAGTGTGATTTGTTCAAAATCGTTTTAGTTGAGTTGAAAATTAAAAGATAAAAGAAAATAATTCAAGATTTGTGAGATTTTAGTTTCAAGAACATCAAGAAATAGATCTAGAATCAAGAATTAATAAAGATCAAGAAAATGTCCAAACCAATTGAATTCTCAAGATTTGTAAAGTAGCTTGTAGGAATCGATCAAATAAGTAGTGATCATGAAAACTAAAGATTACGAAATCTTATCTATTAAGAATTTGTTGCTAGATCGATGACGATCAACGAGGTTTAGGGATCTATTGAAGAAACTAGGGTTTCTCCTTCATCATCTCTTGTCCTTTCATTGATTATCATTCAAATTCTAGCCTCTAGCAAATTGAATCACCGATCGTTGATCTCTAATTTGGAGCGAAAACATTCAAGAAAGCGATCTCGCTCAAATTAGGTCTTCGATGATTCAATTTCCTAAAGTTTACAAAACTCATAAGACTTAAGAATCGTTCAAGAATTTAATCATCATCATCTACCTATTCTCTCGATTCCGCTATAAGCAGAGATTTCATTCAAACATCATGAAAAAGAAAAGAATCAAGAATCGTTAACTTTTCATAATGCAAGAATGTAAAGAAAAGCAAGATTTATAAAATTCACCTTTATTAATCGACGATTAGATACAATTCACTCAATTCGGGGTTACAAGATTTGAGGAGGTAACTAGATAGTCGAAACTAGCTTCGCATCGATCTTTTTAAGTCGTGGAACGGTTGCGATTACTTGCTCGGATGAAGATCGGTGTCGCTACAAAGGATCGTTGATGGCTTGGTTGATTCGCTTCTCGATGAATATTGATTTGGCTTTGGATTTGGATTTGGGCTAGGGTTTTGAACACAAGTTGTGTCACTCAACTTGTGTTTGGAATTATTTGTTAGTTGTGTGTATGCCCTAGAGGCCAGTATTGTACAGATGATGTATATTATATTGGATACTTAGACTTATATAGAGAGGACTTTCTTGCTCGATATGATAGTATGCTATCTGGTTGCTCTTTATCTTAACATGTATACTTGTCTCTTGTTACTGTCTTATAGATACATGTTGGTAAAGCCCTTAGGATGTGTACTTGACTACCTGGACTATGATGCGGATCATACTAGTGGGAACATGGTAGTCCATAAGTACATCCTTCAAGGTCCCTAGTCGTGGGTGTATCTAGACGGGGCATCGATATATCAGAGTAGACTAGCGTATACGCTTCTCGACCCATTAGATGGGCGATGGATGATCCCATATCCATTGGTGTTTGACATCAGAGATGGTATACGGGTCCTCAGTGATGACTGGGTACACTGGACGGACTCACCGAGAACTCCCAGATGGTATTATACCTCACGTCAGATGGCAGTTCTCTGGTGACACTTGTGCAGGTTAGTCTGTAGACCCGAGATCGTCATAGAGTCTTGTGTGATTCCCACTGTGCTTTGATTTACACCTTACCACGTACAAGAGGGCGTGAAAAACGGTGGTTTTTGGGTACATTCCCGAGTCACATGGAGGCAATGAGCGATAGGAGGGATTTCGTCTCTCCCGGTATTGGGGGTTGACGTTGCGCTGTGCTCGATTGGCCATAACAGGGAAGTCCCTGGCCAGGGCTGATTAGAGATTTACTGGTAAGTGTTACCAGTAGTTTCTCGACCCGTTATGAGCCTCACATCGGCACGACTTATCGGTTATTGGGGTCTGATGTTTACCACCCCTAGACTTGATATGCGACATATCAGACGAGGAGACCGGACTGTATGGGAAGTGTTACCGGCAGGCTTTTACAGGAGTTGGAGCGGGCTTGCTTGCTGATCTTCAGATCGCTCAATACCCGGGTAGACGTTACGTCCAGCTAGTACCGCTGACGGCTTGTGGGTGCTTGATGTCATCATCACGTACTGCCGGCGTATTGACGAGTTTTTAGAGTCATACATAGAGGTTTTACTGGCTCAGGCAAAACGAAATAGGAGCACGTATGTGATATGTGCGGGACCTAGAATAATGCGTATATGTGATACCGTATTCTATTCTCGCGACTTTTTGTATCGGTCGGTTATATATATGATATAGCCGGGTTATCGAATCAAGTGTTGATTCGATAAGTCGATACATTAGATGTTAGTCGGTTATATGTGATATGACCGGATTATTAAGTCAAGTGTTGATTTAATAATTTATTGTATAATTGTATATTTGATATACTAGTTTACATTAACTAACACTTGTTCACTTTAGGTTTTTTCTCACATGTACACAACTTTAATATATATGTGATATATATTAAAATTGTGTTTTCTTTTTGTATCATGGTTGATGATACACATGACTTGGGTGTAAGAGACTTACACCATGCTATTTATTATGTTGGGTTTTTATATTTAAAGTAATTACAAAATTAGTGGAGGATTAGCACAATGCATGAAGCTTGTGGAAGCTTGTGGATGCATTGACTAAGTCCACTAAGTTTGTTTTTACCATGGATATTTGTTAACCCAACCATAAGCATTAGCCATGGTTATGTCTCTACAAGAGTTAGTATATGATACTCATTCACCATGGTTAGCTTTCTCACTAGATCTTAATCTTTTCTCTCTTTATTTTCTTCATCTTCTTCCTTGAGCAAAAGAGCTCTCTAGGGTTTGATCCAAAGTGAGAAATATTGTGAGAAACCAAATTCTAAAGTGAACCCACTTCCTATTTCTCCATCCTCTACTAGACTAGCACTTTAGTTTAGGGTGTTTGCTTCACTAATTCTCTAGTTAGTGATGTAGAAGCTTGAGTTGGCATCCCCTCGACATAGATCATCTTCGGCCTCGAAGACTTCAAGCAAGGATGCTCATTTAGCCTCGTGAAGCCATGCAAGAGTCCGGGAGAACCACGATCGCAGCGAAGGGACTTCAACAAGGAGCTAAAGAAGTGAAGGACCGATCTACAAAGCTTGTATTTCGTATTCACTTAGTCGTAAACGTAGTTTACTAGCATATGAAACCCTAATTTTCTAGCAACGATCTTGTTTAGGGTTATTCGGCATGGCTAAAATTTTAAACGGGAATGGTTGATGCATTGTAGAACCTTATTAGAGTGCCTAGTAACCCTACAGTGGTATCAGAGACTAGCTACAGCATTAAGCGATGTGTTAACAAAGTTAAAACCCCGATCGAACTGGGTTTTTTTCTGAATTAAAAATACCTAAAAAATCAGCAGGGAATTCTAAGAATTACCACGAAATTCGAGACCCTAATTCCGTACATGCGCCACGGAACCGCGGTCCCACCCCACCTTAGGCGGCGGTTCCGCGGCAGTAAAACTGAATTAAGGACGGAATTTTGTGCAGTAAAAACCGTAGCTATTCCTTATAGTTTCTGGGTAATTTTATTCTGACTCAAGTGTTGAGTATTTTGGGGTTTATTTTATAATCGTCAATTCGATCGGAGAATTTAATTTTGTTTTGTTATTCAGGATAATTTAGAAAGTATTAAAATATTCGAACGGATATCATTAACTCAATTTTTCCTGGCACGAAAAACATTCAAGTGTTGAATTTTTCTCGGGTTTAAATCCTTCGGAAAAATGTGCAAGTAATGCGATAGACCCTCTAGAAGACAACAAACCTTAACTCGATTATATGACCGTCTTGAACTGCCTTTTGAACCTTAGGGTTTGGGGCAGTACGGCGTGCCACATGTGAGGCGTTGGCTTGACCCTTCTACGGCTGGACCATTGCTACTGTGATGTATTCTGGAATTTTTGAACTCGACTCAAGTGTTGAGCTATTTAGGAAATCTTGGGTATTTGATTATTCGATCGGAAAGTTTAATACTGTCTATTTATCTGGAATGTGATACAATATGTGGAATTCATACAGTTAGGCATGAAATACGAAATATGTGATATTTCGGATTTACGATGTCTAAAGAGACTGTGAATTCCAAATGTTGTAGTTTTACACTTTCTTTTCTGCGACCGTAAGTGTAATATGTGTTATCGCCGGTTTCGTTGCTATATGTCAACGACAATTGGGATGCGCATATTTACTTACGTTGATGATATGTGATGTTATGTGTTGCTGGATATGTTATATTGGATCGTCGCGTTCTGAATAGCCGGGTTTTTTTTATATGAGATGAGAGTTTTTATTTTCATTCATGTAAAATTAAATGTATGTAATATTCTTTTATTGGGGCACTTCCGGGATGAGGTCGATGTCACCATTTGTATATTATTTACTTTTCCGCACTAGGATAGACCCAAGGAGGAGAGCACAAGTAACCGGGTTCTAGAGTCCAGTAGGAGACCAACTCGAGGAGTCGAGTCCGGGTCTCCTAACTCTAGAATTGGTAGGGTTGCTTGCCGCTCTCGTAGGGGTCTAGGGGTGTGCGTTTGGCTATTCATCACGACCGTGGAATCCGTGTTTTATAGAGGCTCAAAAGAAAACACGGACGTCCTAGTATATCCAATGTTTCATATGTTTCTTCCGCTGCGATATCTGCGATGTGATCATTTGATATGTGATGATAGATACTGTATAGAGTATATATGATATATTATATAGAGGTTACTTATGTTTTACACCCGCGCTAGCCCTGCCCTGCTCTGCCGTTAGTTACCTAACCTAACGGTGCACGAGGGGACATCGAGGCGAATGCGGATGGCATAAGTGTACGTCGTTTTTATCTGTGATGTTTAGGTGATTTAAATGATGGGACTTCATTAATGTGATTAATGAAAGAAAAGAAACCTAAAAGATGTTGTAGAATCAAATTTTCAAAAAGGGCAGCTACAGTTTTTGCTTTGCATAGCGATATATATGATATATCCTGCACCTTATTCGATGAGGAAAGTGCCGAGATCCCTTCACCGGGAGTGACCTCTTTAGCAAAACTTGTAGATGCTACAACACTCGGTTTGTCTTTTGATTACTTTTGGAGTTTTGCTTTGCATAGTGATATATATGATATGTCCTGCACCTTATTCGATGAGGAAAGAGCCGAGATCCCTTCACCGGGAGTGACCTCTTTAGCAAAACTAATGAAAGCCTCAAAATCACTCCATTTCAAAATTCACTCGATTCTACGACGATATCAAGTTCATTACGCAATAGGTTTTCAGAAAAACCTGTCGTAGCCCTCCGTCATTTCAGATAAGAACTATTTAGTATTCGTGCTACGTTTGTTGGCCTTTGTCAAGGCGTAGTGTGCGGTAGCTGAATGGTGCTTATCTGCTTATGCATATGATGCAGATTGTTTTGGGGTAGTCGTACGACCTTGTTGGCCTTTGTCAAGGGTCGTGCGGGTGGGTTTGATTCAATCAAGAAATGACGGGTTGAACTTGACTAGGATCCTATGATTTGTTGGCCTTTGTCAAGATCATAGGGGTTAGGGGCAAAATATTATCGGGAATTTCAAGTGTTGAAATTTGCAATGAGATTGCATACCTTCTATGAGATAGTTGGACCCCGATACCCACTGCGAGTAATTGTTACTCCTGGGAGAGTTTTACACAGGACAATTAGCCGATCAAGTAGGTGTCTAGAAAGGTGTCAACGGGGTTACGCCTCTGGGAAAACGAGGTTTACTTTAATTAGGTCCGTGTGAAAGCACGGAGAACCTCCCTCAAAGTACCGACACTGGCCTGGCTGAAAGATTGGCGAAATTGTAGGGTGTAATTAATCCCGGCTAGTCTTTCCTTTTAGGGTTTGAAGGAAGATTTGATAAAAACAGTGGGAGCCATCCTGATTAGATAAAATAATAACCAATCTGATCTTGCAAGAGCATACGCTAAAGTGTTTTCTTCTCTCTCTCTCCAGGTAGCGACCATATCATGCCTTAATAAAGAAAATAATATGGATGTATTGACCGAACCCGCATGTTATACTGTGCTGGGAAACGTTGGTTCCGTTCTTTCTTATAAAAGTTATAAGACTGAACAGGATATAGGGGAATACCAGGATTCCCATGCCACCCGAATGGAGAAAGTACATGTTGATGCATTTTCTTCATGTGTGTTCGTTACAGAGAACTGTTTCTCCATTTCCTTTACGTCCTGGGTATTAGATACCGGGTCAGGATCCCATATATGTAATCAGTTACATGGGCTTAGGAAAGGTAGAGAACTTGGAGAAGGTGATAAAGACATAAGGGTTGGAAATGGTGCAATTATTGCAGCTAAAACCGTCGGGGAATATCACCTTGTATTTCCAACTGGTAATACATTGATTCTGAACGAATGCTATTTCATGCCGAACCTGATATGCAACATTATATCGGTTTCTTTGTTGAGTAAAGAAGGATATAATTTTGTATTACAGGATAATGTTATGAACATTTTCCTTAACCAAAAGTTGGTTGGATCAGGCACGTTGTGCAATGGCATTTATGTTCTAAATCAATCAACAGTTCTGAGCATAACAAACACACACAAGAGGAAGAGTTCAGAAATGAACGAATCCTTCTTGTGGCATTATAGACTGGGTCACATCAATGCGACACGACTAGCTAAGTTGCATAATGATGGATATTTGAATCCGTTGAATTTTCATCTTATGACACTTGCCAGTCATGTCCCAAAGGCAAGATGACTAAAACTCCGTTTACGGGACACGGAGAAAGAGTTACCGAACTCTTGGGACTGGTACATAGTGATGTATGTGGTCCTATGTCTACACATGCCAGGAATGGTTCTGCGTACTTCATTACATTCCCTGACGGTCTCTCTAGGTTCGGATATGTGTTCCTGATGAAACAAAAATCAGAAGCTTTTGAGAAATTTAGAGAATATAAACAAGAAGTCGAGAACCAAACCGGAAAAAGTATTAAAATCCTACGATCTGATCGAGGAGGTGAATACTTGAGCAATGAATTCCTGGACTTCCTAAAAGAGAATGGGATTCTCTCTCAGCTAACTCCTCCATATACACCACAGCACAATGGTGTATCGGAACGGAGGAACCGCACCCTATTAGATATGGTGCGCTCTATGATGAGCACAACTGAGTTACCTATTTCCTTCTGGGGGTAGACGCTGGAGACAGCAGCATACCTATTGAATCAAGTTCCGTCTAAATCTGTACCTACCACACCATATGAGATACGGAGTGGGAAGAGACCATGTCTTAAACGAGTTAAGATATGGGGTTGTCCGGCCTATGTCAAAAGGCAAAATCCGGACAAACTCGAGGCACGGTCAGTTTTATGCAAGTTTGTGGGATATCCCAAACATTCACATGGATATCTTTTCTATCATACTGAGGAATAAAAAGTGTTTCTTTCTCGACATGCCACCTTTTTAGAAAAGGAATTTCTTGCAAAAGAAATTAGTGGCGATAAGGTAGAACTAGAAGAAATTCCGGCTACACAAACTCAAACTGAAGATTTAGTGGAACCGGAGGATTCGGTAGTTCCCAACGAACCTCAGCCTCTCCACCGATCTAGTAGGGTTCCTCACCCACCTGAGAGATACTACAGTTTTCTCATGGATGGTGGGAGCGAAGATTGCATCATGGTTGATGATGACCCAACTAGCTTCGAGCAGGCCATCACGAGTGGGGACTTAGTGAAATGGCTGGATGCAATGCGGTCCGAGATGGAATCCATGTACACCAACAAAGTGTGGACTTTGGAAGATGCTCCTGAAGGGGTAAAACCCATTGGGAGCAAGTGGATCTTCAAGAAAAAACTTAGTGTAGATGGGAAAGTGGAGACTTTCAAAGCTAGACTTGTTGCAAAGGGTTTTCGTCAAAGACCAGGTGTGGACTATGACGAAACCTTTTCTTCAGTGGCTATGCTTAAATCCATCCGGATCATGCTTGCCATCGCTTCATATCATGACTACGAAATCTGGCAAATGGATGTTAAGACCGCCTTTTAAACGGTGATTTGGAAGAGTACGTGTACATGACTCAGCCAGAGGGCTTCGTAGCTAGTGGGAGCAGCGGGAAGGTGTGCAAGCTGCTTAAATCCATTTATGGATTAAAGCAAGCATCGCGGAGTTGGAACATCTGCTTTGACGTCGTTATCAAAGAGTTTGATTTCGTCAAAAACGTAGATGAACCTTGTATCTACAAGAAGGTGGCAGAGAGTAAGGTTGTCTTCCTCGTATTGTACGTGGAAGACATACTCTTGATAGGAAATGTCATTCCTATGCTGCAATCGGTGAAGCTCTTCTTATCACAAAGAATCTCAATGAAAGATCTTGGTGATGCCTCCTGCATATTGGGAATTATGATCTATAGAGATAGTTCTAAAAGGATATTGGGATTGTCCCAATCCAGGTACATTGACACCATACTAAAGAGGTTTAGTATGGAAGAATCCAAGCGTGGGAACTTACCCACGATCTCTGGAGTCACTCTCTCCAAAGAGATGTCTCCCAAGACTGATTTGGAGAAAGCTCGCATGCAAGGTATACCCTATGCTTCGGCTGTAGGCTCTATCATGTACGCGATGCTATGAACCAGACCCGATGTAGCATACTCACTAAGTGTAGTGAGTAGGTATCAAGCTGATCGTGGAGAGAGTCACTGGACATCTGTGAAGAGCATTCTCAAGTACTTGCGGAGGACTAAAGAGATGCTCTTGGTGTATGGTAACGGAGAACTCCAAGTGGAGTCCTTTACCGATTCCAGCTTCCAGAGTGATAAGGACGACTCTAAGTCGCACTCGGGATTTGTCTTTACCCTTTACGGAGGGGAGGTTAGCTGGAAGAGTTCCAAGCAGGAAACCATGGCAGACTCGACGATGGAGGCTGAATACATCGCTGCCAACGATGCTGCCAAAGAGGCTGTCTGGATCAAGAAGTTCATTACTGAACTTAGAGTGGTTCCATCCATCGAGCATCCAATACCTTTGTATTGTGATAACAATGGAGCGGTGGCTTTGGCCAAGGAACCCAGGTCCCATCAGCGATCCAGGCATATTCTGAGGCGGTATCACCTGATCCGGAAGAAAGTAGATCGCCGGGAGATCGAGGTCAGGAAGGTTGACACGAAGAACAACACAGCGGATCAACTCATGAAGGCCATTCCCCAGATACAGTTTGAGAGACTCTTCGGGATGCTTGGTATGCGATACTACAGCAGCTGGCCCTAGTGCAAGTGGGAGATTGTTAGTTGTATGTATGCCCTAGAGGCCAGTATTGTGCAGATGATGTATATTATATTGGATGCTTGGACATATATAGAGAGGACTTTCTTGCTTGATATGATAGTATGCTATCTGGTTGCTCTTTATCTTAACATGTATACTTGTCTCTTAATACTGTCTTATAGTTACATGTTGGTAAAGCCCTTAGGATGTGTACTTGACTACCCGGACTATGATGCGGATCATACTAGTGGGGACATGGTAGTCCATAAGTACATCCTTCAAGGTCCCTAGTCATGGGTGTATCGAGATGGGGCATCGATATACCAGAGTAGGCTAGCGTATACGCTTCTCGACCTATGAGATGGGCGATGGATGATCCCATATCCATTGGTGTTTGACATCAGAGATGGTATACGGGTGCTCAGTGATGACTGGGTACACTGGACGGACTCGCCGGGAACTCCCAGATGGTATTATACCTCACGTCAGATGGCAGTTCTCTGGTAACACTTGTGCAGGTTAGTCTGTTGACCCGAGATCGTCATAGAGTCTTGTGTGATTCCCACTGTGCTTTGATTTCCACCTTACCACGTCCAAGAGGGCGTGTAAAACGGTGGTTTTTGGGTACAGTCCCGAGTCACATGGAGGCAATGAGCGATATGAGGGGTTTCGTCTCTCTCGGTATTGGGGGTTGATGTTGCGCTGTGCTCGATTGGCCATAACAGGGAAGTCCCTGGCCAGGGCTGATTAGAGATTTACTGGTAAGTGTTACCAGTAGTTTCTCGACCCGTTATGAGCCTTACAATGGCACAACTTATCGGTTATTGGGGTCTGACGTTTACCACCCCTAGACTTGATATGCGACATATCAGACGAGGAGACCGGACTGTACGGGAAGTGTTACCGGCAGGCTTTTAAAGGAGTTGGAGCAGGCTTGCTTGCTGATCTTCTGATCGCTTAATACCCGGGTAGCCGTTACGTCCAGCTAGTACTGCTGACGGCTTATGGGTGCTTGATGTGATCATCACCTACTGCCGGCGTATTGACGAGTCTTTAGAGTCCTACATAGAGGTTTTACTGGCTCAGGAAAAACGAAATAGGAGCACGTATGTGATATGTGCGGGGCCGAGAATAATGCTTGTATATGATACCATATTTTATTCTCACGACTTTTTGTATCGGTCGGTTATATATATGGTATAGCCGGGTTATCGAATCAAGTGTTTATTCGATAAGTCGATATATTGGATGTTAGTCGGTTATATGTGATATGACCGGATTATTAAGTCAAGTGTTGATTTAATAATTTATTGTATAATTTTATATTTGATATACTAGTTTACATTAACTAACACTTGTTCACTTTAGGTTTTTTCTCACATGTACACAACTTTAATATATATGTGATATATATTAAAATTGTGTTTTCTTTTTGTATCATGGTTGATGATACACATGACTTGGGTGTATGAGACTTACACCATGCTATTTATTATGTTGGGTTTTTATATTTAAAGTAATTACAAAATTAGTGGAGGATTAGCACAATGCATGAAGCTTGTGGAAGCTTGTTGTAAGTCTACGCTAGCGCCCCGGCAGTCTACAGACGCCAAAATGCGGAACAAAACCTTTTAAACTGGCGCTATCGTATACTTTAACCCGGATCTGCCATTATTGCTAAACTAACAAACTGTAAAGAGTGTAGAAAGGTTATACCGAACGATCCGAGTCCTTCGTTCTTCAACCATCATCCCACGCTCTGTTGCGGCTGCTCCGATCTCGTCAATCTCCGATCTCCTTGTCGAGATGGCACCACATGATCGGTTCTTTAAACGGGCTCCCGCCTCTGACTCGAGGCAACTCGATCGTCAAGTTTGCTAAAAGAGACGACCAAGATTGATGTAGAGAATGAGTAGATGACTTTGTCTCACTTCGTCCAAATCCGTGGACGATCGGTTAATGAAGTTGCCGTGGAAATCGGGTGATGGAATGAAATGAACTGTAAAATTCCATACACCCCGAATGCTATCATAATCTTTTCTAACCAAAATGAAAACTCAAGTGAGAGTGAGAATGAGGAGAGAGAGAGGGCAAGCCATATATAGCAAGAGGGAGGTGACCGTAGGAGAGGGGGGTGACCACAAGAGAATGCTTCTCACTTTAAAAATATCTTAAGCAATCCAAAACCATTAATAACAAACCATGAATCACTAATAACACCTCATCAAGTAATAAATGCAACCAATTAGAACACAACACCAATTAGCCTAGTCACCTCATCTAGAATCTTCTAGAACACTGACTCACCTCATCTGAAGAAAAGATAAATCCGTCTTTAACCGAATGTTAAAAGACGGCTGATAGAAAACTGGAAACTGGCAACTTCCAAAAGTGATCCTGAAACGACTTTCAGGATAACCCCGAAACTGTATAAATATACCCGCATTTGTATTACGACCGAATACAAATGCAACTGAGACAAAGATATTATACCTACTCAATATAATACTCGGATCCGGCTTAAACCAAAGCCGACCAGTATCATCTGTCCGAAAATCGACACGTGCGTAAACGCACGTGCATTTTCCGAACCCTGCCATAAAACCATACGGCCTCTACAACGTTTCGCCCGAACTTGGGAAACTGTCGGTGGGGGACTCTAATGACTCGTCAGCACCCTGGCAGTGGGTTTAACCACAAACCGTCAGCGGCACTAGCAATGCGTAACGGCTGCCCACGGACTGACCTCAAGGGTGGCCGAGGAGCGAACTCAAGGGAGACCGATGAGAGAACTCCTCCGAAAACCCTACTGAGCCTAACAGTGACAATGTATATACAGTCCGGTCCGTTCGTCAATGAGTATCGCATATCTGCCTAGGGGGCTAGCAACGTCAGGCCCCCAATAGCAGTATAAGTCGTGTCGGAGTGAAGCCCAATTACACCCTGAGATACTACTGGAGTACCTACCAGAAAATCTCCTGCCACGGCCGCGGGCTTTGTGTAATGGCTCTCCTAGACACAGCACGATCTCGCCCCCAATACCGGGAGAGATGAATCCCCTGCCGATCCGCTCACGTGCCTCCATATGGCTCGGGACTGTACCCAAAAGCTACCTGTTTGCACGACTCCTTTGAGCCGTGGTAGGGTAGAAATCAAAGCACAGTGGGAACTCACACGAGACAAATGACGACCTCAGGTCGATGAACTAACCTGTACACATGTCACCAGGGAACTGCTATCTGACGGTAGATATAATACTAACTAGCAGATTCCCGGCGAGTCCTGTCCGGTGTACTCATAACCCAATGAGCACCTGTATACATCTTAGGTGATCCAACTGACACCAGTGGCTTGTGAGACCGGCCACCGCCCCTCGTCGGGGTCTCGACTGTATACACTAGTCTACTCCGGAGTATCGATGCCCTGTCTCGAAACTCCCACGACTAGGGACCACAATTAAGGATATGCATATAAACGACCCAACTCTCACGTATATGATCGCCATCATACTGTTGGTAGTAAAGCAAGATCCTAAGGACTCTATCAAAGTGTAACATGCAATCAGTCACCTGAACATGTACACGACTGATAAAGGCAAACCAGATAGCATACTATCATCTCGAGTAAGACTGTCCTACCGGGATAGGTCCTCCGCAATCATTGCAATCACGTACCTGCGATCCAATAATTGACTATGAGGGCACTATCTCCAACAATCTCCCACTTGCACTCAAGGCTAATATTGCGATGTCGACTACTCACAGCCCGTGTGAAACCGAACATCCAACTCCTCTACTAATCAGTTTCACAAAGCCCGTTTGTAAAACTATTGTGTTCGAGAAATAGCCTCGGTGAGTGGATCCGCCTAGAAGTATCTTTCTGTATCTCTCTTAATCTCAAGTTCGTGGAGAAAACCATCTCCCGAATTGAGTAATACCTGTCTTAGAACATGTCTGGATATCTGATGGGACCTTAGTTCATAAATGAACTCCATATCCAAACTTCTTAGACTGAATCGATCACTGAACCTAATCAGTATCAGGCACCTTGCTTCCCACAGTATCCTCTTGGACCACCTGTCCATAATACTGTCCCTCTTCGTCAGTGGGAAAAACTATAACTCTGACAATCACTCTGTCAACCATGTCACCTTTGAAGCCTGGAATGATAACCGTCTCCCGAAAGAGGCTGCCGTTATCAAATCCGTAGAACATGTACTAATGTTCTAAAACTGCTTCCTTATGTTTCTCCAGGATTGGATTAATACAAACTTATTGCATCTAGTGCAAAAACAACATCTGGTGTGGTACTTGACATCTCATGATTGACTCAATTGCCTAAGCAAGTGATCTGCCAATCATGCACATCCCTCTCCCCTTTAGTCTATACGACACCTTTAGAGAGGGTGACTCCATCACCTGCAGGTACACCACCATGCTAAGAGTCAACTATTCCAAAAACCATTAGAATATCTGTCAAAGTACCCACATTGGGAAACTACCCAAATCCAGATCTAAAACCATAGATCTAGAAACCAAAATGTCAAATATTATATCCATTTACTGTCTGGAGAAACAACTGTGTGACGACCACAGTCCAACCGATCGTAGTATAGGAATTTTACTTCCTACTCTGTGTATGTCATCCAGATACCATGACATCACACCCTACTACTTTCTTAACTGATCCATCCCCAATTCTGATTGTAGTCAAACCCATGACTGTCACATCAAAATTAGATGATCTATCTCCGCTATAACTGCTCAAGTCTATAAATAGACATAAGCTATTTGCCCACTATGCTTCTGCTGCTCCCACTGACTACGACAACCCTCCTACCGGGTCTCATATCCTGGAACAACAGTAGTGTCAAGTCTGGGTAGATAAGAACCTCCCTGTCACCGTCCTTGAGGCTACCGAAGTACCTCTCGGGTGTCTGAGGTTACCTACCAAATCTGCGGAGTGGCTATTGGAATGTCAAACCTGATTGAATATATAGGTCCTATTAAATTTTCCGTAATCGTTCGCGGTTCTGGAATCACTTCCAGTTCTACCATACTCCCACTACTGTTTTCTGAAAAATATCCATTTTACCAAAACTGTGGCGAGTCAAGAACAATATCACTATTGATCTTCCAAATGGTAGAATATCAACCCTCGTCATAACCAGGGTCAACCCACAAACAGCCATTACAGAAACGTGCCCTGAGTTATCCAGAGTCTGGTTTTAATCATAAGCTGGACAACTCCCCGTACCTTAATATCTTTTAAGGTACGATCCATTCTATATCCAATACAGAAACTTTGGCACTTATTTAATTGGAACCATATTCAAATCATGCAGCTGTCTCCAGTGCATATCAACTTAATGGAAAGAGGCTAATCAGCATTACTCAACTTAGGAATCCATCCAATTATGAGTAACCTGAAAGAGAAACACGTTTCTCAAAACCATCACTATCATCTGAATACCAATCACAAGAATCTACATCTTCGATCTCTTTGAAGAATCCCGATACTTGTGACACCTGGTTCTCCACTTTATTCTTATACCCACAACTTCTCAAAACTTAGACCTTGTATTTCTACGAAACACTTGTCTAAATACTAGAGAAGTTATAAGTAAACAGAACATAGTACGAGGACCTACCCTTTTGTCCTGATGGACACTGGACAACATACAATACTCTGTATAAGTCCGCTGAGTTGAACAACTCAAAACCTGTGCGTTGTAAGTGGAAAACTGTACCCTGGCGATTTCCTCAAATATCACCAATTACAACGAATTCCGAAATGAGGATGATCACCTAATTCCCAATATCTTACTCCCACTCATCATCTGTAAAACCATACAGATATGAGAATGAAACCTGGTAAATACATACCCTTGGAGTAAGTGTCTAATCGGGAAAACAGTTTTTCCTTTAACAATGCACTGAAACATGAAAATGTTTCGTAGGGGTATCCTGGTATTCATAGCAATGCCTTTTCCATAATCCAATTCATGACTTCAACCGTATATTTTATTGCCGTCTCTCCAAATCCCTTTATTTGTCTTTAGTCGTTACCTTCTGTACACCATCGTTAGGCTAAATGGTTTTCTTCCTTCCCTACCGTTCGGCACCAGCCTATGGTTTGGAAGAAGACTATCCAGTAAGCATAATAGGTGTACCCTCCTACCATGGAGTACTCGCATCTCGAGAGAAGGTGACGATAAAAGACAACTGAATAATACCTTATTCTTTTAAAGGTGAAATGGGAGTGGCGATTAAGTACGCAGTTTTGGTCGTGAATGATATCAGTCGCAATTTACTTTGCCCTCTTTCTAATCCCTTTATTTTGTCTTTACATATTACCTTCTGCACACCCTACTTAGGCTAATTGGTTTTCTTCATTCCCTACCTTTCGGCACCAGCCTATGGTTTGGAATAAGACTATCCAATAGGCGTAATAGGTGTACTCTCCTAAACCAAGGAGCTCTCGCAACCTGAGAGAAGGTGATAATAAAAGACAACTGAATAAACCAATTCTATTTCTCCTGAACCTGGATCCATCCCCGAAGAAGTCCCTTCGAGTTCGTATATAACCATACGATGGCTCTATCCAATGGAAGTGGATATCCGTAGTAATACGGGTGTTCTGAGAAATGCAAAGGGTAAAAGAAGGAGTGGCAATGACTTATGCAACTCAAACAATCCAAAAGCCAGTATTTTTAAGAAGGTTCGGTCAACTTGGTCACTGAGTCATAGTCTAGGGTCGGTCAAAGGTGGCTGCCGAAGAGAGAGAGAGAAAAGAAACACTCTGCGTGCACTCTAACCTAGATCAGAATGGTCATCATTTTATCTAATCCGGAAACCTCCCACTGTCCTGTCAAATTCTCCTCCAAACCTAAAGAAGAATCAATCGAGATCACCCGAAGAGTAAACCAACTCATCAGTGGAAATCAGGATCCAACTCTCATCGCATGATAACGTGATGGAATGCATCCACGTTACTCATACTCCAGAAGGTATGCGCATACTTGGCAAGTTTCAGTTTCTTTAGAAACTCCTGATATTGTTTTTGCCCCATGCTCTTATAACCTTGGCTTTGGTAAAAGTGTCATAAGTCACATGCCAAGTTCTACCCATCACTATCTTGTCAATTTGAACCCACCCGCACATGCCCCTGACTTTGGCCAATCGGCAGAACGACTGTCCCAAACTAACTCATCTATCTATGCAACAATTGAATACCCAGCAGCTACCAAACACTATGCCTTAACTTTGGCTAAAATGCATAGCTTGAATACTACTAAATACCCAAAAGAAGTGACGGAGGGCTACGACTGGTTTTTGGCGAAAAACCTTTAGCGTAGTGAACTTGATATCGCTGAAGGAACCTGATAGCTTTTTTAAAATATAGTGGCGAAAACCTTTTGCTAAAGAGGTTACTCCCGGTAAAGGGATCTCGGCTCCTTCCTCGTGGAATGAGTTGCAGGATATTCCACTGAATACCGCTATGCAAAGCAACTTGTAATCGACTATAGTGAAGTTATTACGCTGACGCAAACTTCTGTCCAAGGGGTCTTTCCCGGTGAAGGGATATCAGCCCTTGCCTCGTCGAATGAGGTGCAGGATATTCCACTGAATACCGCTATGCATAACAAAAGGAAACGTCTTTGTAACAACACTTTTTAAATTGTTCCAACAACTGTATACAGGTTTGTTTTACTTTGCGTTCATCAGAATCAACGCAGTCCCATCAATCAATCACACCAGAAAAGAACGAAAATAAAATGTACGTATATGCCATCCGCATTCGTCACTGGGTCCCGTCATCACCCGTTAGGTTACTTAACTAACGACAGAGCGGGGACTGGACTAGCGCGGGTGTAAAACATATACAACATCTAATAGTATATAAGCCAATATACATAATCGCTCCAGGCATGATAATATGCAACATTACAGAAAAGTAATAAGCATCACAGAACAATACAGATATCTGGGATCCCCGAGTTTCACAGAGCCGCTGCTGAAACTCGACGTTCCCCTGTCGTGTGGATAGCCTGTGCAATGAAACCTAGACCCCTACGGGTGCGGCAAGCTACCCGCCAAAACCTGAAGCGAGGCAGTCCCCCACAGCATAGTGAATGGAACACCCGGCACTTCACGGAATCCGGTAAATTGAGCACCCCTCCTTGGGTCAACCTGTACCCCCTACGAGTGCGGCGAATAGTCTGCCAATTCTGAAGTGGGGCCCCTCTGCCTCTCAAAGCCTTGAGATGCGGACCCGTTGCTTTCCCGAACCCGGCTATCCGTGCACTCCGTCGCGGGGTAAAACCTAGTACAGTAATGAAAAATAGTACAAAAGGTACATCGACCGCAACCTGGTCGTGCCCCAAAAGAATATTATACAACAGGCAGTGATGGCAGTCCACAAGTTGGACGCTCGCCCCGCAATATCAAATGTACAAATAAACACAAACTGTACTATCATTGCACACTGCTATCCACCACGACAGATCCGCAACATCACAGCACAACACAGAACATCAACGCGAATGTCACGTTCGCAAACCCGTCTAAAAGAACTATAGCAATCAGACGCAGTTTACCGATCAAATGACATTCCCGGTCGGAGATATAATGTAAGCACTGTAAACTAACGTGTTTAAATTTCGATCGACCAAAGACCAAATATCAAAAAGTGGGCCCCACTGCTTACTGGTGAACAATAACAAAATCTGGGCCAAAACTTTATATACCAAAAACCCCAAAATCCAACTCAGAGCCCACTGACCAAATTTGGGAGCACGTGCTCCCCACGTGGCCGCGGTTGCGCGGCCAAACCATGGGTTTGGCCGCCCTTCCGCGGCGGCTTGGAGGGATCACAATACCAAATTTTGTCGTGGCTCTTAGAATTCCCTGCACAGATTTTTAAGACATCCAGAAATAAATTTGGAGACCGTTTAAAATTAACAGAAACTGTCAGGTAGGATTTTTGCAATTTTTGTTTTTTGGTTCGATCGAAGTTTTAAACGCGTTAGCACAAGTTAGCATAGCAAAATGGTGAGGCTCTGATACCACTGTAAGTCTACGCTAGCGCCCCGGCAGTCTACAGACGCCAAAATGCGGAACAAAACCTTTTAAACTGGCGCTATCGTATACTTTAACCCGGATCTGCCATTATTGCTAAACTAACAAACTGTAAAGAGTGTAGAAAGGTTATACCGAACGATCCGAGTCCTTCGTTCTTCAACCATCATCCCACGCTCTGTTGCGGCTGCTCCGATCTCGTCAATCTCCGATCTCCTCGTCGAGGTGGCACCACATGATCGGTTCTTTAAACGGGCTCCCACCTCTGACTCGAGGCAACTCGATCGTCAAGTTTGCTAAAAGAGACGACCAAGATTGATGTAGAGAATGAGTAGATGACTTTGTCTCACTTCATCCAAATCCATGGACGATCGGTTAATGAAGTTGCCGTGGAAATCGGGTGATAGAATGAAATGAACTGTAAAATTCCATACACCCCGAATGCTATCATAATCTTTTCTAACCGAAATGAAAACTCAAGTGAGAGTGATAATGAGGAGAGAGAGAGAGGGCAAGCCATATATAGAAAGAGGGAGGTGACCGTAGGAGAGGGGGGTGACCACAAGAGAATGCTTCTCACTTTAAAAATATCTTAAGCAATCCAAAACCATTAATAACAAAGCATGAATCACTAATAACACCTCATCAAGTAATAAATGCAACCAATTAGAACACAACACCAATTAGCCTTGTCACCTCATCTAGAATCTTCTAGAACACTGACTCACCTCATCTGAAGAAAAGATAAATCCGTCTTTAACCGAATGTTAAAAGACGGCTGATAGAAAACTGGAAACTGGCAACTTCCAAAAGTGATCCTGAAACGACTTTCAGGATAACCCCGAAACTGTATAAATATACCCGCATTTGTATTACGACCGAATACAAATGCAACTGAGACAAAGATATTATACCTACTCAATATAATACTCGGATCCGGCTTAAACCAAAGCCGACCAGTATCATCTGTCCGAAAATCGACACGTGCGTAAACGCACGTGCATTTTCCGAACCCTGCCATAAAACCATACGGCCTCTACAACGTTTCGCCCGAACTTGGGAAACTGTCTGTGGGGGACTCTAATGACTCGTCAGCACCCTGGCAGTGGGTTTAACCACAAACCGTCAGCGGCACTAGCAATGCGTAACGGCTGCCCACGGACTGACCTCAAGGGTGGCCGAGGAGCGAACTCAAGGGAGACCGATGAGTGAACTCCTCCGAAAACCCTACTGAGCCTAACAGTGACAATGTATATACAGTCCGGTCCATTCGTCAATGAGTATCGCATATCTGCCTAGGGGGCTAGCAACGTCAGACCCCCAATAGCAGTATAAGTCGTGTCGGAGTGAAGCCCAATTACACCCTGAGATACTACTGGAGTACCTACCAGTAAATCTCCTGCCACGGCCGTGGGCTTTGTGTAATGGCTCTCCTAGACACAGAACGATCTCGCCCCCAATACCGGGAGAGACGAATCCCCTGCCGATCCGCTCACGTGCCTCCATATGGCTCGGGACTGTACCCAAAAGCTACCTGTTTGCACGACTCCTTTGAGCCGTAGTAGGGTAGAAATCAAAGCACAGTGGGAAATCACACGAGACAAATGACGACCTCAGGTCGATGAACTAACCTGTACACATGTCACCAGGGAACTGCTATCTGACGGTAGATATAATACTAACTAGCAGATTCCCGGCGAGTCCTGTCCGGTGTACTCATAACCCAATGAGCACCTGTATACATCTTAGGTGATCCAACTACACCAGTGGCTTATGAGACCGGCCACCGCCCCTCGTCGGGGTCTCGACTGTATACACTAGTCTACTCCGGAGTATCGATGCCCTGTCTCGAAACTCCCACGACTAGGGACCACAATTAAGGATATGCATATAAACTACCCAACTCTCACGTATATGATCGCCATCATACTGTTGGTAGTAAAGTAAGATCCTAAGGGCTCTATCAAAGTGTAACATGCAATCAGTCACCTGAACATGTAAACGACTGATAAAGGCAAACCAGATAGCATACTATCATCTCGAGTAAGACTGTCCTACCGGGATAGGTCCTCCGCAATCATTGCAATCACGTACCTGCGATCCAATAATTGACTATGAGGGCACTATCTCCAACACTTATGGATGCATTGACTAAGTCCACTAAGTTTGTTTTTACCATGGATATTTGTTAACCCAACCATAAGCATTAGCCATGGTTATGTCTCTACAAGAGTTAGTATATGATACTCACTCACCATGGTTAGCTTTCTCACTTGATCATAATCTTTTCTCTCTTTATTTTCTTCATCTTCTTCTTTGAGCAAAAGAGCACTCTAGGGTTTGATCCAAAGTGAGAAACATTGTGAGAAACCAAATTCTAAGGTGAACCCACTTCCTATTTCTCCATCCTCTACTAGACTAGCACTTTAGTTTAGGGTGTTTGCTTTACTAATTCTCTAGTTAGTGAAGTAGAAGCTTGAGTTGGCATCCCCTCGACGTAGATCATCTTCGGCCTCGAAGACTTCAAGCAAGGACGCTCCTTTAGCCTCGTGAAGCCATGCAAGAGTCCGGGAGAACCACGATCGCAGCGAAGGTACTTTAACAAGGAGCTAAAGAAGTGAAGGACCGATCTACAAAGGTTGTATTTCGTATTCACTTAGTCGTAAATGTAGTTTACTAGCATATGAAACCCTAATTTTCTAGCAACGATCTTGTTTAGGGTTATTCGGCACGGCTAAAATTTTAAACGGGCATGGTTGATGCATTGTAGAACCTCATTAGAGTGCCTAGTAACCCTACATTATTGAACAACCACCTTTGTAATGAAGCCATAGGTACCTTTTTATATTTTTCCCTCAAGCTTCCCCTAGAAGCTAGGTCAATCTTCCCTTGTAAGCTAGGTAGTTGAAGAGAAGTTTCTAGATTATGGTAGTTAGCTAGCTTATAAGAGAAGACTTGCTGTTAAAGGGAAGCTTCTGGAGAATTCGAGGAACTGAAGCGTCTTGAAAAAGTTTTGCCGTTGAAAAGAAGCCACGCATGAACATTTCTGCCGCCGATGAGTCGACTCGACCGCGGATCCGCGGCGGATCGGCCTGACTCGGCCGCGGATCCGCGGCCGTCTGGTGGAGTTGCTGCATGAAAATTTCTGTATTGTTTTATGCTGTCTTCATGGTTGTTTCCTGATGTCTTGGACTTGATGTATTTTATCAGCACTTTTAGCAGTTCCGCTTTTACCTGGAGAATTTCCTGCACACAATCTCGAGACGAGTGTTGAGATATAAAAATCATGCGAATAGTAATAAACACTTAATTTCCCTTTAGAATATCGATTATAACTATAAAACAGGTTATTTGATATTTTCCAGATGAATTCGTAATCTGTGTTATAATTACAATAAACACCTATATATGAATGATAAGAGTAAGGAAATTAACGTGTTGAGAATGCACTATTTTCGACTGATCAAATTCCCCCAAACATAATTTTGGTCGTCTCGAGCAAATGTCTTTTATTTTTATTTAAGAGAAGGAGAAAATATAAGAAAGAGAAAAACTAACTAGCACACTTTCGTAGGCAACACGATTGCACTGAGCACGCGCAACAAGCCTTTAAACCTCTGGGTGTCCCTAGTAGGAGGAGTGTTATCTCCTGAGGGTTTTCAGTGGATTACATGTTGGATATGTATGCCCTAGAGGCCATTATTGTATAGTACTGGTTTGTATAATACATTTTGGAGGCTTGGGATATATATATATATATATATATATATATATATATATACGGGTTTACGACAGTCTTGCTCGATATAGTAGTATGCTTCTTGGTTTGTTTCTATCTTAATATGTGTATGTGTTTCTTTTAACATATCGCTAATATATATTGATGGAGCCCTTACGATCTTTCCTTGACTACCGGCGTTGTGATGGCGATCACACTAGTAGGGGCTGGGTAGTCTATAAGCACATCCTTATTTTGGTCCCTAGTCGTAGGATTATCGAGACAGGGCATCGATACTCCAGAGTAGACTGGTGCATACGCTTCTCGTCCCAGCAGGGGAGATGGTCTGTCCCACAGCCATCAGTACGTCATACTGGAGATAGTATGCAGGTGCTCGTTAGGTTACGAGTATAGTGGACAGGACTCGTCGGGAACTGTTGGTTTGTATTATACGTATCGTCAGTTAACAGTTTCCAGGTGACATGTGTACAGCTTAGTCCGTTGACTTGACACTGTCACTTCGCCTCAAGTGTGTTCCCACTGTTCTTAGATTACCACCCTACCACGGCTCTATTGAGTCGTGCAAACAGGTAGTAGTTAGTTGCAGTCCCGAAGCACTTGGAGGTAGTGACGGTTAGACAGGATTCGTCTCTCCCGGTATTAGGAGTTGATATCGCGTTGTGTCTAGGAGAGTCATTACACATAGTCGTCCCTGGCCAGGGCAAGTGAGATTTGCTGGTAGTGTTACCAGTAGTTTCTCAGGGTGTTCTGGGCTACACTCCGACACGACTTGTACCGCTATTAGGGGACTGACGTTTACCGCCCCTAGGCCCGCCATGCGATACACTTATACGAACAGACCGGACTGTACGGAGATTGTCACATTCAGGCTCAGTAAGAGTTCGGATGGGTTCACCTCATCGGTCTTCTTGTCGGCATCTACCTGGGGACCGTTACGTACAGCTAGTACCGCTTGCGGCCTGTGGTTAAACCCACTGCCAGCGTAGTGTTGAGCCTTTAGAGTCCCACACAGAGGGTTATTCGCTTTTGGGCAAAACTGAGTAGAGGTCGCATGGTTTTGCGACGGGGTTCGTTCACATCCGCGCACTTGTGCACGTTTGTTGTCCGGACAGTTTTTACTACCGGGCTTTGGTTTAAGCCAGATCCTAGTATTTGTTTTGGGATTGGTTTTGTCTCATTGTTTTCTTGTTTCTCGGAACACGGATGCGGGTGTGTATGCACAGTTGACAGAGGCAGAGGCAGAGGATTCTCATTAGGGTTGTTGACCGTTGACTTTTTCCAAACCTAATGAAAATGAGAAATATGATTAATGATATTAATTAAAGATAATTGTGCCATGGTTAGGGTTGTTGACCATTTGACTTTGGTTGACTTGTTGACCTATGTTGACATATTGACCATCATCATTTCACATGAAAGATGCTCTTTGATTCTTGCAAAATTAATTTAATGTGAAATGATAATGGTCATTCCAAATGAACCATCACAATTTCTTTAATTATAATTTTTAATTCATAATTCTCTCATATGAGAGTATGGTTGCTATTATTCTCTTATTCTCTCTTGCTCTTTCTCTCTCATGTTTGGAGCTCTCCCTCTTCCTCTCAAAGCTTAAGTGTTCCATGTGTTGGAAATCATAAGCTTTTGAGGCTAAACCATCAAAGCATCTCTCTACTCCTTCTAGGGTTCTTTGTCTAGCAAACCTAGCACTCTAGTTACTTCTCGGTTGAGATAGGAGCTCAAGTTTGAGGCCCTCGGGTGGATCTATCTTCGGCAAAGAGAAGACGACGAGGAAGAGCAGTTCAAACCACTACAAGGAGCAAGCAAGAAGGAGAACCACAACAAGAAGGGAAGGAGTTCAAGATCTAGATATAACCATTCTACATAGTAGCTAGAACTTGTAGTTTATGTGTTAGTTTTTGTTTAGCAAAGATCCATCATGGATGGTCTATGTCACCTTGTAAGAAAATTTTGATTTTTACCTATTCCGCCTCCCCGAAAGAACCGGGGTGGGTAACGTGGACCTAACAGTGGTATTAGAGACAGGCTAAACAACAACTAACTGTTAGCAAAGTGTTTAGAACTTCGATCCGAGAAAAAATCGAGAAACATTTCAGAAACCATACTTTCTGCCATTTTTTAAAAACTGCTCTAAAAAATTTTCCACATGCCTTAAAAATCGATTCAGGGTTTTTTAGGAACATACAGCAAAAATAAGCCCACAACTCGGTCAACGTGCTGCGGAACCGCGGCGAAACCACGCGTTTCGCCGCGGATCCGCGGCCAAGTTGACTCGGCCGCGACTCGGGTTTGCTGCAGTTTCTTCAGTATGATGTTTTGGGATTTTTGAGATATTTTGATTCTGCCCAGATTATCCAGAGAACAATTTTATGTTTGGGGTAGTAACAAATTAGTATTTTTATCGAAGTTCTATAAACTTTAGCTATTTGGTTATATCTGTAATGTGATATATTCACTGAACGTCAACTAATCGCTATACGTCGATTAGTGGGGGTTGTGTATATCTGTGATCTGTAATGTTGTTGGTTTGTGTATATGAACTTGTTGGATTGTCACGGATGAATAGCCGGGGTTTTGTGAGATGAGAGTTTCTTTATCTTTCATTTGATGTAATATGTAAATATATGTAATATTATTTTTATGGCTGCACATCCGGGATGAGGTTGTAGCCGCCATTGTATATTATTTCTTTTTCTGTTTTTGCTCCTAGGATAGACCCAAGGTGGGGTGCACAAACTACCAGGTACTTTGAAGTGCCGAGTGGCCTACTCGTATTGTTGAGGGAGGTTGCTTCACTTCGGGTACTTGGCGGGTAGTTTGCCGCACCCGTAGGGGTCTAGGGTGGGGTTTGGCTATTCATCGCGACCGTGTAATCCGTCTTTCGTTACAGGCTCGAACGAAACGCGGATTCCTAGCATATCCAATGTGTTCATTTGTGATCTGGAATGGCTATCATTGCATCTGACGAATGTATATATATCTATATATGATATCTAGTAGGCATTACTTATGTTTTGCATCCGTGCTAGTCCAGCCCCCGCTCTGTCGTTAGTTAAGTAACCTAACGGGTGATGACGGGGCCCCGTGGCGAATGCGGATGGCATAAGCGTACGTCATATTTTCATTGTTTTCTGCAATAGTAGGATTAATTGATGGGACACATTATATTAATGCAAAGAAAAACAAACCTAATAGACGTTGTTGGAACAATTTTCAAAAAGCTGTTATTGTAAGGACATTCTCTTTTGTTTTGCACAGAGGTATTCGGTTATGAATGCCCAGCACCTCATTCGACGAGGAAAGGGCTGAGATCCCTTCATCGGGAGTGACCCCTTGGACGAAATTTATCGTCAGGGTAATAACTTCATTATAGCCGATTATTCTTGCTTTGCATCGAGGTATTCAGTTTGGAATATCATGCACTTCATTCGACAAGGAAAGAGCCGAGATCCATTCACAGGGAGTGACCTCTTTAGCAAAAGTTTTCGCCACTATATTTTTAAAAAAGGGCAATCAGGTTCCTTCAACGATATCAAGTTCATTACGTTAATGGGTTTTTTGCCAAAAACCCAGCCGTAGCCCTCCGTCATTTCGGATTGGTATTATTTAGTATTCGTGCTGCGTTTGTTAACCTATTCAAGGCGTAGTGAACGGTAGCTAAGTGATATTTTTCTGTGCATTGCCAATGTGATTCGTTAGGACAGTCGTGCGGCATTGTTGACCTAGTCAAGGGCACGTACGGGTGGGTTTAATGCAATCAAGATAATGAAGGGTAGAACTTGACTAGCGGTTTATGGTTTGTTGACCTAGTCAAGGTCATAAACAATTAGGGGCAAAAACCACATCGGGAGTTTCTAAAAAAACTGAAACTTGCAGATTTAGCATACCTTCTAGAGTGTGGTGACTAGAGTGGATTCCATCTAGGTCATCGTACAATGATAGTTGGATCCCGATCCCACTGATGAGTTGGATTACTCTCGGCAGATTATTTCACTTAACAATCAATGCTATAAACCAAGTAGGTGTCTAGAACGGTGTTAGCGGGGCTACGCCTCCAGGGAAAAGAGGTTATTTAATTAAGGAACTTCGTGAAAGCGTTGGAAAACCTCCCTCGAAGTACCAACACTAGCCAAGGTTAAGCAAGTATTGTGACGTGCGATTAATCCTGACTAGTTCGTCTTTTAGGGTTTGAAGAAGAATTTGAGGAAACAGTGGGAGCCATCCTGATTAGATAAATTAATAAACCAATCTAATCTTGCAAGAGCGCACGCTGAGTATTTCTTTTCTCTTTCTCCAGGTAGCAACCATTTCACGCCCTAATCAAGATAATAAAATGTATCGCTTGACCGATCCGAATTCTTATTCGGGGATGGGGAACGTCGGTTCGGCTCTAACTTACGACAACAGTCATAAGTATGAGCAAGGGAAAGAGGATTGTATGGATTCCAAGGATATCCAATTGAAGAAGAAGCATAGTTTTGCATCTACTTCAGGTGTTCTTGTAATTGAGAACTGCTTTACGGTCAGACCTACCTCCTGGGTACTTGATACCGGATCAGGATCTCATATCTGTAACATATTGCAGGGACTGAGAAAAAGTACGAGAGTTGCACCTGGTGATATATCGCTCAGGGTAGCGAACGGAGCACAAGTTAATGCTGCAGCCGTCGGTGAATATCACCTAGTGTTGCCAAATGGCAATACTATGATTTTGAACGATTGCTACTATGTACCTTCTATGGTTTGCAACATCATATCAGTTTCTTTACTCGATAAAGATGGATATAACTTTGTTCTTCATAGAAATATCATGAACATTTACCTTCATAAGGTACTGGTTGTAGAAGGTACACTGTGTAATGGTATCTACGTTCTAAATCAAAATACAGTTCTCAATATACAAAGCACACGCAAGAGGAAGAGTTCAGATAGGAATGAATCCTACTTGTGGAATTGTAGACTTAGTCATATCGGAGAGAAAATACTAAGTAAGTTGCATAAAGATGGACTCTTGAATACGTTCGAGTTTTCATCTTATGAAACTTGTCAGTCTTGTCTCAAAGGAATGATGACCAAATCTCCGTTCACCGGATATGGAGAAAGAGCAACAGAGCTCTTGGGACTCATACATAGTGATGTATGTGGTCCGATATCTATACATGCAAGGGGTGGGTTCTCGTACTTCATCACATTCACTGACGATCTCTCTAGGTTCGGATATGTGTATCTGATGAAACACAAATTTGAAGCTTTTGAGAAATTCAAGGAATTCAGAAACGAAGTAGAGAACCAGACTGGCAAAAGTATCAAGATCCTCCGGTCTGATAGAGGAGGGAAGTACTTAAGCATGGAATTCCTAGATTACTTAAAAGAAGATGGTATTCTCTCTCAGCTTACTCCCCCTTATACACCACAGCACAACGGTGTATCGGAGCGGAGGAATCGTACCCTATTGGATATGGTTCGCTCCATGATGAGTAGTGCCGAGCGTAAGTCCACGTTACCTCTCCCGGTACTTACGGGCTTGCGGAAATGATGAAAAACGATTTTTCAAGAGGTAGTAACATGGACTCAAAATACGGATCTTTGTTAAACAACTACCTAACAACCTAACTAGAGTTTTGCCTACTCAGTTAGGGGGCTATACCTTTCTTGAACTCCTTCGTCTTCAACTCTTTCCGGTGTACGGATCGGCCTCACCTCGTCGTCTCCTTGCGCCGAAGATGGATCCACCTGAAAGCTTCTACCTTTGGCTTCTTCTTCGAACTTGAGGAAACTAGAACACTTGGTTTGCTCAACCTTGTGAACTAGGATGAGTAGAGAAGTGATATGGGTTTTCTTTTATCTCTAAGGCAATGTTTCTCAACTCATGAGAGGGTGTTGCCTTGAGCTAGAGAGAGAGCAAGAGGGAGAGCTCAAGCAAGAGAGAGAAATGAAATGAGAGAATGAGTAAGTCTTTTTCCATCCAAGCTCTCATAATCCAAAACCATGATTACTCATAATAGTAATTGAGTATTATGTGATGGTTTAAGTCAAAATGGCCATATCATTTCATTCACTCATTTTGCAAAAACAAACAAGTAAGCAAAAGTCTTTGCCATGAAATGATAGCCATTGCAATGATGATGGTCAACTAGTCCAACCTAGTCAACCGGTCAACAAAGTCAACCCCTCATCTCAACCATGACACAATAATACTTAATTAATATTATCATTAATCATATTTCTTATTCTCATTAGGGTTTAACAAAAGTCAATGGTCAACAGTGTAGGGTTCCTAGACTACGGATCGTTAGCTAGATTTCTAGGCGAAATAGAAACTAGTTAACAATTAAACTAAAAGAATACGGAAATACAACCTTTGTAGATCCGTTTGTCCACCTCCATAGCTCCATGAAGAAGTCATCTCCGCTGTACAAATCCGATCTTGGACTCTCGCGTTCGCTTCATCGGAGAAATAGGCGGGCAAGGTCGTCAGCTTCGTGCCGAAGATGATCTACGTCGAAGCATCACTAGATCAAGCTCCACCTTCGCCAAGCCATGAAAACTTATGAAGGAAACACACTCTACTACTTGGCAAGAGGTAGAGGATGAAGAAATAGGAAGTGGGTTCACTTTAGAATTGGATTTCTCACACTTATGCTTAAATCACCATTGATGAAGTATGCTTTCTTCTTGAAGAAGAAGAAGAAGAAGATGATAAATGTTATGATAAGAATTATTAAAATAGAAAAGAAAATCAATTCTTATCATAAGCAAACCATGGTTAGGTGTATAGAATTAACAAGGGTTAGTGAATGGTTGGGTTAAGACATGAAGACAAAATGGTCACTTTGGTCAAACCTTCATGAAGGTTCATCTTTGAAAGCAACCCTTTTGTTTTCATTTCTCTTTTTCTTTTTGTCAAAACAAAATAAATAAAAGCGTAAATCAAATGAAACCCTAACCATTAACTAACCATGGTTTAATCATACACCTAATCAAGTTAGCATGTATCATCAAACATGATACAATCATGTGCACAAAAGTATATCACATATACAACTTGCACAAATCAAGTGAGAAAATCCATTTAAAGTGAACCAATACTAGTTAATGCAAAGTAATATATCAAATATATAATTATGCATTAAATCATTAAATCAACACTTGATTTAACGATCCGGTCATATCGCATACAACCGACTAATATCCAATGTATCGGCTTATCGAATCAACCCTTGATTCGATAACTAGGTTATATCGCATACAACCAATCGATACATTCATCGCGAGAATGAAATATGGTATCACATACACGCATTTCATTCTCGGTCCCGTACATATCTCATATGCGCTCCTATTTCGTTTCGCTTGAGCCAGGAAACCTCTGTGTAGGACTCTAAAGACTCGTCAATACGCCAGCAGCAGGTGATGATCATATCAAACACCCACAAGCCGCAAGCGGTCTGCTAAACGTAACGGCCACCCGGGTATTGAGCGATCAGAAGATCGACGAGCAAGCCCGCTCAAACTCCAGTGAATCCAACCAGTAACACTACCGTACAGTCCGGTCTCGTTGTCTGATATGTCGCATATCTTGCCTAGGGGTGGTAAACGTCAGACCCCAATAGCTCGATAAGTCGTGTCGATATGAGGTCTATAACAATTCGAGAAACTACTGGTAACACTTACCAGTAAATCTCAGCAACCCTGGCCAGGGATTTCCGGTTATAGCCAATCGAACACAGCGCTACATCAACTCCCTATACCGGGAAAGATGAATCCCCTCCTATCGCTCATTGCCTCCATGTGACTCGGGACTGTACCCAAAAACCACCGTTTTGCACGCCCTCTTGGACGTGGTAAGATGGAAATCAAAGCACAGTGGGAACCACACAAGACTCTATGACGATCTCGGGTCAACAGACTACTCTGTACCAGTGTCACCTGAGAACTGCCATCTGACGTGAGGTATAATACCATCTGGGAGTTCTCGGCGAGTCCGTCCAGTGTACCCAGTCTCTACTGAGCACCCGTATATCATCTCTGATGTCAAACACCAATGGATAAGGGATCATCCATCGCCCGTCTGTATGGGTCGAGAAGGTACACGCTAGTCTACTCTGGTATATCGATGCCCCGTCTCGATACACCCACGACTAGGGACTTTGAAGGATGTACTTATGGACTACCGTGTCCCCACTAGTATGATCCGAATCATAGTCCAGGTAGTCAAGTACACATCCTAGGGCTTTACCAACATGTAATAGAGAGACAATCTGAGTACACGTTAAGGTAAAGAGTAACCAGATAGCATACTATCATGTCGAGCAAGAAAGTCCTCCCTATATATGTCCCCGCATCCACTACAATATACATCCAATGTATAGTAATGGCCTCTAGGGCATACATACAACTAACAATCTCCCACTTGCACTAGGGCTATCTGTAGCAGTGGTTGTAGTATCTCATACTCAACCATCCCATAAAAGTCTCTCTCTGGGAATAGGCCTTCGTGAGTGGATCCGCCGTGTTGTCCTCTGAGTCTACTCTCCTAACCTCGATCCCTTAGAGATCAACCATCTCCATGATCAAGTGATACTGCCTTAGAATATGTCTGGATCACTGATGGGACCTGCGTTCCTTGGCATAAGCCACAACTCCATTGTCACACAATGGGAGGAACATAGTTCATCTCATGAACCAATATACACCCAAACAGCCTCTTTGGTAGCATCTTAAGTAGCGATGTATCCTGCCTTTATCGTCTAGTATGTCACGGTATCTAGCTTGGAACTCTTCCAACATACCGTCCCTTTACTGAGGGTAAAGACAATGCCTGTGACTGACATTCAGTCATCTTTATCACCCTGGAACCCTTCCAGTGATTCTCCCCAGGATCTATTGATACCATCTCACTACAGCTAGTGAGTATTCTAACATCCATTTAGATCTATCTCATAGATCCAAAACCCAGGATTTAGTAGGTATCACTTTGATCCTATACGGAGAATCTTTGTGATAAACGGAGATTGATCGAGCGTAGCATAAGAAACTCCTTTCTTATCAAGAGTATGTCATCCACGTACTCTACGAGGATCACCACCATACTCCCTACTACCTTTTTGTTTATACAAGGTTCATCTACCATTTTGATGATGTCAAACTGTTTGACTAATCCATCAAAACAGATGTTCCAACTCCGCGATGCCTGCTTTAATCCTATAAAGCATCTTGCACACGTTTCCGCTGCTCCCACTGTCTACGAAGCCCTCTGGCTGTGTACTTATAGACGCACTCTTCTAAAACATCATTTAGAAAAGCAGTCATGACACCCAACCACCAGATATCGTAGTCATGGTATGTAGCCGTGGCAAGTAGGATCTGGATGGACTTAAGCATAGGTACTGGAAAAGGTTTCATCATTATCCACGCCTGGTCAATGACGAAAACTTTTAACAAGTCTAGCTTTGAAAGTCTCAACTTTTCCATGTACACCAAGTAATCTTCTCAAGATATACTTGCTCCTGATGGGGATTTAACCCTTCAGATATAGCAACCAAAGTCCATACTTTGTTGGTGTATAAGGATTCCATCTCAGATCGCTAAGCATCCAGCCATTCTTACAGAGTCTTACTCCTGATGGCCAGCTCGAAACTAGTTGGGTCATCATCTTATGATGCAATCCTCGCTCCCACTGTCATAGAGAAACCGAAGTATCTCTCAGGTGGGTGAGGAACCCTACTAGATCGGCGGAGAGGCTGAGGTTCATTGGAATCTACTGAATCCTTTGGTTGTACCAAATCATCTGCTGTCATTTGTATAGCTGGAACTTTTCCAGTTGTACTTAACAGACCTTGCCTCGAGCTTGTCCGGATTTTGCTTTTAGACATAGGCCGGACAACCCCAAATCTTAACTAACTTAAGATATGGGCTCTTCCCATTCCATATCACATATGAAGCGGTAGGCACTGATTTGATTCGAACCTAATTCAATAGGTATGCAACTTCATAAGTGCATAACTCCCAAATGGAAATAGGTAACTCAGTAGTACTCATCATAGAGCACACCTTATCATATAGGGTGTGATTGCTCCGCCCCGATATACCATCGTGCTATGGTGTATACGGAGGAGTAATGCTGAGAGAGAATCTCATTCTCCTTTAGAATAGTCCAGGAATTCCATGCACAAGTATTCTCCTCCCTGATTCCATCATAGGACATAATACTTATACCCGTATTTTGGTTCTCTACTTCTAACTTATATTCTGTGAATATCTCAAAAGGTTCGGACTTGTGTTTCAACAGGAACATATGTCTGAATCTTGAGAGATTATCAGAGAATGTAATGAAGTACAAAGAACCGGTCTTGGTATGTGTAGAGAGGGGACCTACATACATCAACATGTATCATCCCAAGAGTTCACTAACTCTTTCTCTGTTTCCAATAAACAGAGCTATGGTCATCTTATCTTTGTGACATGACTGGCGAGTTTCACAAGATGTAAATTCAAACTGATTTAAATATACATCTAAATGCAACTTCAGCCAGTCAGGTCGCATTGATCTGACCTAGTCTACAATACCTCAAGAAGAATTCGTTCATTTCTGAACTCTTCCTTTTGTGTGTGTTCCGTTATACTTAGAACTGTAGTTTGATTTAGAACATTAATGCTTTTAGATAACGTGCCTGAACCGATCAACTTTTGATATAGGAAATGTTCAAAACATTATCCAACAATATAAAATTTTATCGTTTCTTTACTAATAAAGAGACAGATATGATTTTGTATATCAGGTTCGGTATCTAATAACATTCGTTCAGAATCAATGTATTACAATACAGGGTGACAGTGACCAACACACTTGGCTGCAACTCTTGCCCCGTTTTCTGCCTTATGAAACTTATCACCCGTTCTCAGTTTTTCTACCCTTTTGTAGCCCTATGTAACAGATTACATATCTGGGATCCTGATCCGGTATCATATACCTAGGATGCGGAGGATACTGAGAAACAGTTCTTTGTAATGAACACACCCGAAGATGATGCATCATATGCACTTTCTTCGTTTGGGCGGCACGGGAAATCTGGTATTCCCCAATTACCTGCTCTGTCTTATAACAATTATAAGTTGGAGCGGGACCAACGTTCCCCAGCTCAGTATAACAAGCGGGTTCGGTCAATAATCCGTTTTATTATCTTGATTAAGGCGTGATATGGTCGCTACCTGGAGAGAGAGAGAAGAAAACACTCAGCGTGCGCTCTTGCAAGAATAGATTGGTTATTATTTTATCTAATCAGGATGGCTCCCACTGCTTTTTATCAAATCTTCCTTCAAACCCTAAAAGGAAAGACTAGCCGGGATTAATTACACACTACAAGTTCGCCAATCTTTCAGCCAGGCCAGTGTCGGTACTTTGAGGGAGGTCCCCCGTGCTTTCGCACGAACCTAATTAATGTAAACCTCGTTTTCCCAGAGGCGTAACCCCGTTGACACCTTTCTAGACACCTACTTGATCGGCTAATTGTAATGTATAAAACTCTCCCAGGAGTAACAATTACTCGCAGCGGGTATCGGGATCCAACTATCTCATAGAAGGTATGCAATCTCATTGCAAATTTCAACACTTGAAATTCCCGATAATATTTTGCCCCCAGCACCCTATGACCTTGACGGAGGTCAACAAACCATAGGATACTAGTCAAGTTCAACCCGTCATTTCTTGATCGAATTAAACCCACCCGCACGACCCTTGACGGAGGTCAACAAGGCCGCACGACTACCCTAATCCAATCTGCATTATATGCATAAGCAGATAAATACTAGTTAGCTACCGCACACTACGCCTTGACGGAGGTCAACAAACGTAGCACGAATACTAAATAGGACTTATCTGAAATGACGGAGGGCTACGACAGGTTTTTCTGAAAACCTATTGTGTAATGAACTTGATATCGTTGTATGATCGAATGAATTTTGAAATGGAGTGTCTTTGAGGCTTTTCTAGTTTTGCTAAAGGAGTCACTCCCGGTGAAGGGATCGTCGGTCCTTTCCTCGTCGAATGAGGTGCGGGATATATCATATATATCGCTGTGCAAAGCAAAAACACTTAAAAGCAATCAAAAGACAAACCGAGTGTGTAGCATCTGCCAGTTATTGCTAAAGGAGTCACTCCCGGTGAAGGGATCTCGGTCCTTTCCTTATCGAATAAGGTGCAGGATATATCATATACACCGCTGTGCAAAGCAAGAACTGTAGCTACCTGTTTTATTTTGAAATTCGATTCTACAACATCTTAGGTTTCTTTTATTTCATTAATCTCATTAATGAAGTCCCATCATTTAAGTACCTAAACATCACAGATAAATACGACGTACACTGATGCCATCCGCATTCGCCTCGATGTCCCCTCGTGCACCGTTAGGTTAGGTAACTAACGGCAGAGCAGGGCAGGGCTAGCACGGGTGTAAAACATAAGTAACGTCTATATAATATATCATATATACTATATACTGTATCTATCACAGAACATCACATGATGACATTGTTGGAGATAGTGCCCTCAGAGTCAATTATTGGATCACAGGCACGTGATTGCAATGATTGAGGGAGGACCTATCCCGGTAGGACAGTCTTGCTCGAGATGATAGTATGCTATCTGGTTTACCTTTATCATCGTGTACTGCTTTAGGTGACCTGACATGTCGCTATTGCACGTTGATAGAGCCCCTAGGATTCTTGCTTGACCACCAGCAGTATGAGGGCGATCATATAAGTGGGAGCTGGGGGTCTACAAGCACATCCTTAAAAGGTCCCTAGTCGTAGGAGTTTCGAGACAGGGCATCGATACTCCAGAGTAGACTAGTGTATACAGTCGAGACCCCGACGAGGGGCGGTGGCCGGTCTCACAAGCCATTGGTGTCAGTTGGTTCACCTAAGATGTATACAGGTGCTCATTGGGTTATGAGTACACCGGACAGGACTCGCCGGGAACATGCTAGTTGGTCATATACCAGACGTCAGATGGCAGTTCCCTGGTGACATGTGTACAGGTTAGTTCATCGACCTGGGGATCGTCATTTGTCTCGTGTGAGTTCCCACTGTACTTTGATTACTACCCTACCACGGCTCAAAGGAGTCGTGCAAACAGGTTTTAGTTGGGTACAGTCCCGAGCCACATGGAGGCAGTGAGCGGATCTTCAGGGGTTCGTCTCTCCCGGTATTGGGGGTGAGGTCGCGCTGTGTCTAGGAGAGCCATTACACAAAGACCTTGGCCAAGGCAAGGAGATTTACTGGTAGGTATTCCAGTAGTATCTCAGGGTGTTCTGGGCTACACTCCGACACGACTTGTACCGCTTTTGGGGGTCTGACTTTTACCAACCCTCTAGGCCCGCCATGCGATGCTCATAGACGAACGGACCGGACTGTACGGATATTGTCACTGACAGGCTCAGTTGGGTGTCGGGGTGAGCTTCCTCATCGACGTCCCTTTTAGTCAGTAGCTGGTGGCCCGTCACGTATTGGCTTATACCTCTGACGTGCTAGTGGTTAAATCCACAGCCATAGTATTGACGTGTCTTTAGAGTCCACCACACTTTCAGTTACTCAAGCTTTCGGGCGAAACGCTGTAGAGGCCGTATGGAGATATGGCAGGGTCCGATCAGATACGTGCGGTATTGCACGGATCAGGATCGGACGGTTTGTACTAGTGGCCGTATAGTTATATGGCAGCGTTCGATCAGATACGTGCGGTATTGCACGCATCAGGATCGGACGGATATTACTAGCCGGCTTTTGCTTAAGCCGGTCCTAGTTTAGTACAGTGTAGATTTTGTCTCATTGCATTTGTATCCGGACGGAATACAAATGCGGGTGTGTATGCACAGTGTGGGGTTTTCCTGTAATTTATTACGGGACCAGTTTTCTAGGGTTGCCATTTTGCTTTCCGTTCCGGCCGGTTTTCCTTTGTTCTTTCCCGACCGGACTTATCCGATGGAGGGGGTAATTTGCAGTTTTGCAAATTACACTTTGTGGAGGATTTATTTGCATAAGGATTAATTATGAAAGCATCTTTTCTTTTTCCACCATCATTTGATTCTTTCTTAGTCTTTTCCATTGCTTTAATGAGATAAGAAAGGATTAGGATTGATTTTGTGTTTTGTGATGATTATGTTTTTGGATGTGGTCACCCTCCTCCTTTTACTACACTCACCTCCCTTCATGCTTCATAATCTATCCTCCACCATTTTCTTAGTTGATAGTTTTCATTATGGTTGAAAGAGAGAAGAAGAAAAGAGAAGAAAATGAGAGTTTCATCTTCATTCTTGAGAGTGTTTCATTTCATTGATCTCATTTCATGCTAGAAAAATGCAAGCACCATTTTTCTAGTCTTGATTCCTCCATCATCCTCAAATGGCAACCAAACCCCAAAAGAGAGACTTTGATTCTACACTACATTCCTACAGCAATTCTTGAGCATGTCGAGTAGCCGGCTTCATGCGCGAGTTGCCTCGGTATTGAGGTGGGAGCCCGTAAAAGTACCCGGCTTCGTGGTGCCCCTTTCCGACGAGGAGGAGATGGACGGAGATCCCGCGAGGAGATCGGAGCGGAGATGAAGACCGGAGGACTTGGATCGTCGGTATATCTCTAACCTATCTTGTTAGTTAGCTAGACTAGTTTAATGGTAACGATCCGGGGTTTAGTGCGCGGTGGTGCCGGTTTGCTAAGTCCGCAAATTTTAAAGTTTACCACCGTTTCCGCGTTTGGCCGTCGGATTGACGGCCGGGGCGCCGCCGTGCACTTACAGTGGTATCAGAGCCTCGCCATTAACATAGTCTAGTTTGGTGTAATGTGTTTTACGTTTCCGATCGAACAAAGTCCCGAAAACACGTATTTCATGCACATCAGTTTCTGTCGAATTTTTTTTGAGTCTAAAAATTTTTCTGGTTGTCTCAGAATGATGTGCAGGGAAATCTAAGCACACTGTAAAAATTTGGTACCACGATCCCACCATACCGCCGCGGAAGCGCGGCCTATCCCCTGCTTAGGCCGCGCTTCCGCCGCGGAAATAACTGTTCACCCCTCCAAATTTGTGCAGTGTGTTCCTGAATGAGAAATGTGGTTTCTGGAATATTAAAATTGGGCCCAGGTTTTCTGTGGTTGCTACAGTTTTGTTTGGGGGCCCACTTGTTAAGTTTGATCAATCGGAAAATTTTAAACACATTATTTCACAGTATTTACATTATAACTGCGACCGTGAATGTCACTCGATCGGTAAATCCTGTCTAACTGCTATAGCCCGGTTAGACGGATTTGCGAACGTGACTTTCACGTTGATGTTTTATGTTTATGCTGTGATGTTGCGGATCGGTCGTGGGGGATAGCCTGGATGCAATGCTAGTACTGTATTGTTGTATTATGTACATTTGTTATTGCGGGGCGAGCGTCCGACATGTGGACTGCCGTCACTGCCTGTTTGTATTATTCTTTTGGGGCACGACCTGGTTGCGGTCGATGTACCCGGTGTATGTATATTTTACTTTCTGTACTAGGATTACCCCGCGGTGGGGTGCACGGATAGCCGGGTTCTAGAGGGCAACAAGCCCGCATCTCATGGCATTGAGACGGAAGGGGCTTCACTCTAGGATTGGCGGGCTATTCGCCGCACTCGTAGGGGGTACAGGTTGACCCAGGAGGGGTGCCCAAGTTACCGGATTCCGTGAAGTGCTGGGTGGTCCATTCACGGCGCTGAAGGGGGCTGCCTCGCTTCAGGTTTTGGCGGGTGACTTGCCGCGCCCGTAGGGGTCTAGGATTTCATTGCACAGGCTATCCACACGACCAGGGGAACGTCGGGTTTCAGTAGTGGCTCTGTGAAACCCGGGGATCCTAGATATCTGTATTGTTTCTGTGATGCTGTTCATTCTCTGTGATGTTGCATTTCTTTCACGCCTTGAGCGAAATATAATATATTAGTATATATATTAGTAGATGTTGTATATGTTTTACATCCGCGCTAGTCCAGTCCCCGCTCTGTCGTTAGTTAGCTAACCTAACGGGTAATGACGGGACCCAGTGGCGAATGCGGATGGCATATACGTACGTCAGTATATTTTCGTTCTTTGTGGTGTGATTAATTGATGGGACTGCATTGATTCGGATCAATGCAAGTTAAAAACAAACCTAATCTGATGTTGTTGGAACACTTTTCAAAAAGCTGTTATTGCAAGGACGTTCACTTATGTTTTGCATCGCGGTATTCATTTGGAATATCCTGCTCCTCAGTCGACGAGGCAAGGGCCGAGATCCCTTCACCGGGAGTGACCCCTTGGACAAAAAGTTTGCGTCAGGGTAATGACTTCACTATAGCCGATTACTTTTGCTTTGCACCGTGGTATTCATTTGGAATATCCTGCACCCCATTCTACGGGGAAAGAGCCGAGATCCCTTCATCGGGAGTGACCTCTTTAGCAACGGTCGTCGTCACTATATTTTTAAAAGCTATCCGTTCCTTCAACGATATCAAGTTCTTTACGTTAAAGGTTTTCGCCAGAAACCATTCGTAGCCCTCCGTCGTTTCATATGGGTAGTCAATAGTATTCAAGCTGTGTTTGTTGGCCAAAGTCAAGGCACAGTGTTTGGTAGCTGTTGGTTATTCATATGCAGCATAGATAGATGCGTTGGTTTGGAACAGTCGTATAGCCTTGTTGGCCAAAGTCAAGGGCTTGTGCGGGTGGATTCGAATCAACCTGGAGAATGACGGGTAGAACTTGACATGTGACTTATGATTTGTTGGCCAAAGTCAAGGTCATAAGAGCATGGGGCAGAAATCTCATCGGGAGTTTCAAAAGTACTGAAACTTGCCAGATATGCGCATACCTTCTGGAGTGTGATACCGTGAGCGGATTCCGTCACGTTATCGTGCGATGAGAGTTGGATCCCGATTCCCACTGATGAGTTGGTTTACTCCTCGGGTGACCCCGACTAATTCTTCTTTCAGGTTTGGAGGAGAATTTGAGGTACAGTGGGAGGATTCCAGATTAGATAAATTGGTAACCATTCTGATCTAGGTTAGAGTGCACGCTGAGTGTTTCTTTTCTCTCTCTCTCTGGTAGCGACCATTGACCCGACCCTAAGACTATGACTCAGTGACCAAGTTGACCGAACCTTCTTAACACTGGCTTTTGGATTGTCAGAGTTGCAGACCTCATTGCCACTCCTACTTTTACCCTTTTCTCCGGGACACCCCGTATTACTGCGAACGTCCACTTCCATTGGACAAAACCATCGTATGGTTAGATACGAACTCGAAGGAATTCGAGGATGGTTTCCGGTTCTGGAGAAAACGGATAGGACTATTCAGTTGTCTTTTCTTTTCACCCTCTCTCAGATTGCGAGTACTCCTTGGTCTAGGAGTAGTACACCTATTACGCAAATTGGATAGTCTTCTTCCAAACCATAGGCTGGTGCCGACCGGTAGGGAATGAAGAAAACCAATTAGCATAACGATGGTGTGCAGAAGGTATTAAGTTCAGACAAAGCAAGGGATTAGTAAGAGGGCAAAGTAAATTGCGACTGCTATTCACGACCAAAGCAAGTATTTCTTCGCCGATCCTAAATCACCTTTGTATTTCTCCAGGACACTCCGTATCACTACGAAGATCCCATTTTATTGGATAATCCATCGTATGGTTATATACGAACTCGAAAGGAACTCGTTCCAGTTCGGGGATGGATCCTGGTTCAGGAGAAATAGGAATAAAGTACATTCAGGTGTCTTTTATCTTCACCCTCTCTCGCAATGCGAGTGCTCCTAGGATTAGGACAGTACACCCTTTATGCTTTTTGGATAGTCTTCTTCCAAACCATAGGCTGGTGCCGAACGGTAGGGAAGGAAGAAAACCATTTGGCCTAAGGGGTGTGCAGAAGGTAATGACTAAAGACATATAAACGGATTTGGAGAGGTGGCAAAGAATTATACGGTTATAGTTGTGAATCTGGATAATGGAAGAGGCATTACTAGGAATACCAGGATACCCCATCGAAACATTTCAATGTTTCAGTTCTACTGTGTACTGTTAAAAGAAAACTGATTTCCCGATTAGATACTTACTCCAGGGTATGTATTTACCAAGTATGATTCTCACATCTGTATGGTTTTACAGATGATGAGTGGGAGTAAGTTATTGGGAATTGGGTGATCATCCTCATTATATCGGGATTCGTTGTAATTGGTGATATTTGAGGATGCCACCTGGGTTGTTTGCCGGTCGGCAAATATTTGGTTTTGAATATCCGCTGTTGTGCACCAATTTCAAATTGATATATCTGTACGTCTATTTTCATAGAGTGAGATATACCTTTTGATATTATGTCGATGACATTTACCTATATCAGTGGATGGTTAGGTAAGGAGCATTAAACAGCGGTGTAATTCTTCTTAACCATAAGTACAGTTTTCAACCTACAACACACAGTGAAAGAGTTGTTAGACTCAGCGGACTTATACAGAATATTGTATGTTGTCCAGTGTCCATTAGGACAGAGGGGTTGGTCCTCATACTATATTCAGTTTACTTTTGACTTCTCTAGTTCTTAGACATGTGTTTCGTAGAAACACAGGGTCTAAGTTTTGAGGAGTTATAGGTATTTGAATAGAGTAGAGAACCAGGTGTAGCAAGTATCGGGATTCTTCAAAGTGATCGAAGATGTAGATACTTGTGTGTGGTATTCAGTTGATAGTAATGATAAAGAGAAATTACTTCTCTTTCAGGTTACTCATAATTGGAAGTATTCCTAAGTTGAGTAACGCTGATCGACCTCCTTCCATTCAGTTGACATGCACTGGAGATAGCTGCATGATTTGAATCTGGTTCAATTAAATCAGTGCCTCTGGTTCTATATTGGATGTAGAACAGTTCATATCTTAACGTTGTTAAGGTACGGGGAGTTGTCCGGCTTATGCTTAAAACCAGACACTGGACAACTCAAGGCACGTTTCTGTAATGGCTGTTTGTGGGTTGACCCAGGCTATGACGCGGGTTGACTTTCTACCATCTGGATGAACAATAGCAAGATTGTTCTAGACTCGCCACAGTTTTATTAAAAATGGATTTTTTCAGAAAACAGTAGTGGGAGTATGGTAGAACTGGAAGTAATTCCAGAACCGCAAACGATTACTGAAGATTTGATAAGGAACCTAAAGATTCAATCTGTTTTGACATTCCATTAGCCACTCCGCAGATAAGGTGGGTAACTTCTGGCACCCGAGAGGTACTTCGGTAGCCTCAAGGACGGTGACAGGGAAGTTCTTGTTTACCCACACTTGCCATTGTTATTGTTCCAGGCTGCGAGACCCGGCAGGAGGATGAGTATAGCGTCGTTCTGAACTAGCTTCAGAAGTGTACGTGTATATGACTCTGCCAGAGGGTTGTCGTAGTCAGTGGGAGCAGCGGAAGCATTGGTGGACATCAGGCTTATGTCTATTTATAGACTAAAGCAGATGTAGCGGAGATAGATCATCTGTTTCTGATGTGACAGTCATAGGTTTGACGTCATCAGAATAGGGGATGGATCTTTTGAGAAGGTAGTAGGAAGTGGCATTCCTATACTACGATCGGTTATACTTTGGTCGTCACATAGTGGTTTCTCCACAAAGGACTTGGACATTATATCAGACATACTGGTTACTAGATCTATGGTTTTAGATCTAGATTTGGGTGGTTTCCTAATCTGGGTACCTTGACAGCATTCTATGAGTATTTAGAATGGACGACTCCTGGCACGGTAGTGTACCTGCAAGTAATGGAGTCGCCCTCTCTAAAGGTGTCTTTTAGACTAAAGTAGAGAGGGACGTGCATGATTGGCAGATCACTTGCTCAGGCAATTGAGTCAATCATGAGATGTCAAGTACCACACCAGATGTTGTTCTTGCATTACATGCAATAAGATGATATTGATCCAATCCTGGAGAAACAGTCGGAAGCGGTTTTAGAACATAAGTGGATGTTCTAAGGATATGATAACGACAGCCTCATTCGAGAGACAGTTATCATTCCAGGCTTCCAAGGTGACATGGACGACAAGGAGGTTGTCAGAGTTATAGTTTTCCTTCTGACGAGGGCAGTATTTTGGACAGGTGGTCCAAGGCAATACTGAGGGTGGCATGTCGCAGGATACTGATTAATTTCAGTTGAAGATACAGTCTAAGAAGTTTGGATTTGGAGTTCATTTATGAGCTACATCCCATCAGACATCCAGACATTCTAAGGCAGGTATTGCTCATTTCGGGAGATGGCTTTCTCCGCGAACTTGAGATATAGAGAGACATAGAAAGAAACATCAAGGCGGATCCACTCACTGAGGCTATTCCTCGAACGCAATAGTTTCGCAAACGGATTTTTGTGAAACTGACTAGTAGGGGAGTTGGGTGTTCGGTATCACACGGGCTGTGAGTATGCGACATCGCAATAATTAGCCTTGAGTGCAAGTGGGAGATTGTTGGAGATAGTGCCCTCAGAGTCAATTATTGGATCACAGGCACGTGATTGCAATGATTGAGGGAGGACCTATCCCGGTAGGACAGTCTTGCTCGAGATGATAGTATGCTATCTGGTTTACCTTTATCATCGTGTACTGCTTTAGGTGACCTGACATGTCGCTATTGCACGTTGATAGAGCCCCTAGGATTCTTGCTTGACCACCAGCAGTATGAGGGCGATCATATAAGTGGGAGCTGGGGGTCTACAAGCACATCCTTAAAAGGTCCCTAGTCGTAGGAGTTTCGAGACAGGGCATCGATACTCCAGAGTAGACTAGTGTATACAGTCGAGACCCCGACGAGGGGCGGTGGCCGGTCTCACAAGCCATTGGTGTCAGTTGGTTCACCTAAGATGTATACAGGTGCTCATTGGGTTATGAGTACACCGGACAGGACTCGCCGGGAACATGCTAGTTGGTCATATACCAGACGTCAGATGGCAGTTCCCTGGTGACATGTGTACAGGTTAGTTCATCGACCTGGGGATCGTCATTTGTCTCGTGTGAGTTCCCACTGTACTTTGATTACTACCCTACCACGGCTCAAAGGAGTCGTGCAAACAGGTTTTAGTTGGGTACAGTCCCGAGCCACATGGAGGCAGTGAGCGGATCTTCAGGGGTTCGTCTCTCCCGGTATTGGGGGTGAGGTCGCGCTGTGTCTAGGAGAGCCATTACACAAAGACCTTGGCCAAGGCAAGGAGATTTACTGGTAGGTATTCCAGTAGTATCTCAGGGTGTTCTGGGCTACACTCCGACACGACTTGTACCGCTTTTGGGGGTCTGACTTTTACCAACCCTCTAGGCCCGCCATGCGATGCTCATAGACGAACGGACCGGACTGTACGGATATTGTCACTGACAGGCTCAGTTGGGTGTCGGGGTGAGCTTCCTCATCGACGTCCCTTTTAGTCAGTAGCTGGTGGCCCGTCACGTATTGGCTTATACCTCTGACGTGCTAGTGGTTAAATCCACAGCCATAGTATTGACGAGTCTTTAGAGTCCACCACACTTTCAGTTACTCAAGCTTTCGGGCGAAACGCTGTAGAGGCCGTATGGAGATATGGCAGGGTCCGATCAGATACGTGCGGTATTGCACGGATCAGGATCGGACGGTTTGTACTAGTGGCCGTATAGTTATATGGCAGCGTTCGATCAGATACGTGCGGTATTGCACGCATCAGGATCGGACGGATATTACTAGCCGGCTTTTGCTTAAGCCGGTCCTAGTTTAGTACAGTGTAGATTTTGTCTCATTGCATTTGTATCCGGACGGAATACAAATGCGGGTGTGTATGCACAGTGTGGGGTTTTCCTGTAATTTATTACGGGACCAGTTTTCTAGGGTTGCCATTTTGCTTTCCGTTCCGGCCGGTTTTCCTTTGTTCTTTCCCGACCGGACTTATCCGATGGAGGGGGTAATTTGCAGTTTTGCAAATTACACTTTGTGGAGGATTTATTTGCATAAGGATTAATTATGAAAGCATCTTTTCTTTTTCCACCATCATTTGATTCTTTCTTAGTCTTTTCCATTGCTTTAATGAGATAAGAAAGGATTAGGATTGATTTTGTGTTTTGTGATGATTATGTTTTTGGATGTGGTCACCCTCCTCCTTTTACTACACTCACCTCCCTTCATGCTTCATAATCTATCCTCCACCATTTTCTTAGTTGATAGTTTTCATTATGGTTGAAAGAGAGAAGAAGAAAAGAGAAGAAAATGAGAGTTTCATCTTCATTCTTGAGAGTGTTTCATTTCATTGATCTCATTTCATGCTAGAAAAATGCAAGCACCATTTTTCTAGTCTTGATTCCTCCATCATCCTCAAATGGCAACCAAACCCCAAAAGAGAGACTTTGATTCTACACTACATTCCTACAGCAATTCTTGAGCATGTCGAGTAGCCGGCTTCATGCGCGAGTTGCCTCGGTATTGAGGTGGGAGCCCGTAAAAGTACCCGGCTTCGTGGTGCCCCTTTCCGACGAGGAGGAGATGGACGGAGATCCCGCGAGGAGATCGGAGCGGAGATGAAGACCGGAGGACTTGGATCGTCGGTATATCTCTAACCTATCTTGTTAGTTAGCTAGACTAGTTTAATGGTAACGATCCGGGGTTTAGTGCGCGGTGGTGCCGGTTTGCTAAGTCCGCAAATTTTAAAGTTTACCACCGTTTCCGCGTTTGGCCGTCGGATTGACGGCCGGGGCGCCGCCGTGCACTTACAGACATCACAGATATCGCAGCAGAAGAAACATATGAAATATTGGATATACTAGGACGTCCGTGTTTTCAATACGAGCCAGTATAAAACACGGATTCCACGGTCGTGATGAATAGCCAAACCCACACCCCTAGACCCCTACGAGAGCGGCAAGCAACCCTACCAATTCTAGAGTTAGGAGACCCGGACTCGACTCTTCGAGTTGGTCTCCCACTGGACTCCAGAACCCGGTTACTTGTGCCCTCCTCCTTGGGTCTATCCTAGTGCGGAAAAGTAAATAATATACAAAAGGTGACAACTTCCGCTACCTGGAAGTGCCCCAATAAAAGAATATTACATACAAGTTTTTTACATGAATGAAAATGAAAAACACTCATCTCACATAAAAAACCCCGGCTATTCAAACGCGACGATCCAATATAACATATCCAGCAACACATAACATCACATGTCATCAACGTAAGTAAATATGCGCATCCCAATTATCGTTGACATATAGCAACGAAACCGGCTATATCACATATTACACTTACGGTCACAGAAAAGAAAGTGTAAAACTACAACAGTTGGAATCCGCAACCACCTCAGACATCGCATGCCTGACCAAATGAATTACTTAGACATCGCATTCCTAACAATTATAAATCCTGCATTTTAGTCTCAAAATCGAAAACACTTTTCAATATCAAGTCGGGCAATTCAACAAGATTCCCGACATCCTGATCGAATGCTCGTCGCAAACTTCAGTAGACGGCCGCACCCCCGACGCCGTCGACAAAGTGCACCAAGGCGGAACACCGCTGCCGCGAGCACCCGGACGGATGCTTTCGGCGACGGGGTTCTCCTACAGTCACTTGGTCGGGGCTATGGGGTGTAGCTGTCTATTAAGTTTACCCGGCGAGTATCCGCGTACGCTACGTGATTGTGACAGACTTTTGATCACATCAAAATTCCGTGGCAACCGATCAAGTGAGACTAAACTGCTATGTTTATAACATTCATTCAGTTATCTCATAACTTCTTGTGAATTCCAATTATTGTATCCCATTCTGGATAAATAGAAAATGTTAAACTTTCCGATCGAACAGTCGAATACCCAAGTTTTCCCGATACAGCTCAACACATGAAATAAGTCTAACAACATTCAGTTCGTGCCTCAGTACCAACGGTCCAGCCGTAGAAAGTTCAAGCCAACGCCTCACATGTGGCACGCCGTACTGCCCCAAACCCGAAGGTTCAAAGGGCAGTTCAAGACGGTCACATAATCGAGTTAAGGTTTGTTGTCTTCTAGAGGGTCCATCGAGTTACTTGCACTACTCAGAACGTCGTTAAACTACGGAAAAATCCAACACTTGGAAATTTCCCGACAGGGGAAAAATTGGGTATTTATATCCGGTCGAACTTTTTAACATATTCTAAAATTTATCCGGAAAGCCACACTGACAAAATTTGATAATCCGATCGAATCTTTGATTCCCTATACAACCCCAGAATACTCTTCTGTAGAGTCACAATAAAAATACCCCAGAAAATATAGCATTGAATTATATGAGTTACTGTGCAGAAATCATCATAAAAGGGAACAGTACGGCCGCGGAACCGCCGCACCATGCATAGCACGTGCCGCGGTTCCGCGGTGGAAAAGTCGATTCAGGCCCTCGTATTTCACAGTAATTCAAATAATACCCTGCTTATTTTTCTGCATATTTTTAATTGACAAAAATCCAAAATTTTAGAAAATTTCCAGAGAGCATTTTGGGAATGGGTTTTGATATTCGTTCGGATTTCAAACGTCGTCTAGACTTCGCCTAAGGCTCTAGCTAGGCTCTGATACCACTGTAGGGTTCCTAGACAACGGATCGTTAGCTAGATTTCTAGGAGAAATAGAAACTAGTTAACAATTAAACTAAAAGAATACGGAAATACAACCTTTGTAGATCCGTTTGTCCACCTCCATAGCTCCATGAAGAAGTCATCTCCGCTGTACAAATCCGATCTTGGACTCTCGCGTTCGCTTCATCGGAGAAATAGGCGGGCAAGGTCATCGGCTTCGTGCCGAAGATGATCTACGTCGAAGCATCACTAGATCAAGCTCCACCTTCACCAAGCCATGAAAACTTGTGAAGGAAACACACTCTTCTACTTGGCAAGAGATAGAGGATGAAGAAATAGGAAGTGGGTTCACTTTAGAATTGGATTTCTCACACTTATGCTCAAATCACCATTGATGAAGTATGCTTTCTTCTTGAAGAAGAAGAAGAAGAAGATGATAAATGTTATGATAAGAATTATTAAAATAGAAAAGAAAATCAATTCTTATCATAAGCAAACCATGGTTAGGTGTAGAGAATTAACAAGGGTTAGTGAATGGTTGGGTTAAGACATGAAGACAAAATGGTCACTTTGGTCAAACCTTCATGAAGGTTCATCTTTGAAAGCAACCCTTTTTGTTTTCATTTCTCTTTTTCTTTTTGTCAAAACAAAATAAATAAAGGCATAAGTAAATCAAATGAAACCCTAACCATTAACTAACCATGGTTTAATCAAACACCTAATCAAGTTACCATGTATCATCAAACATGATACAATCATGTGCACAAAAGTATATCACATATACAACTTGCGCAAATCAAGTGAGAAAATCCATTTAAAGTGAACCAATACTAGTTAATGCAAAGTAATATATCAAATATATAATTATGCATTAAATCATTAAATCAACACTTGATTTAACGATCCGGTCATATCGCATACAACCGACTAATATCCAATGTATCGGCTTATCGAATAAACCCTTGATTCGATAACTAGGTTATATCGCATACAACCAATCGATACATTCATCGCGAGAATGAAATACGGTATCACATACACGCATTTCATTCTCGGTCCCGCACATATCTCATATGCGCTCCTATTTCGTTTCGCTTGAGCCAGGAAACCTCTGTGTAGGACTCTAAAGACTCGTCAAAACGCCGGCAGCAGGTGATGATCATATCAAACACCCACAAGCCGCAAGCGGTCTGCCAAACGTAACGGCCACCCGGGTATTGAGCGATCAGAAGATCGACGAGCAAGCCCACTCAAACTCCAGTGAATCCAACCAGTAACACTACCGTACAGTCCGGTCTCGTCGTCTGATATGTCGCATATCTTGCCTAGGGGTGGTAAACGTCAGACCTCAATAGCTCGATAAGTCATGTCGATATGAGGTCTATAACAATTCGAGAAACTACTGGTAACACTTACCAGTTAATCTCAGCAACCCTGGCTAAGGATTTCCGGTTATAGCCAATCGAACACAGCGCAACATCAACTCCCTATACCGGGAGAGACGAATCCCCTCCTATCGCTCATTGCCTCCATGTGACTCGGGACTGTACCCAAAAACGACCGTTTTGCACGCTCTCTTGGACGTGGTAAGATGGAAATCAAAGCACAGTGGGAACCACACAAGACTCTATGACGATCTCGGGTCAACAGACTACTCTGTACCAGTGTCACCTGAGAACTGCGATCTGACGTGAGGTATAATACCATCTGGGAGTTCTCGGCGAGTCCGTCCAGTGTACCCAGTCTCTACTGAGCACCCGTATATCATCTCTGATGTCAACCACCAATGGATATGGGATCATCCATCGCCCATCTGTATGGGTCGAGAAGGTACACGCTAGTCTACTCTGGTATATCGATGCCCCGTCTCGATACACCCACGACTAGGGACTTTGAAGGATGTACTTATAGACTACCATGTCCCCACTAGTATGACCCGCATCATAGTCCAGGTAGTCAAGTACACATCCTAAGGGCTTTACCAACATGTAATAGAGAGACAATCTGAGTACACGTTAAGGTAAAGAGTAACCAGATAGTATACCATCATGTCGAGCAAGAAAGTCCTCCCTATATATGTCCCAGCATCCACTACAATATACATCCAATGTACAGTAATGGCCTCTAGGGCATACATACAACTAACAAACAGTGAACAGTCAACAGTCAATAACCCCAATGAGAATCCTCTGCCTCTGTCTCTCTGTCAACTGTGCATACACACCCGCATCCGCGTTCCGAGGAACACGAATACAAACGAGATAAAACCAATCCCAAAATGTACACTAGGATCTGGCTTAAACCAAAGCCCGCTAGTGTTAACTGTTCGGACACTGAACGAGCACAAGTGTACGGATGTGACCGAACCCTGTCGCAAAACCATGCGACCTCTACTCTTTTGCCTAAAGGCGAATAGCTTTCTGTGTGGGACTCTAAAGACTTGACACTACGCTGGCAGTGGGTTTAACCACAGACCGCAAGCGTCACTAGCTGTGCGTAACGGTCCCCAGGTAGATGCCGACAAGAAGACGGACGAGGTGAAACCCATCTGAACTCCTACTGAGCCTGAATGTGACAATCTCTGTACAGTCCGGTCTGTTCGTCTGATACATCGCATGGCGGCCCTAGGGGGCGGTAAACGTCAGTCCCCTAATAGCGGTACAAGTCGTGTCGGAGTGAAGCCCAGAACGCCCTGAAATAGCACTGGAAACGTACCAGTATATCTCGCTTGCCCTGGCCAGGGACTACTCGTGTAATGGCTCTCCTAGACACAGCGCGATGTCAACCCCCAATACCGGGAGAGACGAATCCTGTCTAACCGTCACTGCCTCTAAGTGCTTCGGGACTACACCCAAAAACAACCTGTTTGCACGACTCCTTTGAGCCGTGGTAGGGTAGTAATCAAAGTACAGTGGGAACGCACTCGAGGCGAAGTGACAGTGTCAAGTCAACGGACTAAGATGTACTCATGTCACCTGGGAACTGATAACTGACGATAGGTATAGTACCAACCAACAGTTCCCGACGAGTCATGTCCAGTGTACTCGTAACCTAACGAGCACCTGCATACTATCTCAAGTACGACGTACTGACGGCTGTGGGACAGACTATCTCCCAAGCTGGGATAAGAAGCGCATATGCTAGTCTACTCCGGAGTATCGATGCCCTGTCTCAATAGTCCTACGACTAGGGACCTGCATAAGGATGTGCTTGTAGATTACCCAGCCCCCACTAGTGTGACTGCCATCACAACGCTGGTAATCAAGCAAAGATCCTAAGGGCTCTACTAATATGTATAAGCTATATGCTAAAAGAAACACATGCACATATTGAAGTAGAAACAAACCAAGTAGTATACTACCATTTTGAGTAAGATTGTGTATACAACTGTGAATATCCCAAGCTTCCTTTAAGTAATATACAAGCTAGTATGATACAGTAATGGCCTCTAGGGCATATACACTAACAATCTTCCACTTGCACTAGGGCCATGTACCGGCGTATCGAAGACCCATCATCTCAATCAGTCGCTCGAACTGAGTCTGGGGTATGGCCTTCGTGAATGGATCAGCAGTGTTATCTTCCGTATTTACTCTCTTCACCTTGATCTCCCGGCGATCTACGATCTCCCTGATCAGGTGGTACCGCCTCAAAATGTGCCTGGACTTCTGATGGGACCTGGGTTCCTTCGCTAAAGCTATAGCGCCGTTGTTGTCATAATACAGCGGTATTGGATCAACACTGGTAGGAACCACCTGAAGCTCCGTGAGGAACTTCTTCATCCAGACAGCTTCCTTTGCGGCATCGCAAGCAGCTATGTACACCGCTTCCTTAGTTGAGTCAGCAACGGTCTCCTGCTTGGAACTCTTCCAGCAAACCGCCCCTCCATTGATGGTAAAGACATAACCCGACATGGACTTGGAGTCATCCTTGTCACTCTGGAAGCTAGAGTCAGCAAAGGCCTCGATCTGGAGGTCTTTTCCGCCATACAACAAGAACATCTCCTTAGTCCTTCTCAGGTACTTGAGAATGTTCTTTACTGCTATCCAGTGTTTCTCCCCTGGGTTCGACTGATACCTGTTTACAACGCTCAATGCGTATGCTACATCTGGTCTGGTACACAACATCGCATACATAATAGATCCTACCGCAGATGCGTAGGGTATTGATGACATGCGAGCCCTTTCCAAATCAGTCTTGGGAGACATCTCTTTAGAGAGGGTGATCTGTGACAAGCCGGTAGATTACCGCGCTTGGAATCTTCCATACTGAATCGTTTCAGTATGGTGTCGATGTACCTTGACTGTGAAAGTCCCAACATCCTTTTAGATCTATCACGATAGATCTGAATCTCCAGAATGTAGTTGGCATCGCCCAGGTCCTTAATGGAGAACCTCTATGACAAGAATCCTTTGACTGATTGTAGCATAGGAATATCATTTCCTATTAGGAGAATGCCATCGATGTACAAGACGAGGAATACCACATTTCTCCCTACAATCTTACTGTAAATGCATGGTTCATCTGGGTTTTTGACAAAGTCGAATTCTTTGACAGTATCATCAAAGTAGATGTTCCAACTCCGCGATGCCTGCTTCAGTCCATAGATGGACTTGAGCAACTTGCACACTTTACCGCTGCTCCCACTCTAAATGAATCCCTCTGGTTGATCCATATAGACGCACTCTTCCAAATATCCATTTAGGAAAGCCGTATTTACGTCCATCTGCCAGATTTCATAATCGTGGAAGGCAGCAATGGCAAGAAGGACCCGAATGGATTTCAGCATAGCCACTGGAGAAAAGGTTTCGTCATAGTCCAAACCAGGTCTTTGACGAAAATCCTTTGCAACAAGTCTAGCCTTATAGGTCTCAACCTGTCCATCTACACCAATCTTCCTTTTGAAGATCCACTTGCATCCTACGGGTTTTACCCCATCTGGAGCAACGTCCAACGTCCATACTTTGTTGGTGTACATGGACTCCATTTCGGTCCGCATTGCATCCAGCCATTTTACCGAGTCACCGCTCTGAATGGCTTGCTGGAAGCTAGTAGGCTCATCATAATCAATAGTGCAATCCTCTCTATCCCCGTCTATGAGAAAACCGTAGTATCTCTCGGGCGGATGAGACTGCCTACTACTCCTGCGGAGCGGCGCAGGAATGTCCGGTTCTCCTGAAACTTCTGGTTCATCCAAGCTTTCAGTAACAGCTTGTGGTTCTGGAATTTCTTCTAGTTCTATTGCGCTCCCACTTATCTGATTTTCCAAAAATTCAGTTTCCAAGAAGTGGGCATGCGGAGAAACAAAAACTTTTTGTTCTTCTGCTGAATAGAAAAGATACCCCCTGGAGTTCTTTGGGTATCCCACAAACTTACACAGTACTGAGCGTGCCTCGAGCTTGTCCGCATGCTGCTTTTTTACAAAAGCTGGACATCCCCATGTCTTAAGATACTTAAGACAGGGTTTCTTCCCACTCCACATCTGATATGGGGTGGTTGGCACAGTCTTGGTTAGAGCCTTGTTCAAGAGATATGCAGCTGCTTCTAGTGCATAACCCCAGAAAGATTGCGGTAACTCAGCCTTACTCATCATGGAACGAACCATATCCAATAGGGTTCGATTCCGCCTTTCAGATACACCGTTGTGTTGTGGTGTGTATGGAGGAGTACGCTGAGAGAGAATTCCATTTTCTTTTAAGTAGTCCAGAAACTCGGCACTCAAGTATTCACCACCTCGATCAGATCTCAGTGTATTTATACTTTTGCCTGTTTGTTTTTCAACTTCATTCTTGTATTCCCGAAATTTCCCAAAGGCCTCGGATTTGTTCTTCATTAAGAAGACATGTCCATACCTAGAGAAATCATCTGTGAAAGTAATGAATTATGAATAACCACTTCGTGCATGTGTAGACATTGGACCACATACATCACTGTGTATGAGCCTCAAGAGCTCACACGATCTTACTCCGTGTCCAGTGAACGGAGTCTTTGTCATCTTTCCCATGAGACAAGATTCATAAGTGGCATAAGACTGATACTCGAACGGATTCAAGTATCCCTCTTTATGTAACTTAGTTAATCGTGTCTCATTAATGTGACCCAGTCTACAATGCCATAAGAAAGCCTGATTTGTTTCCGGAGACTTTCTTTTAAGTGTGTTCTGGACACTGAATATCTGAGCTTAATTTAATACGTATATCCCGCTATTTAATGTACCTGACCCAATCAGAACTTGATTTAGGTGGATGTGTACTACATCGCTTACAAAAGTAAATTCATATCCTTCCTTAGAAAGTAAGGATACAGATATGATATTACAAGTCGCACCTGGTACATACAAACAGTTATGTAAAATCAATATCTGCCCAGTTGTCAGTCCAAGATGATATTCCCCTACGGATTCAGCATCCATGCTCATTCCGTTAGCAACCCTGAGAGTCATATCACCTTTCCTGATAACCCTACGGTTTCTCAGAGCCTGTAATGAATTACAGATGTGAGATCCTGATCCGGTATCCAATACCCAGGAAGTAGGGTTAACTGACATACAGTTCTCTATTACAAACACACCCGAAGCCGAAGCCACAACATGCTTCAAATTCTGGCTACTGGCTTTGCTAGCCCTGCAATCCTTCTGCCAATGTTCATTCCCGTAACAATAGGAACCTCCCTCTTTTACTACATCCAGCCCCGAAACTTTTGCCCTTCCCTTTCCTTCTTCTTCCCTGGTTTCCTTCAGGGTATAAGCAGAGGGCAGGGACTGTAGAATCAAGTCAGTACTTGACCCATTCTCCAACATGGTCTCCAGGTCCGTGAGCTCAAAATAGCTGGTCTCTGTAAGGACGTTGCCCCCTACAGATGACCCGACAACAAACCTCGCTTGAAGCAATTCGTTCGAGGTCTCATATCTTGCGATACGAGATTGCTCTCCATATAAATCTTTGTTATGGATGAAGATAGAAACTGAGTCCATCTTCTCGTGCTGCCTCTGGTTTGCACCATCAACTGAGGCTAACACGAGGCACTTGGCTTTCGCACAGTCTTTTTCCGATGTCATACGGATGTCAATGTCCGTGATAGGGAAAACTGGTCCTGAGACGGCAAGGGTTTGATTAGTTAAGAGGTGTCCCAGCTTGTCATGGGTAATTGACATCTGGACAGACCTTTGCCAATCATAACAGTCAGATTCAGTCATTTTATTATCTAGATGTAATCTATCTCTGGTCACTGGGTCGCTGCAATTAAGAGAGAGAGAAGAAAACACTCAGCATGATGCTCTTGCAAGTTTAGATTGGTTTTTAATTTATCTAAACAGGATGGCTCCCACTGTCTCTCGAATCCCTCCTCAAACCATAAAGGAAGAATTAGTCGGGATCAATCTCACCGTACAATACTTGCTTAACCGTTTAGCCAGGCTGGTGTCGGTACTTCGAGGGAGGTTTTCCAACGCTTTCACGAAGTTCCTTAATTAAATAACCTCTTTTCCCTGTGGGCGTAGCCCCGCTAACACCTTTCTAGACACCTACTTGGTTTATAGCATTAATCGTTAAGCGAGAAAGTTCCGGGGGAGTAGCATATACTCACAGTAGGATCGGGATCCAAATATCATCGCGTAACAAAACTGAAGGAATCCTACCAGAATCATCACACTCCAAATGGTATGCAGCGCTAGCAAGTTTCAGTTCTTTTGAAACTCTCGATGTGGATTTTTGCCCCATGCTCTTATGACCTTGACGAAGGTCAACAAATCATAAGTCACATGTCAAGTTCTACCCGTCATTGTCCAGGTTAATTTGAACCCACCCGTATATACCCTTGACGAAGGTCAACAAGGTAATACGACTATCCCAAACCAACGCATCTATATATGCTACATATGAACACCCAACAGCTACCAATCACTATGCCTTGACGAAGGTCAACAAACATAGCTTGAATACTATTAAATATTCATACGAAACGACGGAGGGCTACGAATGGTTTTGGCGAAATCTTGAACGTAGTGAACTTGATATAATCGAAGGAACCTTGATAGCTTTTAAAAGGAGTGGCTTAAGCTCCGCGTTTTAAAAGTTATTTTTGAAAAGAACCGAGTGGTTTTGAAAGTGTTCCAACGACTTTTACTCGGTTTATTTTCTTGCATTAATTTAATGCGTCCCATCATTTAATCCTACCATTGCAGAAAACAACGAAAATATGACGTACGCTTATGCCATCCGCATTCGCCACGGGGCCCCGTCATTATCCGTTAGGTTACTTAATTAACGACAGAGCGAGGGCTGGACTAGCGCGGATGCAAAACATAAGCAACGCCTAAATAGATATCATATATAGATCTACTCATTCGTCACATGCAATAATAGCCATTCCAGATCACAGATGAACACATTGGATATACTAGGAATCCGCAATTCGTACGAGCCTGTAACGAAAAACGGATTACACGGTCGCGGTGAATAGCCAAACCCCATCCTAGACCCCTACGGGTGCGGCAAACTACCCGCCAAGTACCCGAAGCGAAGCAACCTCCCTCAACTCGTGAGTAGGCCACTCGGCACTTCGAGATACCCGGTAGTTTGTGCACCCCACCTTGGGTCTTTCCTAGGAGCAAAAACAGTAAAAAGAAATTATACAATGACGGCTACAACCCCGACCCGGTTGTGCGGCCAAAAATAATATTACATCAATTTACATATTACATGAATTGAAAGATAAAAGAAAACTCTCATCTCACAACCCCCCGGCTATTCATCCGCGACAATCCAATGAATTCATATACATATACCATCAATATTACAGATCACAGATATATATAACCCCCACTAATCGACGTATAGCGATTAGCTGACGTTCAAGACATATATCACATCACAGATATAACCCGTTAGCTTAAGTCTTTTAGAAGTTCGATCAAAATACGAATTTTTAGACCCCAAAAACAAATTTTTCTTTCTGTAAAATCTGGGCAGAAAAAACATATCCCAAAAATCCTAAAACAGCCTCATAAAAACACTGCAGGAAACCTTTTCCAAGACCGAGTCAACTCGGCCGCGGAACCGCGGCGGGGGCATGCTCCCGCCGCGTTTCCGCAGCGCTTTGACCGATTCTATGGACCAAATTTCTTTTGTGGGTTTTAAAAATCCTGAGCCGATTTTTAGTGTCAGATTTATTAATTTTTGAACAGAAAACAGAATCGGCAGAAACTCGATTTTACGGGCGTGTTTCGCGACTTTTTCTTCGATCGAACTTCTAGTTACTTTGCTAAATTGTTAGATAGTGTTTAACTAGGCTCTGATACCACTGTAAGTCCACGTTACCTCTCCCGGTACTTACGGGCTTGCGGAAATGATGAAAAACGATTTTTCAAGAGGTGGTAACATGGACTCAAAATACAGATCTTTGTTAAACAACTACCTAACAACCTAACTAGAGTTTTACCTACTCGGTTAGGGGGCTATACCTTTCTTGAACTCCTTCGTCTTCAACTCTTTCCGGTGTACGGATCGGCCTCACCTCGTCGTCTCCTTGCGCCGAAGATGGATCCACCTGAAAGCTTCTACCTTTGGCTTCTTCTTCGAACTTGAAGAAACTAGAACACTTGGTTTGCTAAACCTTGTGAACTAGGATGAGAAGAGAAGTGATATGGGTTTTCTTTTATCTCTAAGGCAATGTTTCTCAACTCATGAGAGGGTGTTGCCTTGAGCTAGAGAGAGAGCAAGAGGGAGAGCTCAAGCAAGAGAGAGAAATGAAATGAGAGAATGAGTAAGTCTTTTGCCATCCAAGCTCTCATAATCCAAAACCATGATTACTCATAATAGTAATTGAGTATTATGTGATGGTTCAAGTCAAAATGTCCATATCATTTCATGCACTCATTTTGCAAAAACAAACAAGTAAGCAAAAGTCTTTGCCATGAAATGATAGCCATTGCAATGATGATGATCAACTAGTCCAACCTAGTCAACCGGTCAACAAAGTCAACAAGTCAATAAAGTCAACCCCTCATCTCAACCATGACACAATAATACTTAATTAATATTATCATTAATCATATTTCTTATTCTCATTAGGGTTTAGCAAAAGTCAATGGTCAACAGTGAACAGTCAACAGTCAATAACCCTAATGAGAATCCTCTGCCTCTGTCTCTTTGTCAACTGTGCATACACACCCGCATCCGCGTTCCGAGGAACACGAATACAAACGAGATAAAACCAATCCCAAAATATACACTAGGATCTGGCTTAAACCAAAGCCCGCTAGTGTTAACTGTCCGGACACTGAACGTGCACAAGTGCACGGATGTGACCGAACCCAATCGCAAAACCATGCGACCTGTCGCAAAACCATGCGACCTCTACTCTTTTGCCTAAATGCGAATAGCTTTCTGTGTCGGACTCTAAAGACTCGACACTACGCTGGCAGTGGGTTTAACCACAGACCACAAGCGGCACTAGCTGTGCGTAACGGTCCCCATGTAGATGCCAACAAGAAGACGGACGAGGTGAAACCCATCTGAACTCCTATTGAGCCTAAATGTGACAATCTCTGTACAGTCCGGTCTGTTCGTCTGATACATCGCATGGCGGGCCTAGGGGGCGGTAAACGTCAGTCCCCTAATAGCGGTACAAGTCGTGTAGGTGTGAAGCCCAGAACACCCTGAGATAGCACTGGAAACCTACCAGTATATCTCGCTTGCCCTGGCCAGGGACTACTCGTGTAATGGCTCTCCTAGACACAGCGCGATGTCAACCCCCAATACCGGGAGAGACGAATCCTGTCTAACCGTCACTGCCTCCAAGTGCTTCGGGACTGCACCCAAAAACTACCTGTTTGCACGACTCCTTTGAGCCGTGGTAGGGTAGTAATCAAAGTACAGAGGGAACACACTCGAGGCGAAGTGACAATGTCAAGTCAACGGACTAAGCTGTACTCATGTCACCTGGGAACTGATAACTGACGATAGGTATAGTACCAACCAACAGTTCGCGACGAGTCCTGTCCAGTGTACTCGTAACCTAACGAGCACCCGCATACTATCTTAAGTACGACGTACTGACGGCTGTGGGACAGACCGTCTCCCAAGCTGGGATAAGAAGCGCATACGCTAGTCTACTCCGGAGTATCGATGCCCTGTCTCGATAGTCCTGCGACTAGGGACCTGCATAAGGATGTGCTTGTAGATTACCCAGCCCCCACTAGTGTGACTGCCATCACAACGCCGGTAATCAAGCACAGATCCTAAGGGCTCTACTAATATGTATAAGCTATATGCTAAAAGAAACACATGCACATATTGAAGTAGAAACAAACCAAGTAGCATACTACCATTTTGAGCAAGATTGTGTATACAACTGTGAATATCCCAAGCTTCCATTAAGTAATATACAAGCTAGTATGATACAGTAATGGCTTCTAGGGAATATACACTAACACCGAGTTGCCTCTTTCTTTTTGGGGACATGCGCTTTTGACAGTGGCATATCTATTGAATGATGTTCCATCTAAATTAGTGCCTAACACACCATTCGAGATATGGTATGGTAAAAGGCCGTATCTTAAGCGCATTAAGATATGGGGTTGTCCGGCCTATGTAAAAGTACAAAATCCGGACAAACTTGAGGCACGTTCAGTTCTATGTAAATTTGTGGGATATCCTAAGAACTCTATAGGATATCTGTTCTACCACACCGAGGAATAGAAGGTGTTTGTATCTCGCCATGCCACCTTTTTAGAGTGGCAATTTCTTGCAAAAGAAACTAGTGGGAGTTCGGTAGAACTGGAAGAAATTCAGCGACCACAAAATGAAACTGAAGATTTGACAGAACCTCAGGATTCAGTAACCCCAGATGAACCTCAGCCACTCGGCAGATCTGGTAGGATTTCTCATCCGCCCGAGAGATACTGCGGTTTTCTCATAGACGGGGATCGAGAGGATTGCATCATAGAAGAAGATGACCCTACCAGTTTCAGGCAGGCCATTATCAGTAGGGACTCTGATAAGTGGCTGGATGCTATGCAATCCGAAATGGAGTCCATGTACACCAATAAAGTGTGGACCTTTGATATTGCTCCACCTGGGATAAAACCCGTTGGATGCAAATGGATCTACAAAAGGAAACTTGGTGTAGATGGGCAGGTGGAAACCTATAAGGCTACACTCGTTGCAAAAGGTTTTCGTCAAAGACCTGGTATGGACTATGACGAAACATTTTCTCCAGTGGCTATGCTCAAATCCATTCGGATCCTACTTGCCATTGCTGCCTTTCATGACTATGAAATCTGGCAGGTGGACGTTAAAACGGATTTTCTAAACGGCTGTTTGGAAGAGTGCGTTTATATGGATCAGCCAGAGGGTTTTGTAGACAGTGGGAGCAGCGGGAAGGTGTGCAAGTTGCTTAAATCCATTTATGGATTAAAGCAGGCATCGTGGAGCTGGAACATCTATTTTGATGAGGCAATCAAGGAATTTTATTTCATCAAGAAGGAAGATGAACCTTTTATCTATAAGAAGATTGTAGGACGAACTATCGTGTTCCTAGTCTTGTGCGTGGACGACATTCTTTTGATAGGAAATAACATTCCTATGCTACAATCGGTCAAGCTATTCTTGTCACAACGGTTCTCCATGAAGGACCTGGGTGATGCCTCGTACATTCTGGGAATCAAGATCTACAGAGATAGATCCAAGAGATTATTGGGACTTTCACAGTCGAGGTACATAGAGATCGTACTGAAGAGATTCAGTATGGAAGATTCCAAGCGTGGTAATATAACCGCATTGCACGGAATCACCCTGTCCAAGAAGATGTCTCCTAAGACTGACGAGGAGAGGGTTCGTATAAGCACTATACCCTACGCTTCGTTGGTAGGATCTATAATGTATGCAATGCTATGTACAAGACCAGATGTAGCTTACGCGGTGAGCGTGGTGAGCCGGTATCAGTCAGACTCAAGTGAGAACCACTGGACGGAAGTGAAGAACATTCTCAAGTACCTGAGAAGGACTAAGGAGATGTTCCTAGTTTACAGTAATGGAGACCTCAGGGTCAAGTCCTTTACCGATTCAAGCTTCCAGAGTGACAAAGATGACAGCAAGTCTGTCTCGGGTTTTGTGTTTACCCTCAACGGAGGAGCGGTGTGTTGGAAGAGTTCCAAACAGGATATCGTCACAGACTCGACGATGGAGGCTGAATACATTCCTGCAAGCGATGCCGCAAAAGAGGCGGTCTGGATGAAGAAGTTCATTAGTGAACTTCAGGTGGTTCCGTCCATTGTTGACCCAATACCTTTGTATTGCGATAACAATGGGGCTATAGCTTTAGCAATGGAACCAAGGTCCCATCAGAAATCCAGACACATCATAAGGCGGTATCACCTGATCAGGGAGATCATTGATCGCCAGGAGATCGAGGTACGGAGAGTGGACACAAAAGACAACACGGCGGATCCATTCACAAAGGCCCTCCCTCAAACACAGTTCGAGCGACTTTTTGAGCTATTGGGTACGCGGTACGCCAGCAGCTGGCCTTAGTGCAGACGTTGGGTATGCAGTACACCAATTACTGGCCTTTAGTGCAAGTAGGAGATTGTTGGATATGTATGTCCTACAGGCCATTATTGTATAGTACTGGTTTGTATAATACATTTTGGAGGCTTGGGATATATATATACGGGTTTACGACAGTCTTGCTCGATATCGTAGTATGCTACTTGGTTTGTTTCTATCTTAATATGTGTATGTGTTTCTTTTAACATAACGCTAATACATATTGATGGAGCCCTTAGGATCTTTGCTTGACTACCGGCGTTGTGATGGCGATCACACTAGTGGGGGCTGGGTAGTCTATAAGCACGTCCTTATTTTGGTCCCTAGTCGTAGGATTATCGAGACAGGGCATCGATACTCCAGAGTAGACTGGTGCATACGCTTCTCGTCCCAGCAGGGGAGATGGTATGTCCCACAGCCATCAGTACTTTGTACTGGAGATAGTATGCAGGTGCTCGTTAGGTTACGAGTACACTGGACATGACTCGTTAGGAACTGTTGGTTGGTATTATACCTATCGCCAGTTAACAGTTCCCAGGTGACATGAGTACAGCTTAGTCCGTTGACTTGACACTGTCACTTCGCCTCAAGTGTGTTCCCACTGTTCTTAGATTACTACCCTACCACGGCTCTATTGAGTCATGCAAACAGGTAGTAGTTGGGTGCAGTCCCGAAGCACTTGAAGGCAGTGACGGTTAGACAGGATTCGTCTCTCCCGGTATTGGGAGTTGATATCGTGCTGTGTCTAGGAGAGCCATTACACATAGTCGTCCCTGGCCAGGGCAAGCGAGATTTGCTGGTAGTGTTACCAGTAGTTTCTCAGGGTGTTCTGGGCTACACTCCGGCACGACTTGTACCGCTATTAGGGGACTGACGTTTACCGCCCCCTAGGCCCGCCATGCGATACTCTTAGACGAACAAACCGGACTGTACGGAGATTGTCACATTCAGGCTCAGTAGGAGTTCGGATGTGTTCACCTCATCGGTCTTCTTGTCGGCATCTACCCGGGGACCATTACGTACAGCTAGTACCGCTTGCGGCCTATGGTTAAACCCACTTCCAGCGTAGTGTTGAGCCTTTAGAGTCCTACACAGAGGGTTATTCGCCTTTGGGCAAAACTGAGTAGAGGTCGTATGGTTTTGCGACGAGGTTCGTTCACATCCGCGCACTTGTGCACGTTTGTTGTCCGGACAGTTATTACTAGCGGGCTTTGGTTTAATCCAGATCCTAGTATTTGTTTTGGGATTGGTTTTGTCTCATTGTATTCGTGTTCCTCGGAACACGGATGCGGGTGTGTATGCACAGTTGACAGGAGCAGAGGCAGAGGATTCTCATTAGGGTTGTTGACCGTTGACTTTTTCCAAACTCTAATGAAAATGAGAAATATGATTAATGATATTAATTAAAGATAATTGTGCCATGGTTAGGGTTGTTGACCATTTGACTTTGGTTGACTTGTTGACATATTGACCATCATCATTTCACATGAAAGATGCTCTTTGATTCTTGCAAAATTCATTTAATGTGAAATGATAATGGTCATTCCAAATGAACCATCACAATTTCTTTAATTATAATTATTAATTCATAATTCTCTCATATGAGAGTATGGTTGCTATTATTCTCTCATTCTCTGTTGCTCATTCTCTCTCATGTTTGGAGCTCTCCTCTTCCTCTCAAAGCTTAAGTGTTCCATGTGTTGGAAATCATAAGCTTTTGAGACTAAACCATCAAAGCATCTCTCTACTCCTTCTAAGGTTCTTTGTCTAGCAAACCTAGCACTCTAGTTACCTCTCGGTTGAGGTAGGAGCTCAAGTTCGAGGCCCTCGGGTGGATCTATCTTCGGCAAAGAGAAGACGATGAGGAGGAGCAGTTCAAACCACTACAAGGAGCAAGCAAGAAGGAGAATCACAACAAGAAGGGAAGGAGTTCAAGATCTAGGCATAACCATTCTACATAGTAGCTAGAACTTGTAGTTTATGTGTTAGTTTTTGTTTAGCAAAGATCCATCATGGATGGTCCATGTCACCTTATAAGAAAATTTTGATTTTTACCTATTTCGCCTCCCCGAAAGAACCGGGGTGGGTAACATGGACCTAACATTACACCCACAAAATCCTATAATAAATGGAAAACTGTGAAAGTTACATATAAAGATAAGAACTGTAAAAGAAAGACTTTGAAAATTTAGAGTTTCCAACTAATGCTAGCTTTTCGGTTGTCATGAGCCCTATCTTAATAGTAATGAAAAGATGTTAGAAATCACATCATCCCTAAAACATCGTCTTTATTCTTCATTCCTATCTTTCTTCCAAATACCGATCATATACCCCTACGTGTGTGTAAAAGACATCCCTACACTCGGAGAATTCAATTCAAGCTATCATACTCTTTTCCATCTACCTCAGTACTTTTTAATCGGTGAATATTTAGATGGATTTGCTCACATATTTTTCATGCGACCGTTAATACTTCTTGAGGTAATAACCGACCGATTACTCATGTGCTTGCTGATAAGGTGTATTAGTATTTTCCTCGTCTTGCACTACCTAAGGCTTAGCAGTGACTCCCAAACTAGTTGGTCTAAGGCACTAGGTGATGAAGCACCCTTGCTATAATTTCTTATTGCTGCCTTGGTGATAACAAAACCAGTGTTCATTTTTCTTTTCACCATTTTATCTTTTATTTTCCATTTATTATTTCCTTCATACTTTGGCTTTTAGACAAGAGCATTTCAAGGTATCCTCTACTATCCCGAGTTTCAAGACGTGTGTAAGTGCGTATAATAGGGTATCAACATTCAAATGTTTGGCTTCCAGAATAGAAACTATTTTTCAGACTTATTTTTATCCTCAGATTAGTGACATCTTTCATCTTACTAACCCTTGGGACAACGGCTCATAACTACTTATTACTAGTTTGTTTAAGAAAACTTCTAACTTTCTAGGTTATTCTTAAAATTTTCTAATCTTTTGGATGTAATTTTTGACTATCTAATCTTTTATTATAAAATTAAAAATTAAATATTTTTATGTTTTAAAAAAAAATTTATAAAAAAAATTTATATGTTTTAAAAGTTTTGTGATTATGCAAAGTATGATGCAAATGATGCGCAAATAAGCACAAACCTCCCCCAAACTTGTTTTCAACAGTGTCCTCACTGTTGCTATCTGTTAAAGCTCAGAACCTGTAAACTTGGGAGGAAAAATTTGTTAAAGGGGACAATAATATATGATCGTGAAAATCTCCCCCAAACTTATTCTTTTATTTATGTACAAACTTTTATTATTATTATTATTTTTTATAAAATGTATGTACAAGTTGACTCACCTCCGTTCTAAAGATGTGACAAAATTACCAAGTCATGGAGGTGAGGTGCACGAAAATCAGTCATTATAAAGCGGCTCCTGTAAAAACAGGAGCTCCTCCGAGGGGTCAGTGGAAAAATACGGTTTTAGTCTATGTCCATTTACTTTAAAAATTGTACCGTTTCAATATTTTCAACCTCAATTGCCCCGTGCGGGTATACATACTGCACAACAAAAGGTCTTTTCCACCAAGATTTTAGCTTACCCGCATGAAGATGGAGTCGTGAATCATAAAGAAGAACTTGTTGACCAGGTGTAAAAGTTTTTCTCAAAATATTTTTATCGTGAAATACTTTAGTCCGATTCTTTACAATCACAGCATTATCATAAGCTTCATCGCGGAGTTCGCTCAGCTCGTTTAATTGCAGCTTCCGAAAGGTGCAAGCTTGATTTAAGTCAAAGTTAAGTTCTCTAATGGCCCACATTGCTTTGTGCTCAATTTCGACCGGAAGGTGACAAGCCTTTCCAAACACTAGTCTGTAAGGAGACATACATAGATCGGTTTTATATGCAGTACGGAATGCCTAAAGAGCATCCGTCAATTTAGTTGACCAATCTTTTCGATTTTTAGAAACAGTTTTCTCCAGAATTTGTTTGATTTGTCTGTTTGAAACCTCAGCTTGCCCGCTCGTTTGGGGATGATAGGGCGTAGAAAGTTTGTGGTTGATTGCATATTTCCGCATCAAAGTCTCGAAAGACCGATTGCAGAAATGTGGCCCGTTATCGCTAATGATAGCGCGTGGTTGTCCAAATCGCGAAAAGATGTTTTCTTTTAAAAACTTAATGACAACCTTTTTGTCATTAGTGCGACAAGGAATAGCTTCAACCCATTTCGAGACGTAATCAACCGCAAGCAATATGTACAGATTCTCGAAAGAGTTGGGAAAAAGACCCATAAAATCAATACCCAAACATCAAAAATTTCAACCACCAAGATGGGTTGAAATGGCATCTCATTTCTCCAGGAAATCCTACCCGTGTGTTGACACTGTGGACAGGTTTTGCAATGATCAAATGCATCTTTGAACAAAGTCGGCCAATAAAAACCGCATTGCAAAACCTTCTCCACCGTCTTTCGAGGACCGAAATGATCCCCACATGCCTGATCATGATAAAAGGATAGAACACTCTTGAATTCATCATTAGGGACACATCTGCGAATGATCTGGTCAGGACAATATTTAAACAGATAAGGTTCATCCCAGTAAAAATGTTTTACTTGTGATAGAAATCGATGTTTTTCCTGTTTCGACCATTCACAGGGAATAAGTCCCGTAGCAAGATAATTCACAATATCCCCGAACCAAGGTTCAGTGGATACTTTCAAGAGTTGTTCGTTTGGAAAAGAATCATTGATCGGCAGGGTCACAGGTGAAGAAGAAATGCGCGACAGATGGTCGGCTACAACGTTTTCACATCCTTTATTATCTTTAATAACAAGATCAAATTCTTGTAATAGAAAGATCCAACGTATTAACCTACCTTTAGCATCCTTCTTCGCCAAAAAATGTTTCAAGACGTAGTAGTCAGTGTACACAACAATAGGTGAGCCAATCAAGTAAGGCCTGAATTTTTCTAATGCGAATACAACTGCCAAAAGTTCTTTTTCGGTAGTTGTATAATTAATTTGAGCATCGTTCAGGGTCTTACTTGCATAATAGATCACGTGTGGCATCTTTTCAATGTGTTGTACTAAGACTGCACCAACTGCAAAATCTGATACATCACACATAAGCTCAAACGGGTGGTTCCAATCTGGAGAAGATAGAACGGGGGCTATAGTGAGAGAGTATTTAAGTGAGTCAAATGCAGCCTCACAATCCGAGTCAAAGTGAAAGGTTGTGTCCTTGGCCAAGAGAAGAGTTAAAGGTCTAGCAATTTTGCTAAAATCCTTAATGAATCTCCTGTAAAAGCCTGCATGGCCAAGAAAGGATCGTATATCCTTAACGCATTTGGGATGAGGAAGGTTTTGAATGACATCTATTTTAGCTCTGTCAATCTCAATGCCTTTCCGTGAAATCACATGTCCAAGCACAATTCCCTCTTGGACCATGAAATGGTATTTTTCCCAATTCAAGGTTAAGTTCTTCTCTTTACAACGAGTAAGAACCGCGTCAAGATGAGATAGGCTGTCAACAAAAGAATCTCCGAATATTGAGAAATCATCCATGAAATTCTCCAGAAAATTCTCGACCATGTCCGAGAATATCCTCATCATACACCGCTGAAATATAGAGGGAGCATTGCATAACCCAAAGGGCATGCGTTAATAAGCAAAAGTACCAAAAGGACAAGTAAATGTGGTTTTGTCTTGATCCTTTTTGGCAATAGGGACCTGGTTATAGCCAGAGTATCCATCCATGAAGCAGTAATATTCTCGTCCAGCTAAGTGTTCTAACATTTGTTCAATAAAAGATAGAGGAAAGTGGTCTTTCCTCGTTGCGGCATTGAGTTTTCTATAATCAATACATACACTCCACCCAGTTTGAGCGCGTGTCTGGATTAACTCATTAGCCTCATTTGTTATGACCGTGATGCCAGATTTCTTAAAGACTACATGAATTGGACTTACCCATTGGCTATCGGAGATTAGGTAAATGATACCACTGTCAAGGCATTTGACGATTTCTTTCTTTATCGCATCCTTCATGACAGGGTTCAACCGTCTCTGTGGTTCTCGGGTTGGCTTGGCTTCATCCATCAGATGTATATGATGTTCAACAATCAAGGGACTAATCCCTTTGATGTCAGCCATAATCCAACCAAAAGCCTGACTATTAGATCTCAATACCGTCAAAAGCGCATTCTCTTGCTCTGAGGCTAGAGAAGCTGATATGATCAACGGTAAAGATTCATTCTCACCTAAATATGCATATTTAAGATGAGAAGGTAATAATTTAAGACCTAATGATGGCGGAGAAACTATAGAAGGTGGAGTCATCGATTGATATTCGGATTCACAAAGAAGCTCGTAGCCTACAAAGGATACAGACTAGGAAGGTGAAGAGTCAAGAGTTTCAGACTCAAGAGTGGAAAGAGTGTCCTCACTAAGATGTGAAAGATCAAACATTGATGTGCTAGTGTCATCGAGATTTTTAAAGCAAAGTTCATCAACTTCGCAACTTTATGGAGCAATCTCGTGGAAAGAACAGACATCAAGTATGTGAGCAGAGGGTTCAGACGGCTGACTTCCAATTTTATAGATGTTCAGTTCAATTGTCATTTTTCCAAAAGATAGGTTCATTGAACCGCTTCAACAATTAATGACAGCATTGGAAGTGGCAAAGAATGGTCGACCCAAAACCACCGGAATTTGGTTCTGTGGGTTTGCTACAGGTTGTGTATCGAGAACAATAAAGTCCACAGGGAATATAAATTCCCCGACTTTTATCAACACATCCTCCAGTTCACCCCTAGGTTTGGTGATTGAACGGTCTGCCATTTGGAGAGTGCAATGATCTGGTTTCAACTCTCCAATCCCTAACTGCTTGTAAACAGAATATGGAAGCAGGTTAACACTTGTGCCAAGGTCAAGTAAAGTACGGTTAATGTTTTTACCCCCAATAAAAATCGAGATTGTAGGACATCCTGGGTCCTTACGTTTCTAAGGTAACTGTAGGGTAAAAGTTGTGCTAACATTATTGGTCATGAAAACCTTTTTGGGCACTTGAGTCTTCCTCTTCCTAGTGCATAAGTCCTTAAGAATTTTCGCATAAGACGGAACTTGTTGGATAGCATCTAGGAGAGGGATATTGATGTTAACCTGTTTAAACATTTCCATAATCTTCTCCATATGTGGACTCGATTTGTTACCCCTTAATCGATTCGGATAAGGAGCTTTAGCAATCATAGCTGGGTCTAACATTAGAGAAGGTGGTGTGTGTGGAACTGATCCCAGAATAGGAGTGGGGATCGTCTTTGGTCGAGTAGAAGTAGGATGCTGAGGGTTCGAGCCTTGAGGAAAACAAAGAATAGGCTCGCTAGAAAATGGTGGGGTAGACAAAGTAGGATTAGAAGTAGAAGTGGATGTGGAAGGAAAAGTGGAAGTGGAAGCGGAACCCTTGGTGTTATTGATAGATTTTTCATTATCATCAATCTCTTCCCCAACTTGATTATTCAGCACTCTTCCTGATCTCAATGTCCTAATGGCATTCACATTGTAGTGTTGTGAATGCCCAGGATTCGGTAGGGGTTGAGACGGAAGTTTCCTTTTCTCTCTAGCACTCATCTCGGCATTTAATCGAGCAATTTGTGCTTCCATCGATTTAATACTCTCACCATGGGAGTCAGAGTTTTTCTGGATTTAATCGACAGAAGTCTTTATTTCAGCCGAAACTTGCATGAAATTTTTCAGAATCAAATTCATGGTTTGTGCGAGTGAAGAGGATTCATCATTACCGGTCAATTGCTAAGAACTAGACGGTACAGAAGTGTTGACCGAATTTTGAAAGTTTTGTGATTGTTAGGGGTGCTGAGTCAGTTGTAGTGGTTGCTGTTCTTATGGAGGAACCCTTTGGAAATTATTTTGATTTGGAACCGTGTTTTGAGTTTATGATTGGTTCCAAGCAAAGTTAGGGTGATTCCTCCAACCCTGGTTATAAGTGGAAGAATATGGATCGTTTCTAGGTCTTTGTTGGAAAGTAGCATTGGTATGCTCTTGACCTTGAAACGGAGAATTTAAAGGACATTCTTCCGTAAGATGAGATGGATCAGAACAGCATCCACAGACAGTTTTGGAGAGTGACATCTGATTTAGGGAGGCTGCTAAAAACTTATGTTCCATAGCTTTGAGTTTCTTTTGCATTGCTGCCATTTCAGCTCTAACACCTATGGAAACATCAAGTTGATGAATCCCACCTCTAGACGATGACTGGTTTAACATCTCCCGCTGTAAAGTTTTCTCAGCGAAATCTTCTAAAAATCTCCAGGCTTCACCATCATCTTTATTCATGAAGGTGCCTTGACACATGGATTCAAGGATCTGTTTTGTTGTAGGATTAATGCCCTCATATATGATTCTGCACAGATCCCATCTAGGGATTCCATGATGAGAACATTGAACTAACAGATCCTTGAAGTGTTCAAAACACTTCGAGAATGGTTCATTTGGAAGCTGGTAAATTGATTTATTTAGCTATGGATTCGAGCTGTCTTATGATTGGGGTAGCATTTCTTTAGGAAAGCTGTTACGAATTCTCCCCAGTTCGAAATAGAATGTGCGGCTGTGTTATAATGCCACTTCTCGGCTATATCGCACAAGGTAAATGTGAGAAGACGTAATCTCATAGCATCCACAGAAAGCTGTGAAGTACCCATCATTGCTCATACATTTTCAAATTTGGTAATAAAGACGTATGCGTCTTCAGACTCGAGACCGTATTTGGGTAAAAGATTGATGTATTGTAGTTTGATTTCAAAATTGTCCTCATTGGCTGGTGGAATGGTAAGACAGGTCGAAAGAAGACCTCACATAGGGTAGCATCTCTCTTGGAGAGAGATGCGGAGCGGATTCTGTGCACCTGCAGACGGTGGCAGAGTAGTGTTAAAGAAGTTCGATGGAGATCCGTCCATCGAAGTGGGTGTGGTAGTGGGTGAAGAAAAAGTAGACGTAGAATTACCGACTTCAGAGTCGATAGGAGGAACGCGGACAAGGAGGGCACTAGAATCCCGTGTTCAGCCAAGCATGCACTAAATGGTTTAGCACAAGTGGCAGTGTTGAGTGATAATTAAGAAAAAGATGAGTTGGTGTTTGGTTTGAAAAATATGGCTTTTGAAAAAAAAATTCACACAAACAATGCACAAGCAACCCTAAATCTAGTGGTCACCAAAGTCAAGGCTCTAGACCGCTCCTAGACATCCAAAAGACAAATCGCAAGATAGATCCTCTACAGCCTCTTTGCCCCTTCTGTGGCCAGGTAAGTGCCAGGTAAGTGGGAGGTTCTCCACTACGTAAGTAGTAGGCCTAATTAAGTAACCACTTGCCTTAGACACACTTGCCTTAGACACCACAAAAGAAACGCGGATAAGCAATAGATTACCCACGACCTTCTTCTGTCCTAAATGAGCACGACGGTCTTTAGAGTCTTGTCTAGATATTTTTTAGTTAATGAGGGTGATGCGGATGCAAGTTTGTGATTTTTGGGGCTTAGGAAGGGTAATGAAATCCCCACCTAATCTGAATTTGGTCTTTTGCCCCTTAATTTCCATGTTAAAATATGCAAACAACCAAGATCAAACACGCATAATTTTTCTTTTTGCGGTGCTGCGAATTTTTGCAATGAAACCTGCAAAAATTGGTTAATGGACAAGAGCAGGGAGGAGATAAGAAAATCAGAGATTCACCAAAAATATTTGAAGCACTGAAGCCTCTATGTTACCGCGGTTCCGCCGCGATATGGCTCCAAATGCCGTGGTTCCGCCGCGAGATGACAAGATCCCTGCACAAAAATTTCAGCAACTGCTCATGTTGACTCACTGAGCTCTCTGGGATGCCCTGAAAATTTTTCCTCTCGCTCCAGAGATTCCAGATCTCCTTGCAACAAATCACAACAAATCGTTAAGCTCTTGTTGCGAATTTTGATCTAAAAATTCTGATGGAATAATAAAAATTTCAACTCAAATTACAAAAACGAACAAATTAGCACACGATACCCGGCAACAACGCCATTTGATTGAATCGATTTCCATGTCATGTTTTGAAAAGTGTAAAGATCACAACCAAAGAAATTTATACCACAATAATTTGACGGTGTCTATTGTAGTTTCGTCAATGAGAACGGATCGTCTACTGAGAAAGTGTGATTTGTTCGAAATCGTTTTAGTTGAGTTGAAAATTAAAAGATAAAAGAAAACGATTAAAGATTTGTGAGATTTTAGGTTCAAGAACATCAAGAAATAGATCTAAAATCAAGAATTAATAAAGATCAAGAAAATGTCCAAACCAATTGAATTCTCAAGATTTGTAAAGTAGCTTGTAAGAATCGATAAAATAAGTAGTGATCATGAAAACTAATGATTACGAAATCTTATCTATTGAGAATTTGTTGCTAGATCGCTGACGATCAACGAGATTTAGGGATCTATTGAAGAAACTAGGGTTTCACCTTCATCATCCCTTATCCTTTCATTAATTATCATTCAAATTCTAGCCTCTAGCATATTGAATCACCGATCGTTGATCTCTAATTTGGAGCGAAAACATTCAAGAAAGCGATCTCGCTCAAATTAGGTCTTCGATGATTCAATTTCATAAAGTTTACAAACCTCATAAGACTTAAGAATCGTTCAAGAATTTAATCATCACCATCTACCTATTCTCTCGATTCCGCTACAATCGGAGATTTCACTCAAACATCATGAAAAAGAAAAGAATCAAGAATCGGTAACTTTTCATAATGCAAGAATGTAAAGAAAAGCAAGATTTACAATATTCACCTTTATTAATCGACGATTAGGTACAATTTAATCAATTTGAGGTTACAAGATTTGAGGAGGTAACTAGATAGTCGAAACTAGCTTCGCATCGATCTTCTTGAGTCGTGGAACGGTTGCGATCACTTGCTCGGATGAAGATCGGCGTCGCTACAAAGGATCGTTGATGGCTTGCTTGATTCGCTTCTCGATGAATCTTGATTTGGCTTTGGATTTGGATTTGGGCTAGGGTTTTGATTACAAGTTGTGTCACTCAACTTGTGTTTGGAATTATTGAACAACCACCTTTGTAATGAAGCCATAGGTGCCTTTTTATATCTTTCCATCAAGCTTCCTCTAGAAGCTAGGTCAATCTTCCCTTGGAAGCTAGGTGGTTGAAGAGAAGTTTCTAGATTAAGGTAGTTAGCTAGCTTACAAGAGAAGACTTGCTGTTGAAGGGAAGCTTCTGGAGAATTCGAGGAACTGAAGCGTCTTGAAGAAGTTTTGTCGTCGAAAACAAGACACGCATGAACATTCTGCCGCCGATGAGTCGACTCGACCGTGGATCCGCGGCGGATCGGCCTGACTCGGCCGTGGATCCGTGGCCGTTTGGTGAAGTTGCTGCATGAAAATTTCTGTATTGTTTTATGTTGTCTTCATGGTTGTTTCCTGATGTCTGGAATCTTATAATTCTTTCTAGTTTACTGCTAGATCTTAAGTCTTGGACTTGATTTATTTTATCAGCACTTTTAGCAGTTCCGCTTTTACCTGGAGAATTTCCTGCACACAATCTCGAGACGAGTGTTGATTTATAAAATTCATGCGAATAGTAATAAACACTTAATTTCCCTTTAGAATGTCGATTATAACTATAACACAGGTTATTTGATATTTTCCAGATGAATTCGTAATCTGTGTTATAATTACAATAAACACCTATATATGAATGATAAGAGTAGGGAAATTAACGTGTTGAGAATGCACTATTTTCGACTGATCACCGAGCTTGCCGGAATTTCAGGCAATGTGGCCGGCCACTTGGTGGCATTTGGTGTTTAGGTTGGTCCAGTAGCTCACATCCTCCATATACAACACCCTATACTTGCTAGTTTTTCTCCAATTGACCTGAGTCAAAATTTGGGAGCACATTGGTGTGATTTTTGGATATGTTTTCCATATTTTGAATGCTAGGTTTTGATATTTGGATTTGTATTTGGTTGTTGGATGTTTTTAAATCAACAACAAGGGTTGTTTGATTGTTTTTGCACGCGTAGGCTATAGTTTCTAACCTATGAGCGCACCGTGTGCCGTATTGGTTTTCCGGATCCGATTTTAATAGCGTTTGTGATTGTGTATTATTGTAGGTACCTTCGCATGGATTCCGAGGCGACGGAGTATGGCGTCATCGACTTCGGAAAGCAAGGATTAAGGTGAGTAGATCAATATCTACGGAGGAAGTCGGGTGGATGGCGTATAGCACCCCTACATGTTTTTGATGGAAACCGATATATAGAATATGGTTAAGAAAACCCAGATTAGAAAACTAAGGATATGGTTTAAAAGATAGTTAGAGATGATGTGCATGATTGAATATGTATATCGAGAGATGAGATGAAAGCTTTAGGGATATGAAAAGTGAAGATGAATCAAGACTTATAGATAAGTAGTTACACTAGAATAAGTATGAGTTTTAGAGTAGCATGAAACTAGATTAATAAAATAGATGTATATATCAAAGATGACTTAATGTGATGAAAAGAATATACGAGGTGATATGATGACTTGATTGATATGTCGGTATACGAATCCGAGTTGATTGAGATGACTGATAGCTTTGCCGGTCCCCTAATATGAGAATGTTATGGTTGTGACCCGGGGATATAGGTATATAGATTTATATAATGTTGTGAATCTTGATTGATATGTCATACGAGACGTTAGGTCCGTACCCCTCATTGTCATATAGGATAGGATCCCTAATGGTTTAATGCCGCCGTACGATGATTTTCCATACGTGATGAGTTTGACTTGATGTTTGATCCATACCCTTAACTAGAGGATGCCGTACGATGGATTATACCGTACGTGATGTTGTGAGGCTGGATGCCAATTGATAGATTCACCGACTCGGTCATGTTAGATACGTATACCTGTCAACATTTGCATACGATTTACTTTATGATACGCTCATGTCACTCTCATTGCACTACATATACTTGTGCTAGTACACCTACACCATTATCGATGATGCGTATGCTACACTTACACAGATTTGCCGGCTCACACACATCACCATCGATAATTTCCATGTCACTACACAGAAGGATTGCTGCTTCATGATATGACTCCTTGCATAATTTACTTGCTATAGTTGCATAAGTAAAGCCAACCACCTGCTTTCCTTTTTTCACAGCGTCCGAAGTTCTCGCCTGCGACCCTAAGATCATAAAACAATATAATAAGTATATATTAGCAATCGACCAATAACACATACCAACTACGTTCGACCGACGAACCAACTCCAAACATACTCTCAAGTGTTCGTCTAGTGGCTAACGCACGTAGCGACACTACGAAACCAATTCAAGAGTAAAATCTACACAAAGACACGAACGACATCGGCACAACCCTAGCTAGGAACGCTAAACGACTCAACCATCAAGCCTAGACCCTGATCGTACCGATCGCGCATTCACAAAAAAATAAATAACGTGGAATCTAATATAAATAACGTCGCAACGTCAAAAGAAACCCACGCCAAAATTATCCGGAAATCTAGTAAGCAACATTTAATCATTTTAGCTCAAGACTACAAATTTTACTAAAACTAGCAATCACAAACATCACTAAATAGCATGATTAAACCATTCATACCTTTACTAGAATTTTAATCTTACTTAATTAGGATTTAGTAAAATCTTAGTTTGCTAATTAGCTTAATTATACAATTAGGAGAATATCATATAACAAATCTAGCAACTAGATTATGTTTTCTTTACGTCTAAACTTCACACTTAACCATTTCACTAAACAAAACCCTAACGTGATTATCAAAAGCCATAACTTGAATTTCAAAACATGAATTTAAAATCTTTAATTAAACATATTATATAGATAGCTTAGAGATTTAAACAACTATTAAAGATTAGGGTTAGAAATATACCTCCACTAGATCACAAAAACATGCAACAAAACACCAAATTTAACCCTCCAAAATGAAGTCTTTCATGAAGATCCAAGCATGTTTTGTGATGAAGAAAGATGGGTAATGATTTAATTATGAGTTTGTATGATTATTTGAAGAATTTTTAGGATTTATTTGAGCAAGAAGAAGATGAAATGGGGTGAAGAACTCAAGAGGGCAGCAAGGGGGAAGTTCGGCCAAGCCATGAAGAAGTGGGGGATTTTGTGGAAAAGTTTTGAAAAATCTAGAAGAAAACAACATAAAAGCTTTAATAAAACAAAAACCCTTTTCAACCTTTTATAAATTTTAAATAAAATTCCCTTTTAATTCATAAATATCTAGATATTTTGGATAGATATTTTCAAGGATGGATTAGTGCTTAATCTAGTGATTAACTTAGCATAGATTCACATTAGCATTAAATAACCCAACCCAATATGTAATTACCACTAATTTAGTGCATAACTAAAAGCTTAAAATAATATTTTAATTAGTGAAAAATATTAAAATGCACTAAAATTACAAGTGGCTTACAAAAACCCGCAAACTAGCAATATTCTAGCTAAACTAGGTGCAGTGAATTCTACACTGCAAAAAGATCGCTTCTAGGTTTTTACGGAAAACACCGACTATTTTACCCTAAAAATGGAAAATCGCCTAAACGGTTTCCAAAATGTTACAATCTTCCCCCCTTAATGAAATTTGGTCCCCGAATTAAAAATTCTCACTACGCGCACCTTCAAAGAGATGAGTGCAAAACTCCTAAATCTCGCTCCCAGCCTCCCAAGTGATCACCTCACTATACGGCAACGCCAAAGAAACCTCCACAGATGGCAAGACCCTTGACCGAAATTTCTCCACCTGCCGATCCACTAACACTATCGGCTGCCGGTGAACGAAAAGATCGCGTCCAAGCTAAATGGTCTGATGCTGAATCATGTGAGAAAAGTCATGAAGGTATTTGCGAAGTATCGACATAAGGAATACGGGGTGAATACTCAATAATCTAGGCGGAAGTGCCAAATTATAGGCAACGGTACTACCTCGCTCGAGGATCTCAAAAGGACCTAAAATTTGGGACAAAGCTTCCCAAAACTCAACACGCCATCCATCGGAAAATCTTTAGGAATAAATGATCTCCCACTGCGAACTCAAGTCTGCGACCACCATGGTCGGCATAAGACTTCTGTCTGCACTGGGCTGCTCTCATCCTGACCTGAATCAACCGGATCATCTCCGAAGCCTCTCGACTAGCTGGGGTCCAAAAATCCTACTCTCGCAGAGTCGGAAAAAAAGACTGGCGATCGACACCACCTACCAACAAAGCTTAAAGGTTGCCAATTGGAATGTCTCCTGATAACAGCTATCGAAGGAGAACCATATCAATGGCAAGTGACGATCCCAACTGGAAACAAACAATTAGTATGTACGCACAAGAAAATCCTCCAGAGTCTGTATAGTCCGATATAACTGACCATCGTCCTACAGATGGAAAAACGGAGCTAAAGCTCAACCAGTACCTGATTGAAAGAATTAAAGTTAACCGCAATCAAGACGGTGTCGCTATGCAGCTAGCCGGTTGAGCACGGGTCGATCCACAGGGAGATGGTTGTAGGTCCTTTCTTGTTTTAGACGAGTTAATAAAGAATTTGTATGTGTTTGTTCGATTCTATCCTAAGTGTATTATTTGCAAGTATAAAGTTGTTAAGAAAAAGATACGAGATTATAAGCTAAAGAAATTTGTACTCAAAACCTTTGAGCCGAGTCTTGACCAATTGAAGCTAGAGCAATCGGCAACAACGTGGATTAGGGGATTTAAGCGCGGTATTCGTGGAATACGGCTTATTTACCCTTGTCCTTCCGTTCTTGTCTCTTTCTTTCGCCTCCGGCCAAACCGAACGCTACCGGTCGCGGTTAGGAATCACAGTTACCTTGTTAGGGTAGGGTGCCTAACGGAGCGCTTTCGTATCGTTTGGGCGGAGTTCAATGGAAAATACGGGAAAAGGAAATGGGCAAAGAAACGTTAACTTATAATACCGTATTTCTTCTTAACAATAATAATTACAACCATTCACAAAAATGAACCAAAAAGAGAGAACAAAAAGAGAGAACAAAGAAAAGAAAAGATTACAAACAAGTAATTAAAGAGCATGGAATTAAATTGCAAGTAAGTAAAGCAAGAATGAAAAATGCAAGAAAGTAATTACAAGAACCATAGAACTCAAAACAAGCATGGGATCAATAGCCAACCCTTAAACTTGCAAGCTCAATCAAGAGCTTGCAAGATCAAGCGAAGGGTAAAGAACTCATGTGAAATGAAGCACTAAGGAGAGAACAAAATGATACAACCCCTTGAGACCAATGACCAAAGCTTAAACTTGCAAGCTCACTTAAGAGGATGCAAGATCAAGTTAAGGTAGATAGCTCAAGGGGGAAGCTAAGCAAAAAGAATTATACAAAAACCCTCATCTTTATTCACATCCACTCAATGCTCTCACTACATTTCCATGGAGGAAGAATGAAGAAGAAGAAGAAGAAGAACTAAAACTACAAAAGAATGGACACAAAATTGGACCCTTGCCTTAGCTCAGTTCTGGAGTATTTATAGGCTGCTTACAGAAACCCTAGGGCAAGAATCTGGCATAAAATGAAGTACCCAAACTACCCCTGAAAGTTGACCCTCTGCCGACACTATACGGCCGCGGTTCCGCGGCCTAAGCATGCTTAGGCCGCGATTTCGCGGCCATAAGAGGGAGTTGGGCCATGCAAATTTGTCATATCCCCTGGTTCACTTTTTCCTAGTGTTTACCAACATTACACTGCACAAAATCTTCCAGAATATCTTCAGATTCTTAGTCCAAGATTGCAATCATTTCTTCACTTTTGACTTCTATCTCTCTCGAGCTCCGCGCACCCATTGATTCTTGTGCTGCCTTTCTCGTGCTCTGTGCTTGTCTGAGACACAAATGACCGCTGTCATATGTCTTGTCTCTGGAACCGGTACGCAGCACTGGACGGATATGGATGACCGGAACCCGGCTTTTATCTGCTGTCAACAGGTGTTCTGTATTTGGTGTAACTGTGGAGATTTTGTCTTGATTTGCAATATTTGTACTGGAAAGCTGTATTATGTAAATATGTAACAAACATGAATTAAAAGCACCTACCTATAAACACACGAGCATAAGAATGGGCGGTATAAAATGCAGTATTCTGTTATGAACAAATACCCCCAAACTTAACTTTTGCTCGTCCCGAGCAAAACCAATTGTTCACAAAAATAAAATCCTATCCGCACTTTCGCAGGGAACGCGATTGCACTGAGTGCGTGCAACAAGCCGTTAAACCTCTAGGTGTCCCTAGTAGGAGGAGTGTTGTCTCCTGAGGGTTTTCAGCGGATACTACCCACAAAATCCCGTCAAGCTAGTGTCATAAGTTAACAATGATTCTACTCCTACAGTTTAGTATTTACATTAGAAATTCTATCATCCTAAGTTAGAAATATCCAACCCTTATTTTTCACACCTCCTATCTATTTAACCTTAGGTCCTATACGTTCCAAAAAAGTTTAGAAAGATGTTGGTTCTCCTGAGTTTTCCTTCTAAAGTGCGGCCTCAAATCAGGGATTTTTATCAACTTTACAGAAAACACAAGAATTATTCTTTATTTCTATCTTTTATCCAAACATCGATTGTATACCCCTACGTGTGTGTGTATTTGCACCCCTACACTCAAGAATTCAATTCAAGCTATAATATCCTTGCCCTAATACCTAATACTACTTCTTTTCATTAAGGATGGACGGATTTGCTCACACACCTTTCATGCGACTATTAATGCTTCTTGAGACACTAACGGCCGATTACTGAATGTGTGAACATTAAAGCGTAAATAGCAGTTTCCAGGTCTTGACTTTATTCTATTTTTTTCTTTTTCTTTTTTCTTTTTTCCAAGACCGGATATATTTTTCAATATGCTCTTTTGGTGTTTAGCTTTAAATACCGTTTTTTCTTTCATACTAGGCTTTTAGGCAAGAGTATTTCTAGGTATCCTCTACTATCCCAAGTTTCAAGGTGCGTGTATGTGCAGTTTGTAGGGTATATACTTTCTAAATTTGAACTCAAGAAAAGAAACTATTTTTCAGACTTATCCTCCAGTAAAGCTTCAATACTTTCCCTTCATCTTGACTTAACTCAAGAACAGAACTCAAGATTACCTATTTCTCAAAAAAACTGTAAGGACGTATACTTACCAAAGTTAGACAGAATGAGGGTTATTTTAAGGGTTTTCAGTTCCTAAGTCTAGAATTTAGTTATTTCTAACATATCAACTAAACATTCAGAATAAAAATCAAAATTACCCTATTAGCTAACTTGACGACAAAGTTTTTATATTTTTGGAAAATTTTCGATTTTTGTGGGTTTTTAATAAGGTATGCAGATGCAAAATATACAAATGAATGCGAAGGAAGAAAGCTTACCGAGCACACCCCCAAACTTAAACTTGACAGTGCCCTCACTGTCAGGCTATACCAAGAGGGTCAAAATTGTCGGTGCTCCCTAAAAACAAATTATATACAAAACAAAAAGGAAAACAAAAAATATATACAAAAATGGTGTCCCCCCCAAACTTAAGTAAAACAGTGTTTCCTCTGTTAAGCGTTGAAGTACAGGATTAGGGGGGAAAGAAAACAGTATCAAGCTATACATGGCCTTACACAGGCCAAAAGTTAACACCAACCATTCAAAGATCTTATCGTGATAAAGCAGTGGCTGGTGAAAAAATGCGGAGAGGTAAGAAATGGAGACTACGCGAGACCGTATGGAGATAGAAGCGGGATATGGTCTCGGTATATCAGAAGAAGAATGGCGGAAGGGAAAAAGAAGTGGAGTACGAACTTGAGGGTGCAAATGGAGTGAATAGATTAGCACAATTTGTGATGAGCGATGTGTAAATAGCGATTGTGCTAATCTATTAACCCGTCGAGAGATTGGGTCAAATCCCTCAAGATTCGTAAGAAACCATGGGTACGCCGAACTCGGTAAACCAGACATACGAAATGAAAGTGAGACGGTTTCTTGCAAGGTCGGAACGATGGAAAAGATGGAGGGAAGTGGTTGAGGAAGGTTATCGGTTAAAGGTTCAGGAGGGTGTACACAGTCAGTGGAAGGAACAGGATGAATTGGAAAATCCGACTCATCAAGCAAAACTGGTTCATCCTCAAAACTATCCTCAATTTTCTCCTCAAAATTTAGCACATCCATGCACTTCTCTTCAAAGTCCGGACGCATATGGGGTTCGGGAAAAACATTTAATGACTCGGGATTATGATTTGAAGAGACAAACTCAGCCAAATCTACGGGTTCATCATCCAAAATATTCCCGGCGTCAATATCCTTAATCAAGTGAAAATCAAAATTCTCTGATACCTCAACAAAAGCATGGATATCAATTGATTCAGGTTCTAAAGTGGATGTGTAGAGGTCAAAAGGTTTAGGATCGGTTTCACTTGGAAGAGACCCTTCACAATCGGGCAAATCAAACACTACGAAGTCGCACAACTCATTCATCATTCTATCTTCAATTGATAAATCATGTGGGATACTCGATAGACTTTCAAAACAGGAGGTGTGGGATTCAATGTGGGATGAGTAGGTTTGATTTGGAAGGGGGTACATCTCACTCTCTCCACTCAAATTCACAGCCTGTCCTGCCGCCTCATCATACATTGAAAAAGTTGGAGCTAGTTGAAAACTAGCTACCGGGTCACTAGGTTGCATGAGGGCGGCCATGGACGCATTCAAATCCATCATCTGTTGGCTTGACGCTACCCTAAAGTCTTCCAACGACTGTTCCAGACTAGACATGGGTTGTGAAGGGGTTTCAGTAACAGATTCAAAGTTGTTTGGATACTGAAAACTCCCAAATGGAGGTTCTGAAGCAATGTCTAGGGAAGGTGCAAAAGTAGGGTAGGACTGGTAGGAATTGAATGGTTGGACAGGGATAGGATAAACAGTTGGATAAGAAGGTGAATGAAATTGTTGATCCCAAGAATTTGAAGTGGTGAAAGGAGTGAAAGATCGGCTACGGGATTGTTCAATACGTTCAGCGATGGACAAAGGACGACTTGCAGAAGGGGTATCAACATAAGCGGGTGCGGGAGGTTGAAAAGGTTGATACAAAGTGGAATGAGGAGTGCAAGTGTTTGTCCTAGACGCTGCTATGCGATCTTTCAGTGAAACTTTGGGCATAGAGGGGTCGTTCGATGTTCGGCCAAAGCAAGAACTGTAAGAAGTAAAGTCTGGTTGTGGGTACCAAAGTTCGGCAAGAGTTTTTCGAGGTGGGGTACCCATGATATGAAGAGAGAGAAAAAAAGGTAGAGAAAAGGACGGGAAAAAAGAATGTGATTTTATTTTATTTTTATTTTTTTTGGTTTATAAATTAAGAGAAGAAGGAAATATACACACAAAAAGAATATGGACAAAAACAATCACGACACAAAAAATACCACACACCTAATCGTTCTAGGGTTCACCTAGGTCAACTAGACCTGCTCCAGAACTTGATTGTCGAAATAAAACTGTGTCGAGAAACGGGCTCAAGATACACTGATCACGAGGCCAGGTAAGTGCAGAGATAAGGGGAGGTTTTCCAACGCTTTCGCGAAGTTCCTTAATTAAATAACCCTTTCTCTTTTGGCGGTTTCGCCGTTAACACTTTCCTAGACACCCCGTAAGCAATATACCGTTAAGCGAGGTTCTAAACATAGTTAACTTCTCCTAGTGAGCGCGAAGTCCTTAAGGCTTAAAGTCTAGTTTCTTTTAAATTTTGTGCGGGTAAACGTTATGCTCAAGTTCGTGATTTGTGGGCCATAGAAAAGGTGATGAAATCCTTTACCGTATATTGTGGGGTTCGCTAGCCCTTAAGTCCGTATTAATGTATGCAATGCGCAATTCAATAAAAATTCTATAAAGAATCAAACAATCGTTTTTTAGTTTAAGCGCGGCACTGCAACAAATACGGGTTAGTCAATTTTTAGCGTTTGCTAGCGAACTTGCAAAGAATCCTGCAAAGAATAGTATATTGGATGCGTCGGATTTGAGAAGAAGGTGTTAGTAAAGTACGTACCGTTAAGTTTTGGGTTAGAAAACCCCGTTGAATCAAATCCGGTAAGCTTGAAAAGTTCGCTTGCGCGGGTCAAACTACCCGGATCTTTGGCACTGTACTTCGTAATCACCTTAACTTTGAACGTACACTTTGCTCCCCACAATCGCAGTTTGCAAACACGTAAAAATCTGCACACTTGCCCACAAAAATTATCAAAAATAACAAAAAGATTTTTTTTTATATATACAATAAGAATATTAACCCGAATAACAAGAAAGAAAATACGCTACCGTCTCCCCGGCAACGGTGCCATTTGATTGAAAGAATTAAAGTTAACTGCAATCAAGACAGTGTCGCTATGCAGCTAGCCGGTTGAGCACGGGTCGATCCACAGGGAGATGGTTGTAGGTCCTTTCTTGTTTTAGACGAGTCAATAAAGAATTCGTATGTGTTTGTTCGATTCTATCCTAAGTGTATTATTTGCAAATATAAAGTTGTTAAGAAAAAGATACGAGATTATAAGCTAAAGAAATCCGTACTCAAAACCTTTGAGCCGAGTCTTGACCAATTGAAGCTAGAGCAATCGGCAACAACGTGGATTAGGGGATTTAAGCGCGGTATTCGTGGAATACGGCTTATTTACCCTTGTCCTTCCGTTCTTGTCTCTTGCTTTCGCCTCCGGCCAAACCGAACGCTACCGGTCGCGGTTAGGAATCACAGTTACCTTGTTAGGGTAGGGTGCCTAACGGAGCGCTTGCGTATCGTTTGGGCGGAGTTCAATGGAAAATACGGGAAAACGAAATGGGCAAAGAAACGTTAACTTATAATACCGTATTTCTTCTTAACAATAATAATTACAACCATTCACAAAAATGAACCAAAAAGATAGAACAAAAGAAAAGAACAAAGAAAAGAAAAGATTACAAACAAGTAATTAAAGTGCATGGAATTAAATTGCAAGTAAGTAAAGCAAGAATGAAAAATGCAAGAAAGTAATTACAAGAACCATAGAACTCAAAACAAGCATGGGATCAATAGCCAACCCTTAAACTTGCAAGCTCAATCAAGAGCTTGCAAAATCAAGAGAAGGGTAAAGAACTCATGTGAAATGAAGCACTAAGGAGAGAACAAAATGATACAACCCCTTGAGACCAATGACCAAAGCTTAAACTTGCAAGCTCACTTAAGAGGTTGCAAGATCAAGTTAAGGTAGAGAGCTCAAGGGGGAAGCTAAGCAAAAAGAATTATACAAAAACCCTCATCTTTATTCACATCCACTCAATGCTCTCACTACATTTCCATGGAGGAAGAATGAAGAAGAAGAAGAAGAACTAAAACTACAAAAGAATGGACACAAAATTGGACCCTTGGCTTAGCTCAGTTCTGGAGTATTTATAGGCTGCTTACAGAAACCCTAGGGCAAGAATCTGGCATAAAATGAGTACCCAAACTACCCCTGAAAGTTGACCCTCTGCCGACACTATACGGCCGCGGTTCCGCGGCCATAAGAGGGAGTTGGGCCATGCAAATTTGTCGTATCCCCTGGTTCACTTTTTCCTAGTGTTTGCCAACATTACACTGCACAAAATCTTCCAGAATATCTTCAGATTCTTAGTCCAAGATTGCAATCATTTCTTCACTTTTGACTTCTATCTCTCTCGAGCTCCACGCACCCATTGATTCTTGTGCTGCCCCTCTCGTGCTCTGTGCTTGTCTGAGACACAAATGACCGCTGTCATATGTCTTGTCTCTGGAACCGGTACGCAGCACTGGACGGATATGGATGACCGGAACCCGGCTTTTATCTGCTGTCAACAAATGTTCTGTATTTGGTGTAACTGTGGAGATTTTGTCTTGATTTGTAATATTTGTACTGGAAACCTGTATTCTGTAAATATGTAACAAACACGGATTAAAAGCACCTACCTATAAACACACGAGCATAAGAATGGGCGGTATAAAATGCAGTATTCTGTTATGAACAGTACCCAAGGCTTCCTAAAGTTTCTGCCAAAGACGGCAAGCGAACGGGGTGACTCTATTGGATACAACACATGAAGGAACTCCATGCAAACGCACAAACTTAACGAAGAACAACTGAGCAAACTAAGCATAACCGGACAACAAACACTCGAATGGGGTCACACCCCGTATAATCCTGGGTAGACACCACAACGAAATTCATGGAGATCTGCTCCCATTCCAATTCCAGAACGGTTAAAGATTGCAACTTTCCAGCCGGTCTCAAATGCTCAACCTTAGCTCGCAACAAGCCAGAAACCTCGAAACAAAGTCCAAAACTTCACTCTTCATCCCTGCCTACCCGTAACTATCTCACAAGTCACGCTACATATTGGTGGAACTTGGACGAACACAGAAAGCTGACTGATGTTCCTGCTCTAGGATCTCGCGTCTCTACCCATCAGTATCAGGTACAGACAAACGCGTCCCTAAACGTAGCACACCATGGTCACAAGCCAGAACTCCGAATCTTTACCTAGCCGAGCATGGTCAGAATCTCAAACAAACGAGCATCGGCGAGCATGCCTCACGAAAACGATCAAGTAAAAGTAGACGGGCGCGGACATGAGCAAGTTGTCCCCCCCCTTAGAAGAGGCGAACTTATGCTTACTCCACGATCGCACAAGAACTGTAAATCTACAGAAGACTGTCTCTGAACTGCGCACAACTGGAACAAGCTACCCCCGAGCCTAGACTCAAAGCATCAGCTACCACAATCGCCTTGCCATGGGAAACGAAAGATCTCACAATCACAATCTTTCACATGCTCCATCCAACGACACTGTTACAACAATCAAAACCCGCTGCAGGAAGATGTACATTAAGCTCTGGTAGTCCATGAAAATCTGACAAGACTCTCCATACAAGTAGTGTCTCCCAATCTTCAACGCACGACCACCGCGGCCATCTCCAGATCATGAGTTGGATATCCTGCTCGTACTCCTTCCAACTGTCGGGAAGCATGAGTGATAACTCTTTAGTGACACATCAGTACACAATCGAGCCCTACTCGCGAAACATCACAGTAAACAACAAAGTCGCCCGATCCAGAAAGCAAAGATAGAACTGGTGCAGTCGTCTACCAAGTCTTCAACCACTGAAAACTCTGCACGCATGCCTCAGTTTAAAGAAAAAGGACTACCTTCCTTGTCAGTACGATAAACGGTGCAGCGATACACAAAAATCCTGCACGAAACGGTGGTAAAAATCGGCTAAGCCCAAAAAGCTGCGGACCTCTGTCCCTGATACAAGTCTGGGCCAAAGCTGTACGACCTCGATCTCCCTTGGTTCCATACGAATACCGTCTTCTGTAACCACATGACCAAGGAGTTCAACACAATCTAGCCTGAAGGAATACTCCGAGAATTTAGCAAACCGCTGGTGCTCTCCCAATGTCTGCGAAGCAAATCCTCAAATGTTGTTCATGTTCCTCATGACCCTTGGAAAAGACCAGAATGTCATCAATAACATGACAATCAACTGGTCGAGGAACGGCCTGAAGAAATCTGGTTCATCACATCCACGAATGCTGCTAAGGTATCGGTGAGTCCAACGACACCACCAAAACTCATACTGCCCAAAGCGCGCACAAAAAGCAGTCTTCAGAATGTCATCTGTAGGGTTATTAGGCACTAGAACAAGGTTCTACAAGGAATCAACCATGCCAAAATCAAATTTTTCAAGTGCCGAACAACCCTAACCAAGATCTTAGACTAGAGATTAGGCGAAACAAAAAGCAAGTAAACAACTTTACTTCTAAGAGTTTGGGATTACAACCTTTGTAGTCCGTTCCTTCACTTCATAAGCTCCGTGTTGAGGTCCCTTCACTGCGATCATCAAGTACCCGGACTCTAGAGAGGCTTCATGAAGAGAAAGATGCAAGCTTGCTTCCGATCTTCAATAACTAAGATGATCTACCTTGAAGAAACTCAAACCCAAGCTCTTGCTTTGCTAATCAAGTATTAACAAAGCAAACACCCTAATCTAAGTGGCAAGAATAGATGAGGATGATGAAGTAAGAATTTATCTCTCTTTTGTTTTCAATTTCTCACTCATTATCATCATAAACCCAAAAGCTAGAAAGCTTTTTTTTCAAGAGGAAAAAGAAGAAGATGAAGCAAATCCATTTGTGATGAATAATGAAAACTTGTGTGAGGTTAGAAATGCAACCATGGGTTAAGAATGAAGACTTAACCCTTGTAGAGAACTAACTATGGTAAAGGGTTTGGGTTGGGTTAAGAAATATCTACACAAAATATCATAAGTCAAAGTCAAAGCTTCATGAAGCTTCTTGAAAGCTTCATCCAAGCTTAACCCTAATCCAAACCCTAACCATATTTAAACTCCACAAAACATGTTGCATTTGTAACCCTAACTTGTTACAATATTATATATCACATATACAATATTTATTGTAACAAAATAAAATAATACAATTAACATATATCACATATATATCAATGTATTATCCAAGTGAGAAAAAGAATCTTTAAGTGGGCTAATATTAGTTAATGTAATATAATATATCAAATATATAATTATACATTAAATTATCGAATCAACACTTGATCCGATAATCCGGCTATTTTATAAATAACCGACTAATATAATCTGTATCAGTTCATCGAATCAACACTTGATCCGATGACCCGGCTAAATCACATATACCCGGCCGATATGACAAATCGCGAGAATCTAATACGGTATCGCATACACGTATTATTCTCGGTCCCGCACATATCATATATGTGCTCCTACTTCGTTTTGCCTGAGCCAGGAAACCTCTGTGTAGGACTCTGAAGAATCGTCAATACGCCGGCAGTAGGTGATGATCATATCAAACACGCAGAAGCTGCAAGCGGTCAGCTAAACGTAACAGCCATCCAGGTATTCAGCGATCAGAAGATCAACAAGAAAGCCTGTATATTCTCCTGCGAATCCAATCAGTAACACTCCTATACAGTCTGGTCTCTTCGTCTGATATGTCGCATATCTCGCCTAGGGGTGGTAAGCGTCAAACCCCAGTAGCTTGATAAGTCGTGTCGATATGAGGTCCATAACAGTTCGAGAAACTAATGATAACACTTACCAGTAAATCTCAGCAACCCTGGCCAGGGATTTTCAGTTATAGCCAATCGAACACAGCGCAACATCAACTCCCTATACCGGGAGAGACGAAACCCCTCCTATCGCTCACTGCCTCCATTTGATTCGGGACTGTACCAAAAAGCCACCGTTTTGCACGCCCACTTGGACGTGGTATGATGGAAATCAAAGTACAGTGGGAATCACATAAGACTCTATGATGATCTCGGGTCTACAGACTAACCTGTACCAGTGTCACCAGAGAACTGCCATCTGACGTGAGGTATAATACCATCTGGGAGTTCTCGGCGAGTCCGTCCAGTGTACCCAGTCTCCACTGAGCACCCGTACACCTTCTCTGATGTCAAACACCAATGGATATGGGATCATCCATCGCCCATCATATGGGTCAAGAAGCGCATACGCTAGTCTACTCTGGAGTATCGATGCCCTGTCTCGGTACTCCCACGACTAGGAACATTTGAAGGATGTACTTAACGACTACACTGTCACCACTAGTATGATCTGCATCATAGTCCTGGTAGTCAAGTACTCATCCTAAGGGCTTTATCAACATGTAACATAGAGACAATCAGAGTACATGTTATGATAAAGAGCAACCAGCTAGCATATTATCATGTCGAGCAAGAAAGTCCTACCTGTATATGTCCAAGCATCCACTACAATATACATCGTATGTACAGTAATGGCCTCTAGGGCATACATATAACTAGCATCATCACTCCGAACCCGCAACCAATGATGACCCGATCCCAAACACACACAGAAAAATGTCTCGCACCCTGGAGCTGATCGAACAAATCGTCAATGCGAGGTAAAGGATACTTATCCGCACCATAACTCGGTTCAATTGACAATAAATAAATACACAACCTCAAACTGCCGGCCTTCTCCTTGACGAACAGAGTAGGAGATCCCCAAAGCGAAACACTCGGACGCAAAAGTCCCCCTATCTAGCAGCTCTACAGTAGATCCTTAAGCTCCCTAAGCTTTGCCGGCTCGTTTGGAAAAACATCGGAAAACCCTCGCACGATAGGAAATCGGTCCAACAAACCCACTGTGGCTCCTGTATCATGAATAGAAGCCAAGAATCCTCGACATCCTTTCCTCAAAAGCCGAATAGCGAAAAAGGCTGAATTCAAGCTGTGAGGGCGGCACTACTGTCCCCCGGCATAACAAGAACCGACTCGCCGGGAAAAAAAATCCTGACTGTTTTCTCGCGGTAGTCCACAGACGCAAAGCACGTAACTAACCAGTCCGTGCCCAGGAGAACGCCAAATCCAACATCTCTAGAAGGATCAAAACGACGGACGAATCTCTATCTCCTAACCGATTGGCACACGACCGAAACACGTGTCGTGCAACAAAAGAATTGTTGGCTATAGTGCCCTTAAAGCAATTATCATAGTCACGGACAGATGATTATGATGATTGAGGCAGGACCTATACCGATAAAACAGTCTTACTCAAGATGATAGTATGCTATCTGGTTTGTCTTTATCATCATGTTGATAAAGCCCATAGGATTCTTGCTTGACTGCCAGCATTATGATGGCGATCATATATGTGGGAGCTAGGGTCTATAAGCACATCCTTAAATGTCCCTAGTCATAGGAGTATCGAGACCAGGCATCGATACTCCAGTGTAGACTAGTGTATACTGATCGAGACCCCGACGACGGGCGGTGGCCAGGTCTCACAAGCCATTGGTGTTAGTTTGTTCACCTAAGATAGTATACAGATGCTTGTTGGGTTATGAGTACACTGGACGGACTCGCCGGGAATTTTCTAATTGGTATTATACCTATTGTCAGATAGCAGTTCCCAGGTGACATGTGTACAGGTTAGTCTGTCGACCTGAGATCGTCATTTGTCTCGTGTGAGTTCCCACTGTGCTTTGAATACTACCCTACCATGGCTCAAAGGAGTCGTACAAACAGGTTTTAGTTGGGTACAGTCCCGAGCCACATGGAGGCAGTGATCGGATCGTCGGGGATTCGTCTCTCCCGGTATTGGGGATTGATGTCGCGTTGTGCACGGGTGGCCATCACCAGAAATCCATGGCCATGGTGAACGAGGATTACCGATCCAGGATCGATAGTTTCTCAGGAGGTGATGGGTTACATGCCGACACTAAATATCGCGTTGTCAGGGGTCTGACTTTATCCACCCCCTAGACTCGATATGCGATACTCTTAGACGAACAGACCGGACTGTACGGATATTGTCACTGACAGGCTCAGTAGGGGTTCAGGACGAGTTTGCTCGTCGGCCTCCCTTTCGCTCAATACCTGGGTAGCCGTTACGTACAGCTAGTGCAGCTGACGTGCTTGTGGTTAAACCCACTGCCAGCGTATTGACGAGTCTTTAGAGTCCCACACAGAGGGTTTTCACGGTTCAGGCGATATGGTGTACATGAGGTATGTTGATACATACAGATGTCTGATTAAATATGTGCACTTGCTGTGCAGATTTTAATTGGACTATTAATAATACTAGCGGCTTAGGATTAAGCCAGTTTATTAAATCAGGTTTTGATTTAATAATTTATATATGTATTTGTATATACGTATTCTAGTATTATTGTTCACTATTCGTTTTCTCTCTCGGCTATTCGTATTTTGGTACAAATACGCGTATATGTATTTCGGTACATGTACCGGGAAGTATTCCGTATTTTATACGGAATAGCTTCTAGAAGATTTGCCACCTCATTATTGATTTTCCATTTTAGGAAATTCATTTGCTTTATAATGAGGTGGAGGGTGTGAGGTGGCATGGACAATGACATGGTATGTAGCAAAGTATGGGTTCAAGGCATGGTTTGCATTGTTTATTGCTATAATTGGAATTGGAAATGATATCTTTTTGGGTGGGAATGAGAGGGGGGCCGGCCACTATCTTGTGGGCATGGGGATTATTTTCATTTGGATGATTAATTGATAAGCTAGCCCACTCTCTCATGCACACACAAAAGGAAAAAGAGTTAGCCATTTTTGCTCATGCCAAAAACCTTTCACCTCCTTCATCTTCTTCTTGAGTTTCTCATTGAGCTCAAGGGTAGAGAAAAAAACATAGTGACACACTACTACACCTCGAATCTCCATAGCTAGCGAATTTGGAGCGTCGGTTACCTCGTTCGTCGAGGTTGGAGCTTGCGTCGTTTCCCTCGGGTGGATCATCGGAGACGAAGGAAGACCGGCTACCAAACCACATCAACGAGCCGCTAGGAGCTTGGAATGAATACCGAAGGACACAGATCAACTCGGTATAACGATTCTAACTCTTAGTTTTATTTTCTAGTTTAGGGTTTAAGGTCGATCCGGAATTCGGGTAGCGGTAGCGCCGATTTAGAAAAATTTTGTTCCGCATTTTGGCCGCGTTTCGACGGCCGGGGCGCTGCCGGGACCCTACATGGTATCAGAGCCGCCCTTTAAACCCCTTACTAGCTTGTTTAAACGTGCTTAAAAGATTGATCGACGGAAATTACCGAAATCACGATTCCAATTATCAGTTTGCTGTCGATTTTTAAATGTGGTCAAAAAATTATTTCACACATCTTAAAAATCCGTGAAGGCAATTTTAAGGGTACTGGAAAAATTTGGGCTCGTGATTCCCCAAACGCGCCGCGGATCCGCCGCACTTAGCCCCTTTTGGCGGCGGTTCCGCGTCGGCTTAGTAGCAACGGGCGTCCAAAATTTTTCTGTAGCTCAGTTACTTGGAAATGTGATTTTTATGATATTCTGTTTTGGCCCAGGTTTCAGTGAAGTGTTGTTTTGCTATTGGGGCCAATTTGGAACTTAGTCGATCGATATTTTATGTGTGCGTTTAACAGTACATACATTTCTATCTGCGACCGTGAATGTCATTTGATCGGTAAACTCGTCTAATTGCTATATGTCTTTTAGACGGGTTTGCGAACGTGACATTCACATTGATGTTCTGTGTTCTGCTGTGATGTTGGTTGGATCGTCGTGGTGGATAGCAATGGTGCAATGATAGTACAGTTTTATTTCATTTGTACATTTGATATTACGGGGCGAGCGTGGACTGCCGTCACTGCAAGTTTGTATATTATTCTTTTGGAGCACGACCGGGCTGAGGTCGATGTCACCCTTGTATATTATTTTATTTTCTGTACTAGGATTACCCCACGGTGGGGTGCACGAATAGCCGGATTCTACAGGGCAACGGGTCTGCATCTCACGGCGTTGGAACGGAGGGGACCTTACTCTAGAATTGGCGGGCTATTTGCCGCACTCGTAAGGGGTATAGGTGACCCAGGAGGGGTGCTCAAGTTACCGGATTCCGTGAAGTGCTGGGTGGTCCATTCATGTTGCTGAAGGGGGATGCCTCACTTCTGGTTTTGGCGGGTAACTTGCCACGCTCGTAGGGTTCTAGGTTTCATTGCACAGGCTATCCACATGACAGGAAACGTCGGGTCTCACTTGCGGCTCAAGTGAAACCCGGGGCTCCAGATTATCCACCATTCTGTATAGCTTCTGTGATGTTTCTGTGATGTTGCTTTATATCATGCCTGGGATGAATGTTATATATATATTTATATATACTAGTAGATGTTGTATATGTTTTGCACCCGCGCTAACCCAGTCCCCGCTCTGTCGTTAGTTAAGTAACCTAACGGGTGATGACGGGACCCAGTGGCGAATGTGGATGGCATATACGTACATTTTATTTTCGTTTTTTCTGATGTGATTAATTGATGGGACTGCATAGATTCTTATCAATGCAAGGATAAAACAATCCTATATATATGATGTTGTTGGAACCAAGTTTTTAAAAAAAAAATGACATCACAGACGTTTTCTTTTGCTTTGCATCGTGGTATTCATTTGGAATATCCTGCACCTCATTCGATGAGGCAAGGGCCGAGATCCCTTCATCGGGAGTGACCCCCTGGGTAAAAGTTTGCTTCAATGTAATAACTTTACAATAGTCGATTGTTTTTGCTTTGCATCATGGTATTCGGTTTGGAATATCATGCACCTCATTCTACGGGGAAAGTGCCGAGATCCCCTCACCGGGGAGTGACCTCTTGAGCAAAAGTTTTCGCCACTATATATTTATAAAACCACTTGGATTCCTTCAACGAGATCAAGTTCATTACGTTAAAGGTTTTTCGCCAAAAACCAGCAGTAGCCCTCCGTCATTTCCTACAAGTCGTACTCAGTATTTGTGCTGCGTTTGTTGACTCCGTCAAGGCGTAGTGTGCGGTAGCTGAGTGGTGCTTGTTTGTAGCATGGATATGTGATTGGTTAGGACAGTCGTGCGGCCTTGTTGACTCCGTCAAGGGCTCGTTCGGGTGGGTTTAATGCAATCAAGATAATGACGGGTTGAACTTGACTAGGACTCTTTGATTTGTTGACTCCGTCAAGGTCGCTTTGGTCCTAAGGGTAAAAATCACATCGGGAGTTTCAAACATACAGGAAACTTGCCAGGCTTGCGCATACCTTCTGGAGTGTGGTGACTTGAGTGGCATCCATCAGGTTATCATGCGATGATAGTTGGATCCCGATTCTCACTGATCAGTAGGATTACTCCTCGGGTGATTCTGACTAATTCTCCTTTCAGATTTGGAGGAGAATTCGAGGATAAAGTGCGAGCCATCCAGATTAGATAAAGTGATTAACCATTCTGATCTAGGTTCGAGTGCACGCTGAGTGTTTCTTTTCTCTCTCTCTGGCTGTGACGATGACCCGACCTTTGACTAAAACTCATAAAACCAAGTTAACCGAACCTTCTTAAAACACTTTGACTTTTGGAATGTCACGGTGTCGCATGCATCATTGCCACTTCTATATCACCTTTACATTTCTCCAGAACACCTCGTATAACTACGAACATCCACTTCCATTGGATAAATCATCGTATGGTTATATACGAACTCGAAGGAACTTTTTCGAGGATGGATTCAGGTTCTGGAGAGATTGAATAGGATTATTCGGTTGTCTTTTCTCTTTACCTTCTCTCAGGTTGTGAGGGCTCCTAGGATTAGGAGAGGGTACACCTATTGAGCTTATTAGATAGTCTTCCTCCAAACCATAGGCAGGTGCCGAACGGTAGGGAAGGAAGAAAACCAATTAAGCTTATGTGTGGTGTACAGAAGGTAATAAGTAAAGAGATATAAAGGGATTAGAATAATGGCAATGAAAATTGTGATCACCATCATTCACGACAAAAATCGTGTATACCCCTGCCACTCCTACATCCACTTTGCTTTTCTCTAGGACACTCCGTATCACTACGGATATCCACTTCCATTGGATAAATCCATCGTATGGTTATATACGAACTCGAAGGAACTTTTTCGAAGATGGATTCTGGTTCAGGAGAAAAAGAATAGGATTATTCAGATGTCTTTTCTCTTTACCTTCTCTCGGGTTTCGAGAGCTCCTAGGATTAGGAGAGTACACCTATTACGCTTATTGGCTAGTCTTCTTCCAAACCTTAGGCTGGTGCCGAAAGGTAGGGAATGAAGAAAACCAATTAGCGTAAAAGAGGTGTACAAAAGGTAATAAGTAAAGGTATAATAAAAGGATTGGAGTGAGGGCAGGTTGTTAGTTATATGTATGCCCTAGAGGCCATTACTGTACATTGGATGTATATTGTAGTGGATGCTGGGACATATATAGGGAGGACTTTCTTGCTCGACATGATAGTTTGCTATCTGGTTACTCTTTACCTTAACGTGTATATTGATTGTCTCTCTGTTACATGTTGGTAAAGCCCTTAGGATGTGTACTTGACTACCTGGACTATGATGCGGATCATACTAGTGGGGACATGGTAGTCCATAAGTACATTCTTGAAAGTCCCTAGTCGTGGGTGTATCGAGACGGGGCATCGATATACCAGAGTAGACTAGCGTGTACCTTCTCGACCCATACAGATGGGCGATGGATGATCCCATATCCATCGGTGTTTGACATCAGAGATGATATACGGGTGCTCAGTAGAGACTGGGTACACTGGACGGACTCGCCGAGAACTCCCAGATGGTATTATACCTTACGTCAGATGGCAGTTCTCTGGTGACACTGGTACAGAGTAGTCTGTTGACCCGAGATCGTCATAGAGTCTTGTGTGGTTCCCACTGTGCTTTGATTTCCATCTTACCACGTCCAAGAGGGCGTGCAAAACGGTGGTTTTTGGGTACAGTCCCGAGTCACATGGAGGCAATGAGTGATAGGAGGGGATTCGTCTCTCCCGGTATAGGGAGTTGATGTTGCACTGTGTTCGATTGGCTATAACAGGAAATCCCTGGCCAGGGTTGCTGAGATTTACTGGTAAGTGTTACCAGTAGTTTCTCGAATTGGTATAGACCTCATATCGACACGACTTATCGAGCTATTGGGGTCTGACGTTTACCACCCCTATGCGAGATATGCGACATATCAGACGATCAGACCGGACTGTACGGTAGTGTTGCTGGTTGGATTCACTGGAGTGTGAGCGGGCTTGCTCGTCGATCTTCTGATCGCTCAATACCCGGGTGGCCGTTACGTTTAGCAGACCGCTTGCGGCTTGTGGGTGCTTGATATGATCATCATCTGCTGTCGGCGTATTGACGAGTCTTTAGAGTCCTACACAGAGGTTTCCTGGCTCAAGCGAAACGAAATAGGAGCACATATGAGATGTGTGCGGGACCGAGAATGATACCAGTATGTGATACTGTATTCGATTCTCGCGTTTTGTGACATTGATCGGTTATATGCGATATAGCCGGGTTATCGGATCAAGTGTTGATTCGATAAGTTGTTACTGTTGATATTAGCCGGTTATATGCGATATGCCCGGATCATTAAATCAAGGGTTGATTTAATGATTTATTGCATAATTATATATTTGATATATTACTTTGCATTAACTAGTATCGATTCACTTTAAATGTATTTTCTCACTTAGATGCACAAGTTGTATATGTGATATACTTTTTGTGCAAATGATTGTATCATGTTTGATGATACATGTTAACTTGGTTAAGTGTAAAGAATTAAACCATGGTTAAACATATAATTAGGGTTTTATTTTTCCATTACTTATTTATTCATTTATTTATTTTATTATACATTTTGGAAAATAAATGGCATAAAGAGAAAGGAATGGTGGCTTTATTTGTTGTTTTGTGAAGCTTCATGAAGCTTTGACCTAGTCTACCATTCTTATCTCTTGCTTAACCCTAACCATCATTACTAATCATGGTCTATTCTCTACACTTAACTAAGGTTAAGAATATAATAAGAATGATTTTCTTTTTCAATTATTCTAACAAGACTTATCATCTTCTTCATCTTCTTCTTCTTCTTCACAAGAAGAAAAAGCTTGACCGTCAATGGTGATTGATGAATTAGAGTGAGAAATCCAATTCTAAAGTCTACCCACTTCCTATTTCTTCATCCTCTACCTCTTGCCAAGTAGTAGAGTGTGTTTTCTTCACAAGTTTCTTGACTTGGTGAAGTTGGAGCTTGATCTAGTGATGCCTCGACGTAGATCATCTTCGGCATCGTAGTCGACGACCTAGCCCGGTCTTTTCTCCGATGAAGCCACCGTGAGAGCCATGGTTCGATTTGCACAGCGGAGAGGACTTCATCATGGAGCTATGGAGGTGGAGAAACGGATCTACAAAGGTTGTATTTCCGTTCTTTTAGTTTAGTTGTTAACTATTCTCATTTGTCGCTTAAAAATCTAGCCAACGATCATGTGAGATACTACAACCACTGCTATCAGATGGCCCTAGTGCAAGTGGAAGATTGTTAGTTATATGTATGCCCTAGAGGCCATTACTGTACATTGGATGTATATTGTAGTGGATGCTGGGACATATATAGGGAGGACTTTCTTGCTTGACATGATAGTATGCTATCTGGTTACTCTTTACCTTAACGTGTATACTGATTGTCTCTCTGTTACATGTTGGTAAAGCCCTTAGGATGTGTACTTGACTACCTGGACTATGATGCTGATCATACTAATGGGGACATGGTAGTCCATAAGTACATCCTTGAAAGTCCCTAGTCGTGGGTGTATCGAGACGGGGCATCGATATACCAGAGTAGACTAGCGTGTACCTTCTCGACCCATACAGATGGGCGATGGATGATCCCATATCCATCGGTGTTTGACATCAGAGATGATATACGGGTGCTCAGTAGAGACTGGGTACACTGGACGGACTCGCCGAGAACTCCCAGATGGTATTATACCTTACGTCAGATGGCAGTTCTCTGGTGACACTGGTACAGAGTAGTCTGTTGACCCGAGATCGTCATAGAGTCTTGTGTGGTTCCCACTGTGCTTTGATTTCCATCTTACCACGTCCAAGAGGGCGTGCAAAACGGTGGTTTTTGGGTACAGTCCCGAGTCACATGGAGGCAATGAGCGATAGGAGGGGATTCGTCTCTCCCGGTATAGGGAGTTGATGTTGCACTGTGTTCGATTGGCTATAACAGGAAATCCCTGGCCAGGGTTGCTGAGATTTACTGGTAAGTGTTACCAGTAGTTTCTCGAATTGTTATAGACCTCATATCGACACGACTTATCGAGCTATTGGGGTCTGACGTTTACCACCCCTAGGCGAGATATGCGACATATCAGACGATCAGACCGGACTGTACGGTAGTGTTGCTGGTTGGATTCACTGGAGTGTGAGCGGGCTTGCTCGTCGATCTTCTGATCGCTCAATACCCGGGTGGCCGTTACGTTTAGCAGACCGCTTGCGGCTTGTGGGTGCTTGATATGATCATCATCTGCTGCCGGCGTATTGACGAGTCTTTAGAGTCCTACACAGAGGTTTCCTGGCTCAAGCGAAACGAAATAGGAGCACATATGAGATGTGTGCAGGACCGAGAATGATACCAGTATGTGATATTGTATTCGATTCTCGCGTTTTGTGACATTGATCAGTTATATGCGATATAGCCGGGTTATCGGATCAAGTGTTGATTCGATAAGTTGTTACTGTTGATATTAGCCGGTTATATGCGATATGCCCGGATCATTAAATCAAGGGTTGATTTAATGATTTATTGCATAATTATATATTTGATATATTACTTTGCATTAACTAGTATCGGTTCACTTTAAATGGATTTTCTCACTTGGATGCACAAGTTGTATATGTGATATACTTTTTGTGCAAATGATTGTATCATGTTTGATGATACATGTTAACTTGGTTAAGTGTAAAGAATTAAACCATGGTTAAACATATAATTAGGGTTTTATTTTTCCATTACTTATTTATTCATTTATTTATTTGTTTATACATTTTGGAAAATAAATGGCATAAAGAGAAAAGAATGGTGGCTTTATTTGTTGTTTTGTGAAGCTTCATGAAGCTTTGACCTAGTCCACCATTCTTATCTCTTGCTTAACCCTAACCATCATTACTAACCATGGTCTATTCTCTACACTTAACTAAGGTTAAGAATATGATAAGAATGATTTTCTTTTTCAATTATTCTAACAAGACTTATCATCTTCTTCATCTTCTTCACAAGAAGAAAAAGCTTGACCGTCAATGGTGATTGATGAATTAGAGTGAGAAATCCAATTCTAAAGTCTACCCACTTCCTATTTCTTCATCCTCTACCTCTTGCCAAGTAGTAGAGTGTGTTTTCTTCACAAGTTTCTTGACTTGGTGAAGTTGGAGCTTGATCTAGTGATGCCTCGACGTAGATCATCTTCGTCATCGTAGTCGACGACCTAGCCCGGTCTTTTCTCCGATGAAGCCACCGTGAGAGCCATGGTTCGATTTGGAAAGCGGAGAGGACTTCATCATGGAGCTATGGAGGTGGAGAAACGGATCTACAAAGGTTGTATTTCCGTTCTTTTAGTTTAGTTGTTAACTATTCTCATTTGTCGCCTAAAAATCTTGCCAACGATCTTGTTAGGGTTTCTCGGCACCGTTAAAATTTGAAATTGGCATGGTTGATGCCTTGTGAGACCTCATTAGTGTGCCTAGGAACCTTTCACAGGTAAAGTATATGGTTACTGTCATGAATCAGGATAGTAGAAGAGGCGTTACTAAGAATACCAGTTAACCCCTTTTGAAAGCTTATGGAATGGAAGATTGATTTCCCCAGGAGGAGATTCTATGATTACGCTCTTTTGTTTTCATGTTTCAGTTTTACTATGCGATGTTAATTGAAAACTGTTTTCCCAATAAGAATCTAACTCCAGGGTATGTATTTACCAGATCAGTTTCTTACATCTGTATGTTATTACAGATGGTGAGTGGGAGTAAGATATTGGGAATTGGGTGATTATATCAGAATTTGTAGTAATTGGTGATATTTGAGGAAATCATCTGGATTTTGCCGGATGGCAAATATTTAGTTTTGAATATCCGTTGTTATGCACCAATTTCAAACCGGTATATCTGTACATTTATTTTTATAAAAGTGAGATATAACTTTTTGATATTGTGTCTATGACATTTCCTATATCAGTTGGTGATTAGCTAAGGTGCATTCAACAGCGGTGTAACTCTTCTTAACCAAAGTACAGTTTTTCAACCTACGACGCACAGAGTTTGAGTTATTGGACTCAGGGGACTTATACAAAGTATTGTACGTTTTCTAGTGTCCGTTTGGACAATGGGGTTGGTACTCGTACTATATTCTGTTTACTTGTGATTTCTCCAGTTCTGGACAAGTATTTCGTTGAAATGCATGGTCCAGATTTTGAGAAGTTATAGGTATAAGAATAAAGTAGAGAACCATTTATTAGAAGTATCGGGATTCTTCGAAGTATTCGAAGATGTAGATACTTGTGTTTGGTATTCAGTTAATAGTAATGGTTTTGAGAACTTGCTTCTCTTTCAGGTTACTCATATATGGATGCACTCCTAGATGAGTAATGCTGATTGTCCTCTTTCCTTTTGGTTGATATGCACTGGAGACAGCTGCATGATTTTGAATCTGGTTCCAAATTAGATTAGTGCTTTTGTTTCTATATTAGATATATATAGAATCAATTTATATCTTAACGATGTTAAGGTATAGGGTGTTGTCCGGCCGATGCTTAAAACCAGAATCCGGATAAACTCAAGGCACGTTTCAGTAATGGCTGTTTGTGGGTTATCCTGGGCTTTGACGAGGGTTAGCTTTCTACCATCAGGAAGATTAATATTTATATTGTTCTTGACTCGCCACAGTTTTAATAAAATGGATTTTTCAGAAAACAGAAGTGGGAGTATGTAACACTTTGAAATTTCGTTAGAATGTTTTTCATGTTAATTAGTAATTGTGCGTGTTATTATATATGTGTACATAGGATTATTAGTTATTTTAGTCGGGTTTACCCTAATTGGAAAATTTTGTGTTAGTGTACACTTGCACACTTAGCCATTTTTGACCTAGGTTAAAGTGTTAGCCATTTCTTTTCTTATATGGTTCTTTATTCCCACCATTTAATCAAGCCCAAAAACCCTTTTCTTTTTTTAAATTTTAAATTAGAATATGAAGCATGGCGGTTAGGTAGGAAATTGACTTTTTGTGACCATTTCTCTTTCTCTCTCTTTTTCTCTTCCTCTCTTCTGAGCTCCAGCAAAATTTCCAGCAGCAACAACACCATATTTTCTTCATCTTTTCATTTCCCCTTGAAGCCAAACAAAACCCTACACAAAACACCACTTTTCCTTCACAAAACCATGGGGAAAAGGGGCTTTTTGAGGTCTTTGGGAGCAAATTTGCATACTTGAGGAGGGAGCTGGAACTTTTTGGTGTTCTTAGGGTCTTTTGAAGGTATTGATTCATGTTTAACACCCTTTCTCCATATCTTGTAGTATCTTAGCTAAAAATCATGTTTTATGTGCATTATTAGTGATATTGAAGGATATTTGTGAAGTATATGTTAGATTGGTGTTCTTATAGTTTAGTTAACTCCTTTAAGTGTTATTAGAGCTATTTAAACCAGGTTTTGCTTCAGCTTTGCACAAAAATACCATAAAGTACCTTTTTAGTGCAAAAGTGTGGTTTTTAACTAGAAATAGGGCTCTGTAGGATCTGCTGCTACCCGAGTTGTTTCAGAACGAAATTAGATTTACTGTAGCATGTACGGGGGGTATAGAGTGCACACACAAAACCTGGGAGCCCAATTCCCAAGACAGGCCGCCGGAATATTCATTCTGGCCGCAATTTGCGGCCAGATGGGTGAGTTGGGGGTTGGGTTTTGGGCCACTGGAGTCTGCATCTATATGGAGTGTTTTGGTATATATATTTTCATGATATCTGTTCTGTATCAAAATCTGGAGTTGAATACCCTATTTCCCGTATTTTTAAACTTTCGCGACACGCGTGATACGTGTGTGTGGGTTTGGGATTTCTGCGTATCGCGACGCGTCGGAGTGACTTCAGGCGCGTAATCACACGTTTTAGCGTATCGTTCACACGCGCACTTGGGTTGCGGCACGGGTTTCTAGTTGACTTTAAATATCGTGTTTGTATGGTTTGAGCTTATGTATGATATATTATGAAATTCTAGGTTCGTAGGCGTGTGCGACGGACGCCGCGAAGAAGGAGAAGCAAATCGTCGGCTATACCTAGCGAGAGACTACGGTGAGTAGATTTAACATCTACGGGGAAATCGCCCATATGGCGTTATGCGTCAGGGCTGATAGGACCTTGTAGCAGCATATTACATTTACCTACATTAACTGTTCATGGCTACTATTTTGTGCATACCACATTCCCTGCTATATGTATATAAGCTAGAATTGATAGAACACCGCACCATTACTAACGGTTCATGTTGCACGAGCACTATCCTGCATGTTACACACACACCGTTAGTAATTGCCATGACACTCACACTGTAGAATTTCCATGATCATTATGCTGTAGCTCATCTTTTATGTGACTGGACATGATATTCATACTTGATGCATATATCACATTGCTTTGACTTGCATATTGATTCGGATTACATGATATTCATACTTGATGCATATATCACATTGCTTTGACTTGCATATTGATTCGGATTACATGATATTCATACTTGATGCATATATCACATTGCTTTGACTTGCATATTGATTCGGATTACATGATATTCATACATTGATATCTTCATACCTGCGCACATGCACATTGTATATTCATACCAGTACACACATACATTGATATCTTCATACCTGCGCACATGCACACTGTATACTCATACCAGTGCACACATACATTGATATCTTCATACCTGCGCACATGCACATTGTATATTCATACCAGTGCACACATACATTGATATCTTCATACCTGCTTAGATTACGCATTGAGATATGTTGTTTCCATGTTAATTCTGGATTTGGGAAACCGTGGATATTTCAAAAGAGAATAGTTAATTATTTAAAAACCCGGTTTTCCTTGATATGATATTTCGGTGCGTCCACCATGTGTTTTCTCGGTGCTAGAGTGATATATGTGAACCCGAATCGAGGAGTTGGATGAGGCCGATTATGGGTACATGGTGGACCCAGTATGGTACCCCGGGGCGAGAACGGTTTCGCTGTGTAGTAGACGGTGAGCCTGGCAGAGGGACTACTACCTACCGGTGATTGGTTGGACCTGGCAGTTATCCGGAGGATACTGACCAGAGTCGATAGATGGATGCGGGATGATCCGTACTGCCGGGGCCGAGGGCCGATACCGCAGACGGAGCCTGTGGGTTGACCCGGACTGACGGGCCCGATGGATGAGGATTTGCGTGTCGATGCTGGACACGAGTACTTATGATATTTGGGTGCCGATGTTGGGCACTCGTGATTCTCAGAGATGTACAGGATTGGAGGGCCGATGAGAGTGCCGGCGCCTGAGCTATTTGGAGGGGATCTGGGTGCATTGATGGACACCGATTATATATTCCACGTTGACATTCCGTGTAGATGTTATATTTCCCATGCTCAGCATTCATTATTGTATCTCATTGTAACGTCTTCAAAATAATAAAATATGATTTTTGGGAAATTTTATAATTTAATATTATTTTAATGAATATTTTAATATTCTGGTATAATTAAATACAGATAAATGGGGAAAAATTATGGAAAATTCTAAAATAAGGTATTTTAAGGAATTGCCTCGTTTTCTGTGCATGCCCCCATTTCCTCTGGTTGACCCTGAGTATGTCTAGTTTTGACTGATTCCATCTAGGGTGAAATCTGGGTTGATTTTCCTATGTTGGTGTATAATTTGGGACTTGTTTTAGCATGGATTTTGGTATTTGGTGATTCATTCCTGTCGGGTGGCGTTTGGACGTCAACGACAAGTGGATTTTGATTGTGTTTACATGCGAGTCGATAGGTTTTTACCTATGCGGGTAGCGTGTGCTATTTTGGTTTCCGATGTGATTTTCATGTGCTTTAGCATTGTGATATACTTGTAGGTACCCCGCGTGATGTTGAAGCAAAGGAGGTGAAGATAGCGACATCGGCTTTGGCACACGAGAAGCAATGTGAGTAGATTTATATCTACGGGGAGAAGTCGGGTGGATGGCGTATAGCACCCCCGCAGTCCGTGGTGATGTATACGAATACGTATACACACGAATATTTATTATGTGTTGTTTAGGGTTATTGATGGTAATAATGATATTTTGATGATAAGAATATATTGGTTTAGTATAGTGCGAACCCTAGAGTAGTGGTTGCACTCACACATACATTTACACACATACTTGCATTCATTCTTTCATTTATTAGAGTGCATATGATGGTGCGTATATCTACACATGGGTATGAGACTATGTGTTTATATACGGGATTTGAGGATGATACGTGGTTTGAGATGATACTTGATGTGAGGCCGTGAGATCGGCGATGTGACATAGCTTGTCTTCGAGGTGCGATATGATAGTTTTAGCGGGTCTTTGGACATGTGCTTTACCCGCATTCATATTTTTATAGATGGTATCGATTTGTACTAGACTTAGAGTAGTACCCCAGATTATGCGATCTGATGATAGTGATACCTGATATGTGATGAGGTACTGTGATATTGACCCCTACCCAGCTATTGGGATGCCGTACGACGATCTACCGTACGAGCCGATATTGATGATAGATCCGCACTCATGACTCGAGGATATCTTACGATATGTTATTGAGGCGGGATCACCGACTATCATATCTATATATATTGACTCAGATTAGGTGGTTTCTTACCCCTCCTGTCTAGATTACTTAGTAGACATTAGACTGGACCGAGTCATACCTATTTCAAACTAACGAATCGGGGATATTTTAAAGATAGGCAGAAGGGTCATACAGATATTTTCAAATGATGTATCTTTTCTTAAAACACCGTAGCCCTTGTTTTTCCAAAAGCCCTGATTCGTCTTATTTCAAATGGCACCCCTGCATGACTTGTACAGATTGGTGTAGATTCTTTACTTCTGCGTTGATTATTCGATTCTGCATATTCATGCTATTTGCATTGCATCGCTTGTACTGTGGTTATATTTCAGTCATGCTGCTAGGACACCAGCACCATTATCGATGATGCATATGTTCTACATACACTTGTTGCCGGCTCACACACTCATCATCGATAATTGCCATGTCACTACATTGTAGTACTATTGCATTCAGTATATGATCCTTGCATGACATGATGATTGCATACCTTCCTTTACATGTCACATACTTCATGCTTTTGATTATACGCATTGAGATATGTTGTTTCTATGATATTTCTGGATTTGGGAACCGAGAGTGTTTCAAAAGAGAATATGTCATTGCTTTAAAAACCCGGTTACCCTTGATATGATATTTCAGTGCGTCCACCATGTGTTTTCTCGGTGCTGAGAGCGACATGTGAAACCCGAATCGAGGAGTGGATGAGCCGATTGCGGGTACATGGTGGACCCGGTATGGTTCCCCTCGGCAAGATGATCGATGAGCTTTGCCGATTGAGCCTGGAGGCGGGCGAGTACCTACCGGTGATTGGTTGGACCTGGCGGTTATCCGGAGGATACTGACCAGAGTCGATGGATAGATTTGGGCGTCCTGCCGGGGCCGAGGGCCGATACCGCAGACAGAGCCCGCGGGCCGATCCGGATTGACGGAGCCCGATATATGAGGATTTATGTGCCGATGCTGGGCACAGTTTTCATGATGTTTTCGAGTGCCGATGCTAGGCACTCCGGTTCCATGATTTTGACGTGTCGTGAGGGACACGGGTGAGTTATATCCTCATATTTCCATGCACAGGTTTCATGATATTTACTTGCATGATGGTTATTGTCATTGGGTGACGAGTGGACGGGATCCACGTGTGTGCAGATTTGATTACATTGATCATACCTCATATTCATGACATGCTATTACCTGAGGCACTAGCACGAGCACTTGGCAATACACTCATGTAGAGATTACATTGCCAGTTTAGCATGCTTCAGCTTTATTCATATTGAGGTTTATTTATATCTGATCGTATTGACCTAGGATGGGTCATGCATTCGATCTCTGCTGGTAGATATTTTCTATTCATGAGTTGTGCCCCAGTCCTTGCAGGTTTTTGCCGTACAGATTCCATAGCGGCATTTCTGGCACACTGCTTCCTTATGGGTGACTTGCTTGGATATGTGGGTTCTTTTGTATCAGAACCGCCATTGTTCATGTATCATTTATTGTATCTAGAATTTCCATCAACCAAAACTTGTTTATTGTTTCAGACTTAGAAAACAGTGTTGTTTTATTTCGACCTTAGAGTCGCGCTAGTAGTATTACGGTTTTCTGGCTGTTTTGAGTTTCCTTTTTTTTGAGTTTTGATCCTCGCCCTTTGGCGTTGTATATTATTATTGCTTGCGTGGTTGTGACCGTCGATGGACGAAGAGCTAGCTCCCGCTTGGGGATGCCTTTTATCATTTCATATATATTATTCTTGTTGTACCCCGTTCGGGGCCAGTTTTTACAAAGGAAACTCTGCCGAAATTTTCAGGAAAGGTTACACATTTTAAAAAAAATGCATATTCGGCTTAGTTATTTAAAAACTTTGATTTCCAAACATGATTTCCTTACTTTTCAAAAACAGTTTTCCTTATTTACTCTTTAAATGGTTTTAGATTGCTGGGCTTTTGGCTTACTTGGATCAGATGGGGTCCTATAGACTTCATATGGTTCAAGGGCCAGTCACGTGCTCTTTCGGGTCGTGACAAAGTTGGTATCAGAGCGCTAGGTTGACCTTGGTTCGAGTCTAAGTTTGACTATGTGGAGCCTAGGGCGTTATCTATATAAGGAACTTAGGCTTGACCTTACGGAACTTAGACTTGGTCGAGGGGGTATTAGACCCGAACTTTCGTCGTGTAGGATGACCCTTGGTTGATGGAATAGGTGACTAAAGTAGAGTGACGTACCGTGGGTATGTTCCGCGGCATACTTACGACACGCCACTCCGCTTAAGAAACCTTAGGTTGTACATTTCCTTGCATTGTGTCATATTCCTTCCTATGATCTATCTTCATCGATACTGGTTATGGTTTTGCTGCCGCGATTGCACGGGCAGAGTGAGCTACGGCTCGAGTTGTCAGCATGAGCTCGTCGCGGACGAGGACTGACAGGGGCGTGATTCCAGAGACATACGGTTGCATTGAGGCTTCGTATTTTGTGTTTCCGCACTATGGGCGTTTGACAGATCGCTGCTGTGAGATTTCTAGGATGTACCGGACGGTACCAGAGGATTGAGCCACTGATAGAGGCCAGCCAGGATGTGATGACCGTTGATGTATCGCTTATTCATGATGGTTGAGGCGCTGCTTAGCGTACCGACGAATGAGCCAGTTGTTGCTGCGAGTGATGAGATATCGCCCAGATGATTGGAGCTACTGCAGCATGAGCATATTCTTAGAGATGTGATAGTGAGTCGCTAGTCACCGAGGATTAATGACTAGGACATGTGGTTCGTTCGCTTACCCCGATGCGAGGTCATCAGATAGATTGATTCCAGCTAGAGGCGACTTTACGCAGATTCGTTGAGAGTCGATTGAGACGATCGAAGGTCAGGAACCCATTTTCCAAGTTTAAAGTATACGGAAAGACATGCAGGTGATTCTATGGACCCTCTAGAAGAATGAAACCCTAACTCGACTTAATGACCGTGTGAAAGCCTTTAAACCTTAGGGTTTGCGGCAGTTCCTCGGCGCCATTAGTGAGGCTTGGGTTTGCCCTTCTACGGCTGGACCACCGACGCTGTGGCATGTACTCGATACTATTAAACTGTACCCGAGATGTTGAGCTCTTGGGGGATTGTGAGGTTCTGACGAGTCGATCGGATGATTCGACATCATTCGGATATCATGTGATGGGACACTGCTTGGGAGACTCCAGATACGAGCATAGCCGTCGGAGCGCAGTCTGTGTAGCCATGATGAGATGAGTCCGAATCAGTCGATAGTGGAGCAAGGTGGAGTAAAGAGTTTGCACGAGATTTCGACGAGATGACGTTCCACTCCGCTGACATCAGAGATGCGATATGCACGCTGAGGACGTGTTCGGCTAGATATCTTCTACTGAGTGATGAAGATACTGAGTTCGTGATTTCGAGTCCGTGTTAGAGACTTCGGGTGGACCGTAGCCGAGGACATTGCAGTGTGCAGATAAAGACGCGACGTCGAATGGTCGATGATACAGACAAGCGGGACAAGAAGTTCGTGCGAGAGGCAGACGAGCTGTTACTACACCCCGTTAAGATTAAAGGCCGGACATGCATACAGAGGCGCAGAGATGCGACCAGCTTCCGAGGAGATGTTGTACTAAGGACGCAGAGGTCCAGAGAGCGAGAAAAGATTACGCCAGAGTACCAGCCTCCTTACAGTTTGGCTTAGGCAAGATCAGAAGAGACCTTGAGTAGGATTCCTTCCAGTACACTGCTGCAATAAGAGTTGCACCCAGGATCGGATGTGTGATATGCATTCAGAGGACCCGAGGTCGGCGCCAGAGATGTGCTGCTTTACGAGCGGTTGTGAGGATTGACCGAGAGATGCCAGGGAAGTGCAAGAACGGAATCGTTCCTGTCAGCACACCTGACCGGGCCGATGAGCCGATGGATTGCGAGTTGGTAATCTACAGGAAAGATCAGGAACCAGAGGCAGAGGACGCCAGCCGCGAGCAAGAGGCAAGTAGATATCTTGCGCCGCTAGCATCGGATGTACCGGTACCTTCTCGACCCTGAAGGAGGGTATACCGACGACGGTAATTATGATTTGTGATTTTGTGATTTGATTATCACGTATCCGTTGCTTTGGATTTCGGTATTTTGGGCGATCTATTCGCATGATTTAGTCTTGATGACTGAGTTTCATGATATTTGATTTTGTGCACCATGGTTGCACCTACTGGGTATTTATACCTTGTACATAGTTATTACTCTTGAGCTGTTGATTGCGATTTCATGCCTATTTTATGCTGGTGATTTGATTTACGCTTCCAGCAGAGTTTCATGTAATTTTAGTGTTTTGATTTTGCACTCGGTATAGCTTATATGTACTTGTAGTGCATCGATATGTGTTTTGTGCCCGCAGCTGCACACATTTATGATTTTCTTCATATCTGGATACACTTGGTGTTGCTGCTTACGTATTTGAGTTATTGCTTGGTATTTGTGCATGGGATGCACCAGTTCTATACTTCGTGCATTTGTCGCACCAGTTTTATGTTTCTTGCGTTTATCGCATCAGATTTATATTTCGTGCCTTTGTTGCACCGGATTTATATTTTGTGCATTACGATTGCACCTGACTTCGATTTGATGCCTTTCGGTATGTCGATTTTGATTGTGATATTGATGTGGATTCTTGCACTCCGTGCTTTTGACTGGACTTACGCATATTCGACGTTGCTATTGGATTTTGTGATTCCGTGCATATTGAGTGCGCAGGGTCTAGATTTTCATTCGTGCATGATGGATGCACCGATTTGGATTTTCGCGCATGTTGGGCGCATGTTTTGAGATGCGATTTTGGGGCACACCAGATGCACTAAATCGAGATTCTTCGTGCATGTCAGAGGCACCTATTTTGGCTGTCAGGCACACATGTTGCCTATGACAGATGCTTCGTGCACACCCGTTGCACCTAGATGTTGTTTTGTGCACATGTTTAGCGCATATATGGATTTTGATTTCCGTGCGCGTCAGACGCACAGGGTGGTGTTATGTGCATTTTTGGAATTTATTCCTTTTGGAGCAGTACATTTTTATGATGTGGGATATTTTCTTTCATACTGAGCAGGACTAGTCAGTGGAGAGTGCCTGGATATATTTTGCATGCATCGATAGTTATCGAAGGGATTTCCGAAAAGCGAGCTATAGCCTCAGTATATACCTACGTGTCCGATATGACACAAAACGTTTTAAAAACAAGGAAACCCTTCTGATTATTTTCAAAATGGTGGAACGTGCTTATTAAACAAAGGATATATATACACATATATAGTTATTTTCTTATGAGAAACGTCCGCCACTGTGCAGTGTTACGCGCATCGCACAGCGACTTAAAAAGATTTGGCATACAGTTGCATCAGCTAATTACATGTATAGATTGGGTGTCTACATGTATAGTCTTGGTCCATATCATATTGATTTTGTATTGGATTTGACATTGTGTCGTTACCATGACTCCGATGATTGCGGATGCTTGATGGAGTGTTGCTTTTGAGTTATCTGCTCAGTACTCATGCGCATGCATTGCGCTATGATGTTTTATGTATAGATGATTTCGGAGCCCCGATGACTTGGAATTTGTATTGAAATATTTTAGTATTTGGGGGTTTAAATTTAAATTCGGGGACCGAATTTCTTTAAGGGGTGTAGATTGTAACGTCTTCAAAATAATAAAATATGATTTTTGGGAAATTTTATAATTTAATATTATTTTAATGAATATTTTAATATTCTGGTATAATTAAATACAGATAAATGGGGAAAAATTATGGAAAATTCTAAAATAAGGTATTTTAAGGAATTGCCTCGTTTTCTGTGCATGCCCCCATTTCCTCTGGTTGACCCTGAGTATGTCTAGTTTTGACTGATTCCATCTAGGGTGAAATCTGGGTTGATTTTCCTATGTTGGTGTATAATTTGGGACTTGTTTTAGCATGGATTTTGGTATTTGGTGATTCATTCCTGTCGGGTGGCGTTTGGACGTCAACGACAAGTGGATTTTGATTGTGTTTACATGCGAGTCGATAGGTTTTTACCTATGCGGGTAGCGTGTGCTATTTTGGTTTCCGATGTGATTTTCATGTGCTTTAGCATTGTGATATACTTGTAGGTACCCCGCGTGATGTTGAAGCAAAGGAGGTGAAGATAGCGACATCGGCTTTGGCACACGAGAAGCAATGTGAGTAGATTTATATCTACGGGGAGAAGTCGGGTGGATGGCGTATAGCACCCCCGCAGTCCGTGGTGATGTATACGAATACGTATACACACGAATATTTATTATGTGTTGTTTAGGGTTATTGATGGTAATAATGATATTTTGATGATAAGAATATATTGGTTTAGTATAGTGCGAACCCTAGAGTAGTGGTTGCACTCACACATACATTTACACACATACTTGCATTCATTCTTTCATTTATTAGAGTGCATATGATGGTGCGTATATCTACACATGGGTATGAGACTATGTGTTTATATACGGGATTTGAGGATGATACGTGGTTTGAGATGATACTTGATGTGAGGCCGTGAGATCGGCGATGTGACATAGCTTGTCTTCGAGGTGCGATATGATAGTTTTAGCGGGTCTTTGGACATGTGCTTTACCCGCATTCATATTTTTATAGATGGTATCGATTTGTACTAGACTTAGAGTAGTACCCCAGATTATGCGATCTGATGATAGTGATACCTGATATGTGATGAGGTACTGTGATATTGACCCCTACCCAGCTATTGGGATGCCGTACGACGATCTACCGTACGAGCCGATATTGATGATAGATCCGCACTCATGACTCGAGGATATCTTACGATATGTTATTGAGGCGGGATCACCGACTATCATATCTATATATATTGACTCAGATTAGGTGGTTTCTTACCCCTCCTGTCTAGATTACTTAGTAGACATTAGACTGGACCGAGTCATACCTATTTCAAACTAACGAATCGGGGATATTTTAAAGATAGGCAGAAGGGTCATACAGATATTTTCAAATGATGTATCTTTTCTTAAAACACCGTAGCCCTTGTTTTTCCAAAAGCCCTGATTCGTCTTATTTCAAATGGCACCCCTGCATGACTTGTACAGATTGGTGTAGATTCTTTACTTCTGCGTTGATTATTCGATTCTGCATATTCATGCTATTTGCATTGCATCGCTTGTACTGTGGTTATATTTCAGTCATGCTGCTAGGACACCAGCACCATTATCGATGATGCATATGTTCTACATACACTTGTTGCCGGCTCACACACTCATCATCGATAATTGCCATGTCACTACATTGTAGTACTATTGCATTCAGTATATGATCCTTGCATGACATGATGATTGCATACCTTCCTTTACATGTCGCATACTTCATGCTTTTGATTATACGCATTGAGATATGTTGTTTCTATGATATTTCTGGATTTGGGAACCGAGAGTGTTTCAAAAGAGAATATGTCATTGCTTTAAAAACCCGGTTACCCTTGATATGATATTTCAGTGCGTCCACCATGTGTTTTCTCGGTGCTGAGAGCGACATGTGAAACCCGAATCGAGGAGTGGATGAGCCGATTGCGGGTACATGGTGGACCCGGTATGGTTCCCCTCGGCAAGATGATCGATGAGCTTTGCCGATTGAGCCTGGAGGCGGGCGAGTACCTACCGGTGATTGGTTGGACCTGGCGGTTATCCGGAGGATACTGACCAGAGTCGATGGATAGATTTGGGCGTCCTGCCGGGGCCGAGGGCCGATACCGCAGACAGAGCCCGCGGGCCGATCCGGATTGACGGAGCCCGATATATGAGGATTTATGTGCCGATGCTGGGCACAGTTTTCATGATGTTTTCGAGTGCCGATGCTAGGCACTCCGGTTCCATGATTTTGACGTGTCGTGAGGGACACGGGTGAGTTATATCCTCATATTTCCATGCACAGGTTTCATGATATTTACTTGCATGATGGTTATTGTCATTGGGTGACGAGTGGACGGGATCCACGTGTGTGCAGATTTGATTACATTGATCATACCTCATATTCATGACATGCTATTACCTGAGGCACTAGCACGAGCACTTGGCAATACACTCATGTAGAGATTACATTGCCAGTTTAGCATGCTTCAGCTTTATTCATATTGAGGTTTATTTATATCTGATCGTATTGACCTAGGATGGGTCATGCATTCGATCTCTGCTGGTAGATATTTTCTATTCATGAGTTGTGCCCCAGTCCTTGCAGGTTTTTGCCGTACAGATTCCATAGCGGCATTTCTGGCACACTGCTTCCTTATGGGTGACTTGCTTGGATATGTGGGTTCTTTTGTATCAGAACCGCCATTGTTCATGTATCATTTATTGTATCTAGAATTTCCATCAACCAAAACTTGTTTATTGTTTCAGACTTAGAAAACAGTGTTGTTTTATTTCGACCTTAGAGTCGCGCTAGTAGTATTACGGTTTTCTGGCTGTTTTGAGTTTCCTTTTTTTTGAGTTTTGATCCTCGCCCTTTGGCGTTGTATATTATTATTGCTTGCGTGGTTGTGACCGTCGATGGACGAAGAGCTAGCTCCCGCTTGGGGATGCCTTTTATCATTTCATATATATTATTCTTGTTGTACCCCGTTCGGGGCCAGTTTTTACAAAGGAAACTCTGCCGAAATTTTCAGGAAAGGTTACACATTTTAAAAAAAATGCATATTCGGCTTAGTTATTTAAAAACTTTGATTTCCAAACATGATTTCCTTACTTTTCAAAAACAGTTTTCCTTATTTACTCTTTAAATGGTTTTAGATTGCTGGGCTTTTGGCTTACTTGGATCAGATGGGGTCCTATAGACTTCATATGGTTCAAGGGCCAGTCACGTGCTCTTTCGGGTCGTGACACTCATCCTGTAGTTATATTGCCTGAAAGAGCACTTACATGATTATGGCACATACTGCTTATCACACATTGATATCATCTGCTGGCATATGATAGAGTAGCGCAATACGTGCATGCTCGCGATTACCTTTATATGTTATTTCTATTCACGAGTTGGCAACTCACCCCCGTTGTGCCACAGTATTTGCAGGTTGCCCCTCGGAGTAGTCGCGGCAGGCTGCTTTCTTACACCTTTTGGCTACAGATACCACTACAGTTAGTGCGAAAGCTATTTTGCTGATAGGTGGGTTGTGGTATCTGGTTACTTCTTTTGTACACACTGTTGTATCTAGTATTCTCCTTCTACCATATATGTATTTGACTTAGAGACAGTGTGAGGACGATGATGTATATTATTGGTATTCTGGTGTCGAGCTCGTTGTGAGCCGACTTTACTATTCTATCTGTGATGTTCCCACTTGTTGCTCTTGATCTTCGCTACGGCGTCGTATATTGCTATCTTGGTGATTGTTTACTTTAGATTTCTTAGCACCTTTGTAAATGCTTCCATTTAAAACATAAAACACTCTATACTTTTACTGGTTTGATTTCTGAGTTTTCGCTTCACTTAGTCGCGTTACGCATGTAGACGTTACGTGGTTAAGTGCCGGTCACGGGCCAAACTTTGGGTCGTGACAGAGTATGGTAGAACTGGAAGTTATTCCAGAACCACAAATGATTACTGGAAATTTAATAGAACCTAAGAATTCAATTGGATTTGATGTTCCATTAGCCACTCCGCAGATTTGGTGGGTAACCTCAGGCACCCGAAAGGTACTTCGGTCTTCTCAGAGACGGTGACAAGGAGGTTCTTGTTTACCCAGACTTGCCATTGCTGTTGTTCTAGACTATAAGACCCGGCAGGAGGATGAGTATAGTGTCGTTCTAAACTAGTTTTAGAAGTGCACGTATATATGACTCTTCCAGAGGGTTGTTGTAGTCAGTGGGAGCAGCGGAAGCACAGTAGGCAAGTAGCTTATGTCTATTTATAGACTAAAGCAGATATAGCGGAAATAGATCATCTATTTTTGATGTGATAGTCATAGGCTTTGACTTCATCAGAATAGGAGATGGATCTGCTAAGAAGGTAGTAGAGAGTAATGTCCAGGTATTTTGGATGACATGCTCTTGATAGGAAGATATATTCCTATACTACGATCAGTTATACTGTGGTTGTCACAAAGTTGTTTCTCCGCAGAGCATGTGGATATAATATCAGGTTTTCTGGTTACTAGATCTATAGTTTTAGATCTAGATTTAGGAAATAACCTAATCTGGGTATTTTGACATTAAATGGACGACTCCTGGCTTGGTGGTGTACCTGCAGGTGATGGAGTCACCCTCTCTAAAGGTGTCTTACAGACTAAAGGGGAGAGGGATCTGCATGATTAGCATATCACTTGCTTAGGCAATTGAGTTAATCATGAAATGTCAAGTACCACACCAGATATTGCTTTTGCACTAAATGCAATATGCAGATATATTAATCCAATACTGGAGAAACATTGGGAAGCAGTTATTGAACATAAGTGAATGTTCTAGGGAAATGATTACGGCAGCCTCCATTAGGAGACGGTTATCATTTCAGGCTTCCAAGGTGACCTGGATGACAGAGTGACTGTCAGAGTTATAGTTTTTCCCTCTTTTAAGGGACAGTATGTTGGACAGGTAGTCCAAGCGGATACTGAGGAAAGGCATGGCGCGGGATACTGATTAAATTCAGTGGACGATATATTCTAAAGTAGTTTGCTGGATTTGGAGTTCATTTGTGAACTGGGTCCCATCAGATATCTAGACAAATTCTAAGACAAGTATTGCTCATTTCGGGAGATAGTCTTCTCCGCGAAGTTGAGATATGGAGAGATACAGAAAGAAACATTGGAGCGGATCCACTCACTGAGGCTATTTCTCGAACGCAATCATTTTGCAAATGGGCTTTGCGAAACTGATTAGTAGATAAGTTGGGTGTTCGGTATCACACAGGCTGTGAGTATGCAACATCGTAATAATTGGCCTTAAGTGCAAGTGGGAGATTGTTGGCTATAGTGCCCACAAGGCAATTATCATAGTCGCGGACAGATGATTATGATGATTGAGGCAGGACCTATACCAATAAAACAGTCTTACTCAAGATGATAGTATGCTATCTGGTTTGTCTTTATCATCATATTGTTAAAGCCCCTAGGATTCTTGCTTGACTGTCAGCATTATGATGGCGATCATATATGTGGGAGCTGGGGTCTATAAGCACATCCTTAAATGTCCCTAGTCATAGGAGTATCGAGACCGGGCATCGATACTCCAATGTTGACTAGTGTATACTGATCAAGACCCCGACGAGGGGCGGTGGCCAGGTCTCACAAGCCATTGGTGTTAGTTTGTTCACCTAAGATAGTATACAGGTGCTCGTTGGGTTATGAGTACACTGGACGGACTCACCGGGAATCTGCTAGTTGGTATTATACCTATTGTCAGATAGAAGTTCCCAGGTGACATGTGTACTGGTTAGTCTGTCGACCTGAGATCAACATTTGTCTCGTGTGAGTTCCCACTGTGCTTTGATTACTACCCTACCACGGCTCAAAGGAGTCATGCTAACAGGTTTTAGTTGGGTACAGTCCCGAGCCACATGGAGGCAGTGATCGGATCGTCGGAGATTCATCACTCCCGGTATTGGGGGTTGATTGTAGGGTTGCTAGGCACGCGCACAAGGGTCTACGAGGTATCAACCATGCCCGATTAAAAATTTAGCCGTGCCGAACAACCCGAATACGGATCTTTAAACTAGAGATTAGGCGAAAACTTACATGTTAACAACTTAACACTAAGTGAGAGGGATTACAACCTTTGTAGATCCGGTCCTTCACTTCATATGCTCCGTGTTGTGGTCCCTTCGCTGCGATCATCGGGTTCCGGACTCTCGAGAAGTTCAACGAAGAGAAAGAAGCAACCTTTGCTTCCGATCTTCGATACTAAGATGATCTACCTTGAAGTTTCTTTAACACAAGCTAACACTCATGAAATGATGTGAACACCCTCATCTAAATGGCAAGGGAAGATGAGGATGATGAAGTAGGATTTTTGCTCTCTTTATTTATCTTTTTCTCATATTTATTCATCACTTTGGAAAAATCTAGCAAGCTTTTTCATGAAAGAAATGAAGGAAGAAGAAGAATAGTGATCCATTTCCTTTTGTGAAGAATAATGAAAGGATTAATATGAAGAATAATGCAACCATGGTTGACTTAACCATTGTAGAGAATTAACCAAGGGTTAAGGTTTGGGTTGAGTTAAGAATGAGTCACTTGTAAATATCCTTTCCAAAACAAAAAGAAAACCTTCTAGAAACATCTAGAAAGGTTAACCCTAATCCAAACCCTAATCATGTTTAAACTCCACTAAACAAGTTGCATTAGTTATCATATCATGTTACAATATTATATATCACATATATAATATTTATTGTAACCAAATAAAATAATACAATTAACATATATCGCATATATATCAATGTATTACCCGAGTGAGAAAAAAAATCTTTTAGTGAGCAAATATTAGTTAATGTAATTTAATATATCATATATATTATTATACATTAAATTATCGAATCAACACTTGATCCGACAATCCGGCTATATCGCATATAACCGACTAATATTTATCCGTACCGATTCATCGAATCAACACTTGATCCGATGACCCGGCTGATATCAAATATCGCGAGAATAGAATACGGTATCTCATATCGTATTATCCTCGGTCCCGCACATATCACATATGTGCCCCTACTCCGTTTTGCCTGATCCAAGAAACCTCTGTGTAGGACTCTAAAGAATCGTCAATACGCCGGCAGTAGGTGATGATCATATCAAACACCCACAAGCTGCAAGCGGTCAGCTAAACGTAACAGCTACCCAGGTATTGAGCGCTCAGAAGATCAACAAGCAAGCCTGTACATTCTCCTGTGAATCCAAACAGTAACACTCCCGTACAGTCCGGTCTCGTCGTCTGATATGTTGCATATCTCGCCTAGGGTTGGTAAACGTCAGACCCCAAAAGCTCGATAAGTCGTGTCGATATGAGGTCTATAACAGTTCGAGAAACTACTGATAACACTTACCAGTAAATCTCAGCAACCCTGGCCAGGGATTTCCGGTTATAGCCAATCGAACACAGCACAACATCAACTCCCTATACCGGGAGAGACGAATCCCCTCCTATCGCTCATTGCCTCCATGTGATTCGGGACTGTACCCAAAAGCCACCTTTTTGCACGCCCTCTTGGACGTGGTATGATAGAAATCAAAGCACAGTGGGAATCACACAAGACTCTATGACGATCTCGGGTCAACAGACTACTTTGTACCAGTGTCACCGGAGAACTGCCATCTGACGTATGGTATAATACCATCTGGGAGTTCTCGGCGAGTCCGTCCAGTGTACCCAGTCTCCACTGAGCACCCGTACACCGTCCTTGATGTCAAACACCAATGGATATAGGATCATCCATCGCCCATCATATGGGTCAAGATGCGTATACGCTAGTCTGCTCTGGTGTATCGATGCCCTGTCTCGATACACCCTCGACTAGGAACAGTTATAGGATGTACTCGTCGACTACCGTGGCCCCACTAGTATGATCTCATTATAGTCCCAGTAGTCGAGTACATATCCTAAGGGCTTTATCAACATGTAATATAGAGACAATAAGAGTACATGTTAAGATAAAGTACAACCAGATAGCATACTATCATGTCGAGCAAGAAAGTCCTCCCTATATATGTCCTAGCATCCACTACAATATACATCGTATGTACAGTAATGGCCTCTAGGGCATACATATAACTAACAATCTCCCACTTGCACTAGGGCCATCTGTTATGGTATCGCATACCCAACAATTAGCTGCGGTTGAAGTATCTCATACTCAACCATCCCATAAAAGTCTCTACTGGGAAAAAGGCCTTTGTGAGTGGATCCGCGCTGTTGTCCTCTGTGTCTACTCTCCTAACCTCGATCTCCCTGGAGATCAACCATCTCCATGATCAGGTGATACTGCCTAAGAATTGTATCTGGATTTCTGATGGGACGGTAGTTCCTTGGCTAAAGCCACAACTCCATTGTCACACAATGGTAGGAACGAAGTTCATCTTATAAACTTATATATATCCAGATTGCCTCTTTGGTAGCATCCTTGGTAACGATGTATCTTGCCTTTAATCGTCTAGTAAGTCACGGTATCTAGCTTGGAACTCTTCCAACACACCGTCCGTCCACTGAGGGTAAAGACAATGCCTGCGACTGACATTCAGTCGTTCTTATCTCTCTGGAACCTTTCCAGTGATTCTCCCCAGGATCAATTGATACCATCTCACTACAACTAGTGAGAATCCTAACATCCAATTAGATCTATCTCATAGATCCAAAAACCCAGGATTTAGGAGGTATCACTTTGATCCTATATGGAGAATCCTTATGATAAGCGGAGATTGACCGAGCGTAGCATAGGAAACTCCTTCCCTATCAAGAGTATGTTATCCACGTACTCTACGAGGATCACTACCATACTCCCTACTATCTTTTCGTATATACAAGGTTAATCTACCATTTTGATGAAGTCAAACTCTTTGACTACCACATCAAAACAGATGTTCCAACTCCGCGATGCCTGTTTTATCATATAAAACACCTTGCACACGTTTCCGCTGCTCCCACTGTCTACGAAGCCCTCTGGTTGTGTACTTATAGACGTTCTCTTCTAAAACATCACTTAGAAAAGCAGTCATGACACCCAACCACCAGATATCGTAGTCATGGTATGTAGCCGTGGCAAGTAGGATCTGGATGGACTTAAGCATAGATCCTTAGAAAAGGTTTCAACATAATCCATACCTGGTCTATGATGCAAACCTTTAACAAGTCTAGCTTTGAAAATCTCAACTTTTCCATGTACACCAAGTAATCTTCTCAAGATATACTTGCTCCTGATGGGGATTTAACCCTTCAGATAAAGCAACCAAAGTCCATACTTTGTTGGTGTATAAGGATTCCATCTCAGATCAATAAGCATCCAGCCATTCTTACAGAGTCCCACTCCTGATAGCCAGCCCGAAACTAGTTGGTTCATCATCTCTTGATGCAATCCTCGCTCCCACTGTCATAGAGAAACCGAAGTACCTCTCAGGTGGGTGAGGAACCCTACTAGATCGGCGAAGAGGCTGAGGTTCGTTGGAAACTATTGAATCCTTTGGTTCTACCAAATCATCAGCTGCAGTTTGTATAGCTGGAACCATTCCAGTTCTACATAACAGACCTTGCCTCGAGCTTGTCCGGATTTTGCTTTTAGACATAGTCCGGACAATCCTAAATCTTAACAAACTTAAGATATGGGCTCTTCCCTTTCCATATCATATATGGAGTGGTAGGCTTCTGATTTGATTGGAACCCTATTCAATAGGTATGCAGCTTCTCAAGTGCATAACTCCCCAAAGGAAATAGGAAACTCAGTAGTACTCATCATAGAGCACACCATATCACATAGGGTGCTGTTGCTCCGCCCCGATACACCGACGTGCTGTGGTGTATACGGAGGAGTAATGCTGAGAGAGAATCTCATTCTCCTTTAGAATAGTCCAGGAATTCCGTGCTCAAGTATTCTCCTCCTTGATCTCATCAAAGGACATAATACTTATACCCGTATTTTTGTTCTCTACTTCTAACTTATATTCTGTGAATATCTCAAAAGGTTCAGACTTGTGTTTCAACACATGTTTGAATCTTGGTAGATTATCAGAGAACGTAATGAAGTAAAAAGAACCGATCTTGGCATGTGTAGACATGGGACTTTCATACATCAGCATGTATCAATCCCAAGAGTTCACTAACTCTTTCTCTGTTTCCAATAAACAGAGCTATGATCATCTTATCTTTGTGACATGACCGGCAAGTTTCACAAGATGTAAATTCAAAGTAATTTAAATATGCATCTAAATGTAACTTCAGCCAGTCGGGTCGCATTGATATGACCTAGTCTACAATGCCTTTAGAAGGATTCATTCATTTCTGAACTCTTCCTCTTGTGTGTGTTCTGTACGTTAAGAACTGTGGTTTGATTTAGAACGTCAATGCTTTTAGATAACGCGCCTGAACCGATCAACTCTTGATATAGGAAATGTTCAAAACATTATCCAACAATACAAAATTATATCCTTTCTTTACTAATAAAGAGACTGATATGATTTTGTATATCAGGTTCGGTATCTAATAACATTTGTTTAGAATCAATGTATTCTGGTAATACAGGGTGATAGTGACCAACAGACTTGGCTGCAACACTTGCACCGTTTTCTGTCTCATGAAACTTATCACCCGTTCTCAGTTCTCTACCTATCTGTAGCCCATGTAACAGATTACATATACGGGATCCTGATCCGGTATCACATACCCAGGAAGTAAAGGATACTGAGAAACAGTTCTCTGTAATGAACACACCCGAAGAAGATGCATCAGCATGCACTTTCTTCGTTTGGGCGGCACGGGAAATCTGGTATTCCCCAATTTCCTACTCTGTCTTATAACAATTATAAGTTGGAGCGGGACCAACGTTCCCCAGCTTAGTATAATAAGCGGGTTCGGTCAATATATCCGTTTTATTATCTTGATTAAGGCGTGATATGGTCACTATCTGGAGAGAGAGAGAAGAAAACACTCAGCGTATGCTCTTGCAAGATTAGATTGGTTATCTAATATATCTAATCAGGATGTCTCCCACTGTTTTAATCAAATCTTCCTTCAAACCCTAAAAGGAAAGACTAGCCGGGATTAATTACACGCTACAAGTTCGCCAATCTTTCAGCCAGGCCAGTGTCGGTACTTTGAGGGAGGTCCCCCGTGCTTTCGCACGAACCTAATTAAAGTAAACCTCGTTTTCCCAGAGGCGTAACCCCGTTAACACCTTTCTAGACACCTACTTGATCGGCTAATTGTAATATGTAAAACTCTCCCAGGAGTAACTCTTACTCGCAGCGGGTTTCGGGATCCAACTATCTTATAGAAGGTATGTAATCTCATTGCAAATTTCAACACTTGAAATTCCCAATAATATTTTTCCCCAAGCAATCTATGACCTTGACTGAGTCAACAAACCATAGACCGCAAGTAAAGTTCAACTCGTCATTTCCCGATTGAATTAAACCCACCCGCACGACCCTTGAATGAGTCAACAAGGCCGCACGACTACCCTAATCCAATCGCATCATATGCTTTGCAGATAAGCACTAATCAGCTACCGCACACTATGCCTTGACTGAGTCAACAAACATAGCATGAATACTAACTATTACTTATCTGAAATGACGGAGGGCTACGACAGGTTTTTAAGAAAACCTTTTGCGTAATGAACTTTATATCGTTGTAGAATCGAGTGATTTTAAATGGAGTGTTTTTGAGGCTTTTCTAGTTTTGCTAAAGGGGTCACTCCCGGTGAAGGGATCGTCGGCCCTTTCCTCATCGAATAAGGTGCAGGATATTTCACAAATACCACTATGCAAAGCAAGAACTATAGAAGCAATCAAAAGACAAACCGAGTTTGTAGCATCTGCCAGTTATTGCTAAAGGAGTCACTCCCGGTGAAAGGATCTCGGTCCTTTCCTTATCGAATAAGGTGCTGGGTGTTCTACAAGGAACACCGCTATGCAAAGCAAGAACTAGAGCTACCACCTTTTAAACATGTTTCTACAACATCTTAGGTTTCTTTTATTTTCATTAATCTCATTAATGAAGTCCCATTTTATTATGCTTCACAAGAATCTCATTTGAAACGAAATCTGCAATATAACATATATCTCATATATATAATATAAATATTCATCTCACGCAGTAATATAATCTCATCACAGAACATTGCAGCAGAAGAACATATATGAAATATTGGATATACTAGGACGTCCGTATTTTAGTACGAGCCTGTATAAAACACGGATTCCACGGTCGCGATGAATAGCCAAACCCACATCCCTAGACCCCTACGAGAGCGGCAAGTAACACTGCCAATTCTAGGGTTAGGAGACCCGGTCTCGACTCCTCGAGATGGTCTCCCACTGGACCCTAGAACCCGGTTACTTGTGCTCCCCGCCTTGGGTCTACCTAATGCGGAAAAGTAGATAATATACAACGGTGACAGCTTCCGCTACCTGGAAGTGCCCCAATAAAAGAATATTACATACAGCTGAATTTTACATGAATGAAAAAGAAAAAACTCTCATCTCATATAAAACCCCCGGCTATTCAAAAGCGACGATCCAATACAACATATCACAGCAACACATAATATCTCATATCATCAACGTAAGCAAGTATGCGTATCCCGATTGTCGTTGATGTATAGCAATGAAGCCGGCGATACACCACATACTACGCTTACGGTCACAGAAAAGAAAGTGTAAAACTACAACAGTTGGAATCCGCAACCTCCTTAGACATCACATGCCTAACCAAATGAATTCCTTAGACATCGCATGCCTAACAATTATAAACCCCGCATTTTAGTCTCATTATCGAAAACTCTTTTCAATATCAAGTCGGGCAATTCAACAAGATTCCCGACGTCCTGATCGAATGCTCGTCGCAAACTTTAGTAGACGGCCGCACCCCTGGATGCCGTCGACGAAGTGCACTAAGGCGGAACACCGCTGCCGCGAGCACCCGAACGGATGCTTTCGGCGATGGGGTTCTCCTACAGTCACTTGGTCGGGGCTAAGAGGTGTAGCTGTCTATTAAGTTTTCCCGGCGATTATCCGCGTACGCTACGTGATTGCGACGGATTTTTTATCACATCAAAATTCCGTAGCAACCGATCAACTGAGACTGAACTGCTAGATTTATAACATTCAAATTAGTTATCTCATAACTACCTGTGGATTCCAAATATTGTATCACATTCCAGATAAATACACAAAATTAAACTTTCCGATCGAATCATCAAACACCCAAGATTTCCCCAATATATCTCAATACTTGAAATCAGTTTTAAAACATCCATCACATGCCACAGTACCAATGGTCCAGCCGTAGAAGGGTCAAGCCAACGCCTCACATGTGGCACGCCGTACTGCCCCAAACCCTAAGGTTCAAAAGGCAGTTCAAGACGGTCACATAATCGAGTTAAGGTTTGTTGTCTTCTAGAGGGTCCACCGAGTTACTTGCACGACTTAGAACATTCTTAAACACGAGGAAAAATCCAACTTTTGAAAAATTTTCCGACAGGGGAAAAAGTGAGTTATTGATATCCGTTCGAACTTTTTAACAGTTTCTGAAAATTATCCGGAAAACCACATAGACAAAATCTGATACTCCGATCGAAACACCGAATCCCCAAAACAACCCCAGAAAATTCAACTCTTGAATAAATATTAAAATTCCCAGAAAATCCAGAATAATAAAATAGGAGTTACTGTGCAAACAGGGGATGATGATGTCATCATTTAGCCGCGGAACCGCCGCAGAAGACATGCTTCTGCCGCGGTTCCACCGCACTTTGTACTGTTCATCGAAAAAATTTTGCACCGTAATTCTTATAATTCTCTGCTGAATTTTTTAAGCATTTTTAATGTGGAAAAATCCTAGTTTTTAGAAAAAGTCCAGAGAGCTCGTAAAATTGGGGTTTCGGGTTCGATCGGGTTTCAAACATCGTCTAGACTTCGCCTAAAGCTCTAGCTTGGCTCTGATACCATTGTAGGGTTTCTAGGCATGCGCACAAGGGTCTACGAGGTATCAACCATGCCCGATTAAAAATTTAGCCGTGCCGAACAACCCGAATACGGATCTTTAAACTAGAGATTAGGTGAAAACTTACATGTTAACAACTTAACACTAAGTGAGAGGGATTACAACCTTTGTAGATCCGGTCCTTCACTTCATATGCTCCGTGTTGTGGTCCCTTCGCTGCGATCATCGGGTTCCGGACTCTCGAGAAGTTCTACGAAGAGAAAGATGCAACCTTTGCTTCCGATCTTCGATACTAAGATGATCTACCTTGAAGTTTCTTTAACACAAGCTAACACTCATGAAATGATGTGAACACCCTCATCTAAATGGCAAGGGAAGATGAGGATGATGAAGTAGGATTTTTTCTCTCTTTATTTATCTTTTTCTCATATTTATTCATCACTTTGGAAAAATCTAGCAAGCTTTTTCATGAAAGAAATGAAGGAAGAAGAAGAATAGTGATCCATTTCCTTTTGTGATGAATAATGAAAGGATTAATATGAAGAATAATGCAACCATGGTTGACTAAACCATTGTAGAGAATTAACCAAGGGTTAGGGTTTGGGTTGAGTTAAGAATGAGTCACTTGTAAATATCCTTTCCAAAACAAAAAGAAAACCTTCTAGAAACATCTAGAAAGGTTAACCCTAATCCAAACCCTAATCATGTTTAAACTCCACTAAACAAGTTGCATTAGTTATCATATCATGTTACAATATTATATATCACATATATAATATTTATTGTAACCAAATAAAATAACACAATTAACATATATCGCATATATATCAATGTATTACCCAAGTGAGAAAAAGAATCTTTTAGTGAGCAAATATTAGTTAATGTAATTTAATATATCATATATATTATTATACATTAAATTATCGAATCAACATTTGATCCGACAATCCGGCTATATCGCATATAACCGACTAATATTTATCCGTACCGATTCATCGAATCAACACTTGATCCGATGACCCGGCTGATATCAAATATCGCGAGAATAGAATACGGTATCTCATATCGTATTATCCTCGGTCCCGCACATATCACATATGTGCCCCTACTCCGTTTTGCCTGAGCCAAGAAACCTCTGTGTAGGACTCTAAAGAATCGTCAATACGCCGGCAGTAGGTGACGATCATATCAAACACCCACAAGCTGCAAGCGGTCAGCTAAACGTAACAGCTACCCAGGTATTGAGCGCTCAGAAGATCAACAAGCAAGCCTGTACATTCTCCTGCGAATCCAAACAGTAACACTCCCGTACAGTCCGGTCTCGTCGTCTGATATGTTGCATATCTCGCCTAGGGGTGGTAAACGTCAGACCCCAATAGCTCGATAAGTCATGTCGATATGAGGTCTATAACAGTTCGAGAAACTACTGATAACACTTACCAGTAAATCTCAGCAACCCTGGCCAGGGATTTCCGGTTATAGCCAATCGAACACAGCACAACATCAACTCCCTATACCGGGAGAGACGAATCCCCTCCTATCGCTCATTGCCTCCATGTGATTCGGGACTGTACCCAAAAGCCACCTTTTTGCACGCCCTCTTGGACGTGGTATGATGGAAATCAAAGCACAGTGGGAATCACAGAAGACTCTATGACGATCTCGGGTCAACAGACTACTCTGTACCAGTGTCACCGGAGAACTGCCATCTGACGTATGGTATAATACCATCTGGGAGTTCTCGGCGAGTCCGTCCAGTGTACCCAGTCTCCACTGAGCACCCGTACACCATCCTTGATGTCAAACACCGATGGATATGGGATCATCCATCGCCCATCATATGGGTCAAGATGCGTATACGCTAGTCTACTCTGGTGTATCGATGCCCTGTCTCGATACACCCTCTACTAGGAACAGTTATAGGATGTACTCGTCGACTACCGTGGCCCCACTAGTATGATCTCATCATAGTCCCAGTAGTCGATTACATATCCTAAGGGCTTTATCAACATGTAATATAGAGACAATAAGAGTACATGTTAAGATAAAGTACAACCAGATAGCATACTATCATGTCGAGCAAGAAAGTCCTCCCTATATATGTCCTAGCATCCACTACAATATACATCGTATGTACAGTAATGGCCTCAGGGCATACATATAACTAACATTGATGTCGCGTTATGCACGGGTGGCCATCACCAGAAATCCATGGCCATGGTGAACGAGGATTACCGATCCAGGATCGATAGTTTCTCAGGAGGTGATGGGTTACATGCCGACACTAAATATCGCGTTGTTAGGGGTCCGACTTTATCCACCCCCTAGACTCGATATGCGATACTCTTAGACGAACAGACCGAACTGTATGGATATTGTCACTGACAGGCTCAGTAGGGGTTCAGGATGAGTTTGCTCGTCGGCCTCCCTTTCGCTCAATACCTGGGTAGCCATTACGTGCACTTGCTGCGCAGATTTTAATTGGACGGTTGATAATACTAGCGGATTAGGATTAAGCCAGTTTATTAAATCAGGTTTTGATTTAATAATTTATATATGTATTTGTATATACGTATTCTAGAATTATTGTTCACTATTCATTTTCTCTCTCGGCTATTCGTATTTTGGTACGAATACGCGTATATGTATTTCGGTACATGTACCGGGAAGTATTCCGTATTTTATACGGAATAGCTTCTAGATGATTTGCCACCTCATTATTGATTTTCCTTTTCAGGAAATTCATTTTCTTTATAATGAGGTGGAGGGTGTGAGGTGGCATGGACAATGACATAGCATGTAGCAAAGTATGGGTTCAAGGCATGGTTTGCATTGTTTATTGCTATAATTGGAATTGGAAATGATATCTTTTGGGGTGGGAATGAGAAAGGGGCCGGCCACTATCTTGTGGGCATGGGGATTATTTTCATTTGGATGATTAATTGACAAGCTAGCCCACTCTCTCATGCACACACAAAAGGAAAAAGAGTTAGCCATTTTTGCTCATGCCAAAAACCTTTCACCTCCTTCATCTTCTTCTTGAGTTTCTCATTGAGCTCAAGGGTAGAGAGAAAAACATAGTGACACACTACTACACCTCGACTCTTCATAACTAGCGACTTTGGAGCGTCGGTTACTTCATTCGTCGAGGTTGGAGCTTGCGCCGTTTCCCTCGAGTGGATCATCGGAGATGAAGGAAGACCGGCTACCAAACCACATCAACGAGCCGCTAGGAGCTTGGAATAAAGACCGAAGGACACGGATCAACTCGGTATAACGATTCTAACTCTTAGTTTTATTTGCTAGTTTAGGGTTTAAGGTCGATCCGGAATTCGGGTAGCGGTAGCGCCGGTTTAGAAAAATTTTGTTCCGCATTTTGGCCGCGTTTCGACAGCCGGGACGCTGCCGGGACCCTACAAGAATCGCTGACATAATTAAACACAACAAACGGCTGATCTAACATACACGATTCTCGTCCCAACCACGGCACAAAGTGTGTAGAACAAACGAGTGCATAGATCCCAAACTAAACAAACATACAAATCAAAAGAACGTAAAAATTTAGAATACCTGAAAACTCTACATTGGATGCCTGCGCGTCCCGATAAGTAGAAGCAAACTCTCGTGTCTGCCCTCTACCCGCAACAGGCTGAACTCTTCCTCTACCAAACTGTCCCCTCGGAACAAACCCTCCACGACCACGACCTCTCTGAAAACGAGCCTGACGCGGTGCTAAGGAACATTTCCTGATGAAGTGATGAAGGCTCCCGCATCGAAAACATCCACTCTATGGCTGCTGACCCTCCTGGGAATGAGAGGTGAATGACTGTCCTCGTTCCAATCGTCTGCTACTCCCGCGACGTGCACAAAACCTGTCACGGCGCCTGAACCTCTATCTCTGAGCCGATACACCTGTACAAGCCCTCCTCGGTCCTGAAACTTCCAAAGTCTCGGGAAGACGTGCCTCATCAACTAGGGCTGTATCCACTGGTGCTGTGTAAGTAACACAATGCTGTGTGCTGATCGTAAGGAATAACTGGGTAACAGGGGTGGCAACCTTCTGTCGCTGCGCTCGGCTGGCCTCAACCAACGACCTCATCATCTGGCGCAAGTCCTGTATCTCTGCCTCAAGCCTAGCGATATGATCTATCGATGGCGGATCAATCTGCTCCTGTGCAACGAGCGTACCATCCTGGTCAATCCTCGCCCCAAACGAGTCAACTCTGACCTCGGCCCTCGCTGCATCACTCTGAGCCCTGAAAGTCATCGGCGGCAAAAGGCAATAAATGGAAATAGGATTCGATAAGAACACGAAAATCGAATCACAAGGATATGTATCATCAAGGAAGGAATTTCAAGCAATTAGTACTTAGGTCACATAGGCGGAGTACCGTGTCGTAAGTATGTCGCGGACATACACACACTATGTTACTCTGCTTCAGCTACTTACTCCATCATACTAAGGTCATCCTATACTCCGAAAGGTTAAACCTAGCGCTCTGATACCAACTTTGTCACGACCCGAAATTTGGCATGTGACGGCCGTTAAACTACGCAACGTCTACAGGCGTAACGCAATTGAAGTATGCCGAAAACCCAGCAATCTAAGCCATCAAAAGTAGGAAGTGATAATAGCATTTTCAAAACTTTTGAAATCTCAAACCAAATTCTTTAAAGTTCAACTTTACTTTCTTAAAAATTTTAGCAGCACCTCCTTTGTAAAAACAAGCCCCAAAAATGGGTACATACAAAGATATAAGTAAATCATCCACAACGAGAGCAAATCCACGCCCAAAGGCGGAAAACAACCACCACAATAATATACGACGCCGTAGCGAAGAAAAAAAAGATGATATAAATAAAACTGCAAAAAAGACAACCTGAGTCACAAAAAATATACAATATCGACCTCACAACTCGTCTCTAAGTCAATACATGAAAGTGGTAGATGGAGAGTACATGGTAAAAAGATATACAATGAGAAATATCGGATAACCGCAAAACCCACCTATAGCAAACTGCACGCAGTCAGCCGTAGCGGTACCAGCGGCAAAAGATGATACGATAGGAAGAAGCCCTGCCTCGACTGCCTTGAGGGGCTACCCACAAAACACTGTGGCACAACGGGGGTGAGTTTCCAACTCGTGAATAGTAAATAACATATGCAAGTAATCGCAAGTATGCTCGTACTGCGCGAATCTATCGCATGCAAGCTAATAGAAATAAATGGCCATATGTATGCAACAGTCATGAAAGGTACTCTATCAGGTACTACTAATACATGAAGCAATAATATGGCAATATGTATATGCAACAGTCATGAAAGATACTCTAGCAGGTTCAACTAATACATGTAGTAATATTATGGCAATATGTATATGCAACAGTCATGAAAGGTACTCTATCAGGTACTACCAATACATGAAGCAATGCATATAAAATAAATGCGGAATATGGGATAAAACATGTCATCCTCACGGAATCCTCATCGTGGCAGGACCAGTGTCCATCTAGACAATCCAAATCCCAAATATCCTCAAATCGGCCATCAGATCGGCCCTCATATCGGCCCTTAGATCGGCCCTCATATCGGCCATAACATCGGCCCTCATATATAATGAATAAGAATACTTGCACAGATCATTATGATGATATATATTATAAATATATATATATATAACAGCGTCCCATACCACTGATATATATATATATATACGTGCATATATAACAGTGTCCTATACCACTGATATATATACTTAGAGGTAAAATATCATGAAAACTAGTGTCTAGCATCGACACATAAATACTCATCTATCAGACGTCGTCACCACGACTGGCCCTAATATGTACGTATCATACGTTCATCGGAAACCCGAGTACCCAGCTTCGATACTCGAATTCCCCGTATCCATACGTACATGACTCCGGTCGATATCTACGTGATCACCGACGAGTCCAAAACTGTCACCGGTAGGTATGATTCCCCTGCCAGGCTAATCGGCGTGATCCTTCGACATACCTTTCTTTCCTTGGGGTACCTCCGGGCCCCACCATGTACCCGCACACGGCCCACGACACCTCCTCGCATGGGGTATATATCAGAACCGAGAAATCTCATGGTAGATGCTGAAATATCATATCAAGAGAAACCGGGTTTTTCAAATAATGTATGATTTCATGTAAATACCACGGTCCTCAAATCCATAAAACATCATGTGAAAACCCATATATCAATGCGAAATCCCTGAAATATAATATATGCAACATGAAACAGTAATATGAGCATATAAAGGAAAACCGCTATTTAACTGCAACAAGTTATAAAATATATCAAGTGGTTCCTAATTTCTCCAAATCCATACAACTTCATATAAAGGTGAACAAGTAGCTATAGCCAGGTATGTGTAACCATGTCGGTATAGCAAGATATGTGTATCTACCTATCAGTAATGATGTAATACCCTCCAGGTATATGTGTAGCTATATCAAGCTTAGTATGTGCATATACAAGTATGTATTCAAGATGTACATGTAGCTGTTGGGTTACGGCAGTACCCCGGCCGTCAATCCGAGGCCAAATGCGGAACAAAATTTTTATAACATGACGCTACCGCAACCAATCACCCGGATCGTACCATTAACCCAAACTAGAAAATAACAAAAGATGTTAGAATGGCTATCCCGATCGATCCGTGTACTTCGGTCTTTAGCCATCATCCCACACTCCTCGTGCCTTCTCTGATCTCGCTCGATCTCCGGTCTCCTCGTCGAAATGGCACCACGTCGAGGAATCTTTATACGGGCTCCCGCTTCGAACTGAAGCAACTCGGATATTAAGTTTGCTAGCCGACATGTCCAAGGATGAAGTAGAGAATATGTTGGGTACATTGTCTCAAGACACCCAGACGATTGAGTGGAGGTAAATTGAAGTTGCCATTGGAAATTGTGAGAAATAATTGTAAGCTCAAAGGAATTATTGCTTGTAAAAGGGGGCTGCTTCATTTTCGAAATGGCTTTCTGGGGATTCAGAAATGCTCACAGTGAATCTCTTAGGGTGAGTTGTGAAGTGTTAGAATATATATGATTCACTAAATTAATCAAGAAAAAAACTTCACCACAACAATTCTATGCCACAATAAAATAATCCTCACTCAAAATATCCACTCTCTCACCCCAAGTCAACACCAAAAGAGCATGCTGCCCATGCTGCCCACAATATTAAGCCATGCCCAATAAAAGTTCAAGTGATAAGTCACAAAATGCATGCAAATGAAATTCCCTCACAAAGAAAATGCTCGGCCAAGAATCAAGGAAAAATCCATGTGCACACATTTCACACAATAACTTACACTTCCATATTAAAATATTAAACTAAATATTTGAATCGGAAGATAAGAAAATGGAAACTTCAAAAATTAATCTTGTAACAGATCACAAGAAAACCCCTCGTCTGTAGATACATACCCGCATCCGTATTCGACCGAATACGGATACAACGAGACTAAAATATTCCAACACAATATAATACTAGGATCCGGCTTAAACCAAAGCCCACTAGTATTATCCGTCCGAAACATGACACGTGCACAAGTGCACGTGTATATTCGAACCCTGCCATAAATCCATACGGCCTCTACAACGTTTCGCCGGAACTTGGGAAACTGTCTGTGGGGGACTCTAATGACTCATCAATACACTGGCTGTGCGTTTAACCACAAGCACGTTAGTGGTACTAGCTGTACGTAATGGTTGCCTATGTATTAATCGAAAGGGAAGCTGACGAGCGAACTCATCCAGAAACCCTACTGAGCCTGACAGTGAAAATATCTATACAGTCCAGTCTGTTCATCTAAGAGTATCGCATATCGAGTCTACGGGGATGGATAAAGTCAGACCCCTAATAACACGATAATTCGTGTCGGTATGAAGCCCATCACCACCTGAGAAACTACTGATCCGAATCAGTAATTCTCGATTACCTTGGCTAAAGATTTCTGGTGGTGGCCACCCATGCACTGTGCGACATCAACCCCAAATACCGGGAGAGACGAATCCCCGACGATCCGCTCACTACCTCCCTGTGGCTCGGGACTGTACCCAACTAAAACCTGTTTGCACGACTCCTTTGAGCCGTGGTAAGGTAGTAATCAATGCACAGTGGGAACTCACATGAGACAAATGACAATCTCAGGTCGACAGACTAACCTGTACACATGTCACCTGGGAACTGCTATCAACAATAGGAATAATACCAACTAGCAGGTTCCCGGGGAGTCCTGTCCGGTGTACTCATAACCGAATGAGCACCTGTATACATCTTAGGTGAACTAACTGACACCAGTGGCTTGTGAGACCGGCCACCGCCCCTCGTCGGGGTCTCGAATTGTATAAACTAGTCTACTCTGGAGTATCGATGCCCAGTCTCGAAACTCCCACGACTAGGGACACATTAAGGATGTGCTTATAGACCCCATCTCCCACGTATATGATCGCCATCATACTGCTGACTGTCATGCAAGAATCCTATGGGCTCTATCAATATGTACATGATGATAAAGACAAACCAGATAGCATACTATCATCTCGAGTAAGACTGTCCTACCAGTACAGGTCCTCCCTCAATCATTGCAATCACGTACCCGCAATCCAATAATTGTCTTCGAGGGCACTATATCCAACAATCTCCCACTTGAACTTAAGGCTAATTATTGCGATATCGCATACTCACAGCTAGTGTGATACCGAACACCCAACTCCTCTACTAATCAGTTTCACAAAGCTCGTTTGTAAAACTATTGCGTTCGAGAAATAGCCTCAGTGAGTGGATCCACCCTGATGTTTCTTTACATGTCTCTCTTAATCTCAAATTCGTGGAGAAAGCCATCTCCCGAAATGAGCAATACTTGTCTTGGAATATGTCTGGATATCTGATAGGACCCAGTTCACAAATGAACTTCAAATCCGGCAAACTTCTTAGACTGTATCTAATCAGTATCCTGCGCCATGCCTCCCTCAGTATCCGCTTGGACCACCTGTCCAAAATACTACCCCTCGTCAGAGGGAAAACAATAACTGTGACAGTTACTCTGTCATCCAGGTCACCTTGGAAGCCTGGAATGATAACCGTCTCCCGAAGGATACCGCCGTTATCAAATCTCTAGAACATCCACTTATGTTCTAAAACTGCTTCCGAACGTTTCTCCAGGATTGGATTAATATATATAAACTTATTGCATCTCGTGCAAAAACAACATCTAGTGTGGTACTTGACATCTCATGATTGACTCAATTGCCTAAGCAAGTGATATGTCAATCATGCACATCCCTCTCCCCTTTAGTCTGTAAGACACCTTCAGAGAGGGTGACTCCATCACCTGTAGGTACACCACCATACCAGAAGTCGTCCATTCTAAATATCTTTAGAATACTGTCTAAGTACCCAGATTGGGACACTTCCCAAATCTAAATCTAAAACCATAGATCTAGTGACCAGAATGCCTGATATAATATCCATATCCTATGTGGAGAAACCACTGTGTGACAACCACAGCATAACCGATCGTAGTATAGGAATTTTACTTCCTACTCTGTGTATGCATTCCAAATACCAGGACATCACACCCTACTACCTCCTTTACAGATCCATCCCCTATTCTGATGAAATCAAAAACCTATGACTGTCACATCAAAAATAGATGATCTATTTCCGCTATAACTGCTTTAGTCTATAAATAGACATAAGCTACTTGTCCACTATACTTCCGCTGCTCCCACTGACCACAACAACCCTCTGGCAGAGTCATATAGACGTACACTTCTAAAGCTAGTTTAGAACGACGCTATACTCATCCTCTTGCCGGGTCTCATAGTCTGGAACAGCAGTAATGGAAAGCCTGGGTAAACAAAAACCACACTGTCACCGTCCTTGAGGCTACCGGAGTACCTCTAGGGCACCTGAGGTTACCCACCATATCTGCGGAGTGGCTAATGGAATATCAAACCTGATTGAATCTTTAGGTCCTTATTAAATTTTTAGTAATCGTTTGCGGTTCTGGAATCACCTCCAGTTCAACCATACTCCCACTTCTGTTTTCTGAAAAAATCCATTTTACTAAAACTGTGGCAAGTCAAGAACAATATAAATATTGATCTTCCTGATGGTAGAAAGTTAACCCTCGTCAAAGCCCGGGATAACCCACAAACAACCATTACTGAAACGTGCCTTGAGTTTATCCGGATTCTGGTTTTAAGTATCAGCCGGACGACTCTCTATACCTTAATATCGTTAAGATATAAATTGATTATACATATATCTAATATAGAAACAAAGGCACTAATTTAATTGGAACCAGATTCAAATCATGCAGCTGTCTCCAGTGCATGTCAACTAAATGGAGAGAGGCCGATCAACATTACTCAACTTAGGAGTGCATCCAATTATGAGTAACCCGAAAGTGAAACAAGTTTCTCAAAACCATTACTATCAACTGAATACCATACACAAGTATCTACATCTTCGATCACCTTGAAGAATCCTGTTACTTACAACACATGGTTCCCTACTTTATTCTTTAACCTATAACTTCTCAAACTTGGACCTTGTATTTCTACGAAACACTTGTCTAAAAATTGAGAAGTCACAAGTAAACAAAATACGGTAGGAGGACCAACCCCTTTGTCCTTATGGACACTGGACAACATACAATGCTTTGTATAAGTCCCCTGAGTTGAATAACTCAAACCCTGTCGTCGTATGTTGAAAACTGTACCTAGGTGATTTCCTCAAATATCACCAATTAAAACGAATTCCGATATAATGAGGATGATCACCTAATTCCCAAAAACTTACTCCCACTCATCATCTGTAAAACCATACAGATGTGAGAATCATACCTGGTAAATACATACCCTGGAGTAAGGACCTAATTGGAAAATCAGTTTTCAATTAACAACGCATAGTGAAACTGAAACATGAAAATGTTTCAAAGGGGTATCCGGGTATTCGTAGTAATGCCTCTTCCATTAGCAGATTCACGACTGTAACCGTATATTTCTTTGCCATCTCTCCAAATCCCTTTATTTGTTTTTAGTCATTACCTTCTGTACACCATCGTTAAGCTAAGTGGTTTTCTTCCTTCCCTACCGTTCGACACCAGCCTATGGTTCGGAAGAAGTCTATCCAATAAGCATAATAGGTGTACTCTCCTAATCCTAGGAGTACTCTCAACCTGGGAGAAGGTAAAGATAAAAGACAACTGAATAAACCTTTTCCTATTTCTCCTGAACCAGAATCCATCCTCAAAAAAAAGTTCCTTCGAGTTCTCATATAACCATACGATGGATTTATCCAATGGAATTGGATCTACGTAGTAATACGGGGTGTTCTGGAGAAATACAAAGGTGAAGTATGAGTGGCGATGAAATATATGGTTTGGTTATGAATGATAGCAGTCGCAATTTACTTTGCCCTCTTTCTAATCCCTTTATCTGTCTTTACTTATTACCTTCTGTACACTACACTTAGGCTGATTGGTTTTCTTCATTCCCAACCTTTCGTCACCTGCCTATGGTTTGGAAGAAGACTATCCAATAAGCGCAATAGGTGTACCCTCTCCTAATCCTAGGAACCCTCACAACCTAAGAGAAGGTAAAAAGAAAAGACAACTGAATAGTCATATTCTATCTCTCCAGAACCAGAATCCATCCTCGAAAAAGTTCCTTCGAGTTTGTATATAACCATACGATAGATTTATCCAATGGAATTGGATGTTCGTAATAATACGGGATGTTCTGGAGAAACTCAAAGGGTAAAAGAAGGAGTGGAAATGATCTATGCAACTCAGACAATCCAAAAGCCAGTGTTTTAAGAAAGTTCGGTTAACTAGGTCACTGAGCTATAATCCAGGGTCGGGCCATGGTCGTTATCAAAGAGAGAGAGAAAAGAAACACTCTGCGTGCAATCTAAACAGAATGTCTCCCACTGTATCCTCAAATTCTCCTCCAAACCTGAAAGAAGAATTAGTCGGAATCACCAGAGGATTAAACTAACTCATCAGTGGGAATCGGGATCTAACTATCATCGCATGATAACTTGATGGAAGCTACTCAAGTCACCACACCCCAGAAGGTATGTGCAAGCCTGACAAGCTTTTTGTATGTTTGAAACTCCCGATATGATTTTTACCCCTAGGACCCAAGTGACCTTGACAATGCCAACATATCAAAGAGTCCTAGTCAAGTTCAACCCGTCATTATCTTGATTGCGTTAAACCCACCCGTATGAGTCCTTGAGAATGCCAACATAACCGTACGACTGTCCTAATCAATCCACATTTGCATGCGAAAGAAAAGCATTACAGAGCTACCGAACACTACGCCTCGGCAATGCATGACATACGTAGCACGAATACTAAGCAATACTAATCTGAAATGACGGAGGGCTACGGCTGGTTTTTGGCGAAAAAACCTTTAACGTAATAAACTTGATATCGTTGAAGGAACCGGATAGCTTTTTATAAATGTATAGTGGCGAAAACCTTTGCTAAAGAGATCACTCCCGGTGAAGGGATCTCGGCTTTTTCCCCGTGGAATGAGGTGCAGGATATTCCAACTGAATACCGCGATGCAAAGCAAAAAGTAATCGACTATAGTGAAGTTATTACCCTGACGCAAATCTCTGTCCAAGGGGTCACTCCCGATGAAAGGATATCGGCCCTTGCCTATTCGAATGAGGTGCTGGATATTCATAACCGAATACCACTATGCAAAACAAAAGAAAACGCCCTAGTAATAACAGCTTTTTGAAAATTGTTCCAACAACGTCATATGTAGGTTTTTTTTCCTTGCATTGATAAGAATCAACGCAGTCCCATCAATTGATCACACCAGAAAAGAACGAAAATATGATGTACGTATATGCCATCCGCATTCGCCACTGGGTCCCGTCATCACCCGTTAGGTTACTTAACTAACGACAGAGCGGGGACTGGACTAGCGCGGGTGTAAAACATATACAACATCTACTAGTATATATATCAATATATAATAATCGTTCCAGGCGTGATAAATGCAACATCACAGAAAAGTAATAAGCATCACAGAACAATACAAATAATCTCGGAGCCCCGGGTTTCCTTTGAGCCGCAAAAGAAACCCGACGTCCCCCTGATCGTGTGGATAGCCTGTGCAATGAAACCTAGACCCCTACGAGTTCGGCAAGTTACCCGCCAAAACGTGAAGCGAGACAGCCCCCTTCAGCAAAGTGAATGGACTACCCAGCACTTCACGGAATCCGGTAACTTGAGCACCCCACCATGGGTCAACCTATACCCCCTACGAGTACGGCGAATAGCCCGCCAATTCTAGAGTGAATCCCCGTCCGTCTCAAAGCAATGAGATGTGGGCCCGTTGCCCTCTAGAACCCGGCTATTCGTGCACCCCACCAAGGGGTAATCCTAGTACAGAAAATAAAATATATACAACGGGTACATCGATCTCAACCCGGTCATGCCCCAAAAGAATAATATACAAACAGACAGTGACGGCAGTCCACATGTCGGACGCTCGCCCCACAATATCAAATGTACAAATATAACCAAACTGCACTACCATTGCATGCAAGCTATCCACCACGACAATCCGCAACATCACAGCACAACACAGAACATCAACGTGAATGTCACGTTCGCAAATCCGTCTAAAAAGACTATAACGATTAGACAAGATTTACCGATCAAATGACATTCACGGTCACAGATAGAAATGTAATGCACTGCAAACTTTAAACAATGTTAGAAAATATCGAATTCGAAATAACCCCCGAATAGCCGCAAACAACCTGATAAAACCATATCCAAACTGGGCTAAACAAACAATACCACTGTATCAACTTTTCAGAGACCAGACCACACCCCAAAAACCAAACCCAGAGGCCACTAAATGGCCGGCGACGCCGGAAATCCCATGAAAGTCCTCGGCCAAAATCCGGTGAGGTGGTCTCGTGTTTGGGGTGTTTTCTTTTGGTCATGTCAGTAGTCTTCTTCACTTGTTTAAATAATTTTAGAAGACACTTAATAAATTGACAGAGAATGAAAATGCAGTGGCAGTGTTTGGGTTTTGTTTCGGTTCCGATACTTTAACATTGTCTAAACAAGCTAGTTTACGGTTAATGGGTCGCTCTGATACCATGTTGGGATACGGCAGTTCCCTGACCGTCAATCCGAGGCCAAATGCGGAACAAAAAATTTTATAACTTGGCGCTACCGCAACCAATCACCCGGATCGTACCACTAACCCAAACTAGCAAATAACAAAAGATGTTAGAATGGTTATACCGATCGATCCGTGTCTTTCGGTCTTTAGCCATCATCCCACGCTCCTCGCGGCATCTCCGATCTCGCTCGATCTCCGGTCTCCTCGTCTAAATGGCACCACGTTGAGGAATCTTTATACGGGCTCCCACTTTGAACTGAAGCAATTCGGACATGAAGTTTGCTAGCCGATATGTCCAAGGATGAAGTAGAGAATGTGTAGGGTACTTTGTCTCAAGACACCCATGCGATTGGGTGGAGGTAAATTGAATTTGCCATTGGAAATTGTGAGAAATAATTGTAAGCTCAAAGGAATTATTGCTTGTAAAAGGGGGCTGCTTCATTTTCGAAATGGCTTTCTGGAGATTCAAAAATGCTCACAGTGAATCTCTTGGGGTAAGTGGTGAAATGTTAGAATATATGTGATTCATTAAATTAATCAAGAAAAAAACTTCACCACAACAATTCTATGCCACGATAAAATAATCCTCACTCAAAATATCCACTCTCTCACCCAAGTCAACACCAAAAGAGCATGCTGCCCACAATATTAAGCCATGCCCAAAAAAAGTTCAAGTGATGAGTCACAAAATGCATGCAAATGAAATTCCTTCACAAAGAAAATGCTCGGCAAGAATCAAGGAAAAATCCATGTGCTCACATTTCACACAATAACTTCCACTTCCACATTAAAATATTAAACTAAATATTTGAATCGGAAGATAAGAAAATGGCAACTTCAAAAATTAATCTTGTAACGGATCACAAGAAAACCCCTCGTCTGTATATACATACCCGCATCCGTATTCGACCGAATACAGATACAACGAGACTGAAATATTCCAACACAATATAATACTAGAATCCGACTTAAACCAAAGCCTACTAGTATTATCCGTCCGAAACATGACATGTGCACAAGTGCACATGTATATTCGAACCCTGCCATAAATCCATACGACTTCTATAACGTTTCGCCCGAACTTGGGAAACTGTCTGTGGGGGACTCTAATGACTCATCAATACACTGGCAGTGGGTTTAACCACAAGCACGTCAGTGGTACAAGCTGTACGTAACGGTTGCCCATGTATTGATCGGAAGGGAAGATGACGAGCGAACTCATCCAGAAACCCTACTGAGCCTGACAGTGAAAATATCCGTACAGTCCGGTCTGTTCGTCTAAGAGTATCGCATACCGAGTTTAGGGGGGTGGATAATGTCAGACCCCTAATAACACGATAATTCGTGTTGGTATGAAGCCCATCACCACCTGAGAAACTACCGATCCGAATCAGTAATTCTCGATTACCTTGACCAAGGATTTCTAGTGATGGCCACCCGTGCACTGTGCGACATCAACCCCAAATACCGGGAGAGACGAATCCCCAACGATCCGCTCACTGCCTCCATGTGGCTCGGGACTGTACCCAACTAAAATCTGTTTGCACGACTCCTTTGAGCCGTGGTAGTGTAGTAATCAAAGCACAGTGGGAACTCACATGAGACAAATGACGATCTCAGGTCGACAGAAAAACCTGTACACATGTCACCTGGGAACTGCTATCTGACAATAGGTATAATACCAACTAGCAGGTTCCCGACGTGTCCTGTCCAGTGTACTCATAACCGAATGAGCACCTGTATACATCTTAGGTGAACTAACTGACACCAGTGGCTTGTGAGACCGGCCACCGCCCCTCGTCGGGGTCTCGAACTGTATACACTAGTCTACTCTGGAGTATCGATGCCCGGTCTCGAAACTCCCATGACTAGGGACACATTAAGGATGTGCTTATAGACCCCAGCTCCCACGTATATGATCTCCATCATACTGCTGGCTGTCAAGCAAGAATCCTATGGGCTCTATCAACATGTACATGATGATAAAGACAAACCATATAGCATACTATCATCTCGAATAAGACTGTCCTACCAGTACAGGTCCTCCCTCAATCATTGCAATCACGTACCCGCGATCTAATAATTGACTTCGAGGGCACTATATCCAACAGTAGTTATGTCTCAAATGTGTATATACCTATCACTAATGGTACACTTCCATATAGGTATATAGGTAACTAACATGTAGGCATGTCAAGGTATATGTGTAAGCATGTAGGTATACAGGTATGTTATATGTCATATGCGCAATGTAATATGAATCAATGTCTCAATGTCCCTAACCAATACAATCTCCCGTATGTATAAGTATTGTGCGTGTCATGGCAATTATTGACGGTGTGAGTGGCATACAATCAGTGCTCGTGCAACATGAGCCGTCAATAATAGTGCAGTGTCCAAAGAATACAAGTCCAAGCACAACAAGTAATAATATGCAATGAGGTGTATGTGCAATATAAATATGCGACTAATATCATATCATCTCTAGCTCAGACGCATAACGCCATGCGGGCGATTCCCCTGTAGATGTTAAATCTACTCACTGAAGATCCTGGGGCTAAAGTAAATCCAACCACCTACTTTCCCTTCTTCGCAGCGTCCGAAGTCCTCGCCTGTGACCCTAAGATCATAAAACAATATAACAAGTATATATTAGCAATCGACCAATAACACGTTCCAACTACGTTCGACCGACGCACCAACTCCAAACATACTCTCAAGTGTTCGTCAAGTGGCTAACGCGCGTAGCGACACTACGAAACCAATTCAAGAGCAAAAGCTACACAAAGACACGAACGACATCGGCACAACCCTAGCTAGGAACGCTAAACGACACAACCATCAAGCCTAGACCCTGATCGTATCGATCGCGCATTCACAACACAATAAATAACGTGGAATCTAATATAAATAACGTCGCAATATCAAAAGAAACCCACGCCAAAATTATCCGAAAATCTAGTAAGCAACATTTAATCATTTTAGCTCAAGACTACAAGTTTTACCAAAACTAGCAATCACAGACATCACCAAATAGCATGATTAAACCGCTCATACCTTTACTAGAATTTTAATCTTACATAATTAGGATTTAGTAAAAACTTAGTTTACTAACTAGCTTAATTATACAATTAGGAGAATATCATATAAAAAATCTAGCAACTAGGTTAAGTTTTCTTCAAGTCTTAACTTCACACTTAACCATTTCACTAAACAAAACCCTAACGTGATTATCAAAAACCACTACTTGAATTTCAAAACATGAATTTAAAAGCTTTAATTAAACATCTTATATAGCAAGCTTAGAGATTTAAACAACTATTAAAGATTAGGGTTAGAAATATACCTCCACTTGATCACAAAACTTACAACAAAACACCAAATTTAACCCTCCAAAATGAAGTCTTTCATGAAGATCCAAGCATGTATTGTGAGGAAGAAAGATGGGTAATGATTTAATTATGAGTTTGTGTGATTATTTGATGAATTTTGAGGATTTATTTAAGCAAGAAGAAGATGAAATAGGGTGAAGAACTCAAGAGGGCAGCAAGGGGGAAGTTTGGCCAATCCATGAAGAAGTGGGGGGTTTTGTGGAAAAGTGTTGAAAATCTAGAAGAAAACAACATAAAAGCTTTAATAAAACAAAAACCCTTTGCCACCTTTTATTAATTTTAAATAAAATTCCCTTTTAATTCATAAATATCTAGATATGTTGGATAGATATTTTCAAGGATGGATTAGTGCTTAATCTAATGATTAACTTAGCATAGATTCACATTAGCATTAAATATCCTAACCCAAAATGTAATTACCACTAATTTAGTGTATAACTAAAAGCTTAAAATAATATTTTAATTAGGGAAAAATATTAAAATGCACTAAAATTACAAGTGGCTTACAAAAAACCGCAAACTAGCAATATTCTAGCTAAACTAGGTGTTGTGAATTCTACACTGCAAAAAGATCGCTTCTAGGTTTTTACGGAAAACACCAACTATTTTACCCTAAAAACGGAAAATCGCCTAAACGATTTCCAAAACTTTACAATCTTCCCCTCTTAAAGAAATTTGGTCCCCAAATTAAAAATTCTCACTACGCGCACCTTCAAAGAGATGAATGCAAAACTCTCAAATCTCGCTCGCAGCCTCCCAAGTGATCACCTCACTATACAGCTACGCCAAAGAAACCTCCACAGATGGCAAGACCCTTGACCGAAATTTCTCCACCTGCCGATCCACTAACACTATCGGCTGCCGGTGAACGAAAAGATCGCGTCCAAGCTAAATGGTCTGATGCTAAATCATGTGAGAAAGGTCATGAAAGTATTTGCGAAGTATCGACACAAGGAATACAGGGTGAACACTCAATAATCTGGGCGGAAGTGCCAAATTATAGGTAATCGTACAAACTCTCTCAAGGATCTCAAAAGGACCTACAATCTGGGACAAAGCTTCCGAAAACTCAACACGCCATTCATCGGAAAATCCTTAGGAATACATGATCTCCCACTGTGAACTCAAGTCTGCGACCACTACGGTCGGCATAAGACTTATGTCTATACTGGGATGCTCTCATCCTGACCTGAATCAACTGGATCATCTCTGAAGCCTCTCGACTAGCTGGGGTCCAAAAATCCTACTCTCACAGAGTCAGAAAAACAGACCGGCGATCGACACCACCTACCAACAAAGCCTAAAGGTTGCCAATTGGAATGTCTCCTGATAACAGCTATCGAAGGAGAACCCTATCAATGGCAAGTGATGATCCCAACTGCCAACAAACAATTAGTATGTACGCACAAGCATATCTTCCAGAGTCTGTATAGTCCGCGCTAACTGACCATCGTCCCACAGATGGAAAAGCGGAGCTAAAGCTCAACCAGTACCCAAGGCTTCCTAAAGTTTCTGCCAAAGACGGCAAGCGAACGGGGTGACTCTATTGGATACAACACATGAAGGAATTCCATGCAAACGCACAAACTTAACGAAGAACAACAGAGAAAACTGAGAATAACCGGACAACAAACACCCGAATGGGGTCACACCCCATCTAATCCTGGGTAGACACCACAACGAAATTCATGGAGATCTGCTCCCATTTCGGAACGGTTAAAGATTGCAACTCTCCAGCCGGTCTCAAATGCTCAACCTTAGCTCGCAACAAGACAGACACCTCGAAACAAAGTCCGAAACTTCACTCTTCATCCCTGCCCGCCCGTAACTATCTCACAAGTCATGCTATATATTGGTGGAACTTGGACGAACACAGAAAGCTGACTGATGTGCCTGCTCTAGGATCTCGCGTCTCTACCCATCGGTATCAGGTACACACAAACATGTCCCTAAACGTAGCACACCCTGGTCACAAGTCAGAACTCCGAATCTTTACCCAGCCGAGCATGCTCAGAATCTCAAACAAACGAGCATCGGTGGGCGTGCCTCACAAAAACGATTAAGTAAAAGTGGACGGGCGCGGACATGAGCAAGCTTTCCCCCCTTAGAAGAGGCGAACTTAAGCTGTACTCCACGATCACACAAGAATTGTAAATCTACAAAAGACTGTCTCTGAAATGCGCACAACTGGAACAAGCTACCCCCGAGCCTACGACTCAAAGCATCAGCTAGCACAATCGCCTTGCCATGGGAAACGAAGGATCTCACAATCACAATCCTTCAGAACTCCATCCAACGGCGCTGTCTCAACAATCAAAACCCGCTGCAGGAAGATGTACATTAAGCTCTGGTGGTCCGTGAAAATATGACACGACTCTCCGTACAAGTAGTGTCTCCCAATCATCAACGCACGACCACCGCGGCCATCTCCAGATCATGAGTGGGATATCCTGCTCGTACTCCCTCCAACTGTCGGGAAGCATGAGCGATAACTCTATAGTGCCACATCAGTACACAATCGAGCCCCACTCGCGAAACATCACAGTAAACAACAAAGTCGCCCGATCCAGAAAGCAAAGATAGAACTGGTGCAGTCGTCTACCAAGTCTTCAACCACTGAAAACTCAGCACGCATGCCTCATTCTAAAGAAAAGGAACTCCCTTCCTTGTCAGTACGGTAAACGGTGCAGCGATACACAAAAATCCTGCACGAAACGGCGGTAAAAACCGGCTAAGCCCGAAAAGCTGCGGACCTCTGTCCCTGATACAAGTCTGGGCCAAAGTTGTACGGCCTCGATCTCCCTCGGGTCCATAAGAATACCATCTCCCGTAACCATATGACCAAGGAGTTCAACACAATCAAGCCTGAAGGAACACTACGAGAATTTAGCAAACCGCTGGTGCTCTCCCAATATCTACAAAGCAAATCCTCAAGTGCTGTTCCTGCTCCTCACGACCCTTGGAAAAGACCATAATTTCATCAATAACACGACAATCAACTGGTCGAGGAACAGCCTGAAGAAATATGGTTCATCACATCTACGAATGCTGCTAGGGCATCGGTGAGTCCAACGACACCACCAAAACTCATACTGCACAAAGCGCGCATAAAAAGCAGTCTTCGGAATGTCATCACTCCGAACCCGCAACCAATGATGACCCGATCCCAAACACACTTAGAAAAATGTCTCGCGCCCTGGAGCTAATCGAACAAATCGTCAATGCGAGGTAAAGGATACTTATCCGCACCATAACTCGGTTCAATTGACGATCAATCAATACACAACCTCAAACTGTCGTCCTTCTCCTTGAAGTATAGAGTAGGAGCTCCCCAAAGCGAAACACTCGGACGCACACGTCCCCCTATCTAGCAACTCTGAAGTAGATCCTTAAACTCCCTAAGCTTCACCGGCTCGTCTGGAAAAACGTCGGAAAACTCTCGCACGATAGGAAACCGGTCCAACAAACCCACTGTGGCTCCTGTATCATGAATAGAAGCCAAGAATCCTCGACATCCTTTCCTCAAAAGCCGACTAGCGAAAAAGGTTGAATTCAAGCTGCGAGGGCGGCACCACTGTCCCCCTGCACAACAAGAACTGACTCACCGGGAAAACAAATCCTGACTGTTTTCTCGCGGCAGTCCACAGATGCATAGCACGTAGATAACCAGTCTGTGCCCAGGAGAACGACAAATCCAACATCTCTAGAAGGATCAAAGCGACGGACGAATCTCTATCTCCTAACCGATTGGCACATGACCGAAACACGTGTCGCGCAACAAAAGAATCGCTGACAGAATTAAACACAACAAACGGATGATCTAGCATATACGACTCTTGTCCAAACCACGGCATAAAGTGTGTAGAACAAACGAGTGCATAGATCCCAAACTAAACAAACATACGAATCAAAAGAACGTACAAATTTAGAATACCTGAAAACTCTGCATTGGACTCCCGCGCGTCCCGATGAGTAGAAGCAAACCCTCGTGTCTGCCCTCTACCCGCAACAGGCTGAACTCTTCCTCTACTAAACTGTCCCCTCGGAACAAACCCTCCACGACCACGACCTCTCTGAACACGAGCCTGACGCAGTGCTAAGGAACAATTCCTGATGAAGTGATGAAGGCTCCCGCATCGAAAACATCCACTCCATGGCTGCTGACCCTCCTCGGGATGAGAGGTGAACGACTGTCCTCGTCCCAAGCCTCTGCTACTCCCGCGACGTGCACAAAACCTGTCACGGCGACTGAACCTCTGTCTCTAGGCCGATACACCTTTACGAGCCATCCTCGGTCCTGAAACTTCCAAAGTCTCGGGAAGACGTGCCTCATCAACAAGGGCTGCATCCACTGGTGCTGTGTAAGTAACACAATGCTGTATGCTGATCGCAAGGAATAACTGGGTAACAGGGGTGGCAACCTCTTGTCGCTGCGCTCGGCTGGCCTCAACCAACGACCTCATCATCTAGCGCAAGTCCTGTATCTCGGCCTCAAGCCTAGCGATATGATCTATCGAAGGCGGATCAATCTGCTCCTGTGCAACGAGCGTACCATCATGGTCATTCCTCGCCCCAAACGAGTCAACTCTGACCTCGGCCCTCGCTGCATCACTCTGAGCCCTCATAGTCATCGGCGGCAAAAGGCAATAAATGGAAATAGGATTCGATAAGAACACGGAAATCGAATCACAAGGATATGTATCATCAAGGAAGGAATTTCAAGCAATTAGTACTTAGGTCACTTAGGCGGAGTACCGTGTCGTAAGTATGCCGCGGACATACACACACTATGTTACTCTGCTTCAGCTACCTACTCCATCATACCAAGGTCATCCTACACTTCGAAAGGTAAAACCAAGCGCTCTGATACCAACTTTGTCACGACCCGAAATTTGGCACGTGACGGCCCTTAAACTACGCAACGTCTACAGGCGTAACGCAATTGAAGTAAGCCGAAAACCCAGCAATCTAAACCATCAAAAGTAGTAAGTGATAATAACATTTTCAAAACTTTTGAAATCTCAAACCAAATTCTTTAAAGCGCCTCCTTTGTAAAAATGGGTACATACAAAGATATAAGTAAAGCATCCCCAACAAGAGCAAATCCATGCCCAAAGGCGGAAAAAAACCACCACAACAATATACGACGCCGTAGCGAAGAAATAAAAGACGATATAAATAAAACTGCATAAAAGACAACCTGAGTCACCAAAAATATACAATATCGACCTCACAACTCGTCTCCAAGTCAATACATGAAAGTGGTAGATGGAGAGTACATGGTACAAATATATATAATGAGCAACATCGGATAACCGCGAAACCCACCTATAGCAAACTGCACGCAGTCAGCCGTAGCGATACCCGCTGCCAAAGTTGATACGATAGGAAGAATCCTTACCCCGACTGCCCTGAAGGGCTACCTGCAAAACACTGTGGCACAACGGGGGTGAGTTGCCAACTCGTGAATAGTAAATAACATATGCAGGTAATCGCAAGTATGCCCGTACTGCGCGAATCTATCACATGCAAGCTAATAGAAATAAATGGCCATATATATGCAACAGTCATGAAAGATACTCTATCAGGTACTACTAATACATGAAGCAATAATATGGCAATATGTATATGTAACAGTCATGAAAGGTACTCTAGCAGGTACAACTAATACATGAAGCAATAATATGGCAATATGTATATGCAACAGTCATGAAAGGTACTCTATCAGGTACTACTAATACATGAAGCAATGCATATAAAATAAATGCGGAATATGGGATAAAACATGTCATCCTCACGGAATCCTCAACGTGGTAGGGCTAGTGTCCATCTAGACAATCCAAATCCCAAATATCCTCAAATCGGCCCTCATATCGGCCCTCATATCGGCCATAACATCGGCCCTCATATATAATGAATAAGAATACTTGCACAGATCATTATGATCATATATATTATAAATATATATATATAACAGCGTCCTATACCACTGATATATATATATATATATACGTGCATATATAACAGCATCCCATACCACTGATATATATACTTAGAGGTAAAATATCATGAAAACTAGTGTCTAGCATCGACACATAAATACTCATCTATCAGGCTTCGTCACCCCGACTCGCCTTGATATGTACGTATCATACGTTCATCGGAAACCCGAGTACCCAGCTTCGATTCTCGAATTCCCCATATCCATACATACATGACTCCGGTCAATGACTATACGATCACCGATGAGTCCAAAACTGTCACCGGTAGGTATGATTACCCTCCCAGGCTCATCGGCGTGATCCTTCGACATACCTTTCTTGCCCCGGGGTACCTCCGGACCCCACCATGTACCCGCAAACGGCCCACGACGCCTCCTCGCATGGGGTATATATCAGAACCGAGAAATCTCATGGTGGATGCTGAAATATCATATCAAGAGAAACCGGGTTTTTCAAATAATGCATGATTTCATGTAAATACCACGGTCCTCAAATCCATAAAACATCATGTGAAAACCCATATATCAATGCGAAATCCCTGAAATATAATATATGCAACATGAAACAGTAATATGAGCATATAAAGGAAAACCGCTATTTAACTGCAACAAGTTATGAAATATATCAGGCGGTTCCTAATTTCTCCAAATCCATACAACATCATATAAAGGTGAAAAAGTAGCAATAGCCAGGTATGAGTAACCATGTCGGTATAGAAAGATATGTGTATCTACCTATCAGTAATGATGTAATACCCTCCAGGTATATGTGCAGCTATATCAAGCCAGGTATGTGTATATACAAGTATGTATACAAGATGTACATGTAGCTATGTCTCAAATGTGTATATACCTATCACTAATGGTACACTACCATATATGTATATAGGTAACTAGCATGTAGGCATGTTAAGGCATATGTGTAAGCATGTAGGTATACAGGTATGCTATATGTCATATGCGCAATGGAATATGAATCAATGTCTCAATGTCCCTAACCAATACAATCTCCCGTATGTATAAGTGTTGTGCGTGTCATGGAAATTATTGACAGTGTAAGTGGCATACAATCAGTTCTCGTGCAACATGAGCCGTCAATAATAGTGCAGTGTCCAAAGGGACAAGTCCAAGCACAACAAGTAATAATATGCAATGAGGTGTATGCGGAAACTCTATATGTGCAATATAAATATACGACTAATATCATATCATCTCTAGCCCACACGCATAACGCCATGCGGGCGATTCCCCTGTAGATGTTAAATCTACTCACTGAAGATCTTGGGGCTAAAGTAAAGCCAACCACCTGCTTTCCCTTCTTCGCAACATCCGAAGTTCTCGTATGCAACCCTAAGATCATAAAACAATATAACAAGTATATATTAGCAATCGACCAATAACACGTACCAACTACGTTCGACCGATGTACCAACTCTAAACATACTCTCAAGTGTTCGTCTAGTGGCTAACGCGCGTAGCGACACTACGAAACCAATTCAAGAGCAAAAGCTACACAAAGACACGAACGACATCGGCACAGCCCTAGCTAGGAACGCTAAACGACACAACCATCAAGCCTAGACCCTGATCGTACCGATCGCGCATTTACAACACAATAAATAACGTGGAATCTAATATAAATAACGTCGCAACGTCAAAAAAAAACCACGACAAAATTATCCGGAAATCTAGTAAGCAACATTTAATCATTTTAGCTCAAGACTACAAGTTTTACCAAAACTAGCAATCACAAACATCACCGAATAGCATGATTAAACCACTCATACCTTTACTAGAATTTTAATCTTACATAATTAGGATTTAGTAAAAGCTTAGTTTGCTAATTAGCTTAATTATACAATTAGGAGAATATCATATAACAAATCTAGCAACTAGGTTAAGTTTTTTTCAAGTCTTAACTTCACACTTAACCATTTCACTAAACAAAACCCTAACGTGATTATCAAAACCATAACTTGAATTTCAAAACATGAATTTAAAAGCTTTAATTAAACATCTTATATAGATAGCTTAGAGATTTAAACAACTATTAAAGATTAGGGTTAGAAATTTACCTCCACTAGACACAAAAACTTGCAACAAAACACCAAATTTAACCCTCCAAAATGAAGTCTTTCATGAAGATCCAAGCATGTTTTGTGATGAAGAAAGATGGGTAATGATTTAATTATGAGTTTGTGTAATTATTTGATGAATTTTGAGGATTTATTTGAGCAAGAAGAAGATGAAATGGGGTGAAGAACTCAAGTAGGCAGCAAGGGGGAAGTTCGGCCAAGCCATGAAGAAGTCGTGGGTTTTGGGGAAAAGTGTTGAAAAATCTAGAAGAAAACAACATAAAAGCTTTAATAAAACAAAAACCCTTTGCCACCTTTTATTCATTTTAAATAAAATTCCCTTTTAATTCACAAATATCTAGATATTTTGGATAGATATTTTCAAAGATGGATTAGTGCTTAATCTAGTGATTAACTTGGCATAGATTCACATTAGCATTAAATAACCCAAACCAAAATGTAATTACCACTAATTTAGTGCATAACTAAAAGCTTAAAATAATATTTTAATTAGGGAAAAATATTAAAACGCACTAAAATTATAAGTGGCTTACAAAAACCCGCAAACTAGCAATATTCTAGCTAAACTAGGTGCAGTGAATTCTATACTGCAAAAAGATCGCTTCTAGGTTTTTACGGAAAACATCGACTATTTTACCCTAAAAACGGAAAATCACCTAAACGATTTCCAAAACGTTACATCGATAAGGAAAGAGCCAAGATCCCTTCACCGGGAGTGACCTCTTTAGCGAAACTAGTAAAAGCCTCAAAAACACTTTTTTTTCAAAAATCACTTGTTTCTACAACGATATCAAGTTCATTATGCAAAAGGTTTTGTGAAAAACATGTCGTAGCCCTCCGTCATTTCAGATAAGTCCTACTTAGTATTCGTGCTACGTTTGTTGACCTCCGTCAAGGCGTAGTGTGTGGTAGCTGACTAGTATTTATCTGTTTATGCATGTGATGCAGATTGGATTAGGGCAGTCGTACGACCTTGTTGACCTCCGTCAAGGGTCGTGCGGGTGGGTTTAATTCAATCAAGAAATGACGGGTTGAACTTGACTAGCAGCCTATGGTTTGTTGACCTCCGTCAAGGTCATAGGACGCTAGGGGCAAAATATTATCGGGAATTTCAAGTGTTGAAATTTGCAATGAGATTGCATACCTTCTATGAAATAGTTGGATCCCGATACCCACTGCGAGTAAGAGTTACTCCTGGGAGATTCTTGCACTTTACAATTAGCCGATCAAGTATGTGCCTAGAAAGGTGTTTACGGGGTTATGCCTCTGGGAAAATGAGGTTTATTTTAATTAGGTCCATGTGAAAGCACGGGGAACCTCCCTCAAAGTACCGGCACTGGCCTGGCTGAAAGATTGGCGAACTTGTAGGGTGTAATTAATCCCGGCTAGTCTTTCCTTTTAGGGTTTGAAGAAAGATTTGATAAAAACAGTGGGAGCCATCCTGATTAGATAAAATAATAACCAATATAATCTTGCAAGAGCATACGCTGAGTGTTTTCTTCTCTCTCTCTCCAGGTAGAGACCATGTCACGCCTTAATCAAGATAATAATATGGATTTATTGACCGAACCCGCTTGTTATACTGAGCTGGGGAACGTTGGTCCCGCTCTACCTTATAATTGTTATAAGACCGAGCAGGAAATTGGGGATTACCAGGATTCCCGTGCCGCCCAAACGAAGAAAGTGCATGCTGATGCATCTTCTTCGGGTGTGTTCATTACCGAGAACTGTTTCTCAGTATCCTCTACGTCCTGGGTATGTGATACCGGATCAGGATCCCACATATGTAAACTGTTACATGGGCTACAGATAGGTAGAGAGCTGAGAATGAGTGATAAGTTTTAAGATTTGGAAACGGTGCAATAGTTGCAGCCAATGTGTTGGCGGTTATCACCCTGTATTACCAAATACATTGATTCTGAATGAATGTTATTAGATACCGAACCTGATATACAACATTATATCAGTCTCTTTATTTAGTAAAGAAGGATATAATTTTGTATTGTTGGATAATGTTTTGAACATTTCCTATATCAAGAGTTGATCGGTTCAGGCACGTTATCTAAAAACATATACGTTATAAATCAAACCACGGTTCTTAAAGTACAAAACACACACAAGAGGAAGAGTTCAGAAATGAACGAATCCTTCTTGAGACGTTATAGACTAGGTCATATCAATGCGACCCGACTAGCTGAACTTACATAAAGATGCATATTTAAATCAGTTTGAATTTACATCTTGTGAAACTTTCCAGTCATGTATCAAAGATAAACATGACCATAGCTCCGTTTATTAGAAACGGAGAAAGAGTTAGATGAACTCTTGGGATTGATACATGATGATGTATGTAAGTCCCCTGTCTACACATGCCAGGACCGGTTCATTGTAAGTCATTACATTCACTGATGATCTCTCAAGATTCGAACATGTGTTCCTGTTGAAACACAAGACTGAAGCTTTTGAGAAATTCAAAGAATATAAGTCAGAAGTAGAGAACCATAATGGGTATAAGTTTATGTCCTTTGATGTGATCAGGGAGGAGAATACTTGAGCACGGAATTCCTAGACTATTCTAAAGGGGAATGAGATTCTTTCTCAGCATAACTCCTCCGTATACACCACAGGACGTTGGTATATCGGGGTGGAGCAATCGCACCCTATATGATAAGGTGTGCTCTATGATGAGTACTGCTGAGTTATCTATTTCCTTTTGGGGTTATGCGCTTGAGGAAGCTGCATACCTATTGAATTAGGTTCAAACTGAATCAGGTGCCTACCACTCCATATGCGATATGGTATGGGAAGAGCGCATCTCTTAAGTAAGTTAAGATTTGGGGTTGTCCGGCCTATGTCTAAAAGCAAAATCCGGACAAGCTCGAGGCAAAGTCAGTTCTGTGGAAGTTTGTTGGATATCCTAAGCATTCACAAGGGAATATCTTTTACGGCACCGAGGAACAAAAGGTGTTTTATTTCTCGGCATGACCGCCCTTTTTAGAAAAGGAATTTATTTTGGAAAGAAATTTGTGGTCATGAGGTAGAACTGGAAGGAGTTCCAGCTATACAAATTGCAACTAATGATTTGGTAGAACTGGAGGATTCAATAGCTCCCGACGAACCTCAGCCTCTCCGCCGATCTGGTAGGGTTCCTCATCCGCCTGAGAGATACTTCGGTTTTCTCAATGACAGTGGGAGCGAGGATTGCATCATGAGATGATGACCCAACTAGTTTCGAGCAGGCCATCAAGAGTGGGGACTCTGTAAGAATGGCCGGATGCTATGCGATCTGAGATGGAAACCATATACACCAACAAAGTATGGACTTTGGTTGCTTTATCTGAAAGGTTAAATACCCATCAGGAGAAAGTATATCTTGAGAAGATTACTTGGTGTAGATGGAAAAGTTGAGACTTTCAAAGCTAGACTTGTTGCAAAAGATTCTCGTCATCGACCAGGTGTGGATAATGATGAAACCATTTCTCCAGTGGCCATGCTTAAGTCCATCCAGATCCTACTTGCCATTGCTACATACCATGACTACGATATCTGGCGGTTGGGTGTCATGACTGCTTTTCTAAATATTGATTTAGAATAAAGCGTCTATAAGTACACAGCCAGAGGGCTTCGTTGACAGTGGGAGCAGCGGAAACGTATGCAAGTTTCTTTACAGGTTAAAGTAGGCATCGCGGAGTTGGAACATCTGTTTTGATATGTTAGTCAAAGAGTTTGACTTCATCAAAATGGTAGATGAACCTTGTATATACAAAAAGATAGTAGAGAGTAAGGTGGTCTTCCTCGTATTGTACGTGGATGACATACTCTTGATAGGAAAGGAGTTTCCTATGCTACACTCGGTCAATCACCTCTTATCACATTGATTCTACATATAGGATCAAAGTGATACCTCCTAAATCCTGGATTTTGGATCTATGAGATAAATCTGTAAGTCGATGTAGTACACCCCAATACTTGTGGGGAGGCGGAATTTTCAAAAACGAACTTGTTTAGTGAACGAACATAGACTAACCGCTTGAATCGAAGCTAAACTATAAATAACCAAACACAAAGTGTTTCTAAACTACTGTGTTTAGGGATTATACCTAATGAACCAACTCCTTCGTCTTTACGATCTCCTTGTTCTCCTCGGCCTTCTCTAGGTAGTAGACGATCCACCCGAGAGCAAAACTCCAAGCTAAACCTCTAAACTTGAGGCAACTTACCTTCTTGGATTGCTAATCAAAGAAGCTAAGATGAAATAGAGTGATGGTTATGGATTGTTTAGTCTAACTAATCCTTTGATCTCAACTCATGAGGTGTAAGGATTAGGGTTTGAAGATGAGAGCTTGAGGAGAGAGAAGATGATAATAATAATGAAATGAGAATAGTAAGTTATCATAATATAAATGAAGCATTCTCTTTTATCAACAAAAGAAAATAAGTGATGAATAAGCATGCTTCACAAATATCTAATGGTGATTCATTAGCATGACTCATTAAGCATTTATCATGCATTAATGATATGCATGAATCACCCTCATTACTCACTAAACTCATTTAATGCAAATGACACATAACCCTCCTTAGTCACCATCTTCTAGAAGCTTCTCGTACAATTACGAGAACGCCCCTCCAATCCGCAAAATTACGGAAAAACTTTAGACTGTAAAAATCCAATAACCGGATACCAGTAACTGGCTTAAACCAAAGCCGACTGGTAAAAACTGTCCGAAAGTCGTACGCGCGTAAACGCACGTATGTGTCCGAACCCTTGTCGTAAAACCATACGACCTCTATATCGTTTCGCCTGGAGTAGGAAAATCTCTGTGTGGGACTCTAGAGACTCGACTACTACGCTGGCAGTGGGTTTAACCACAGACCGCAAGCGGCACTAGCTGTACGTAACGGTCCCCAGGTAGTTGTCGATAAGAAGGCCGATGAGGAAACCCATCCGAACTCCTACTGAGTCTGATGTGACAATCTCCATACAGTCCGGTCCGTTCGTCCAAGACTATCGCATATCGGGCCTAGGGGGGCGGCAAGCGTCAGTCCCCTAATAGCGGTATAAGTCGTGTCGGAGGGAAGCCCATTACACCCTGAGAAACTACTGGAACCTACCAGCAAATCTCGCTTGCCCTGGCCAGGGACTTTGCGTAATGGCTCTCTGACACAGCACGATATCTACTCCCAATACCGGGAGGGACGAATCCTGTCTAACCGCCACTGCCTCCAAGTGCTCAGGACTGCACCCAACTGCTACCTGTTTGCACGACTCCTTTGAGCCGTGGTAGGGTAGCAATCTAAGAACAGTGGGACACACTCGAGGCGAAGTAGCAGTGTCAAGTCTGCGGACTACGCTGTACTCATGTCACCTGGGAACTATTCACTGACGACTGGTATCAAACAACCAACAGTTCCCTGTGAGTCCTGTCCGGTGTACCCGTAACCTAACGAGCACCTGTATACTATCTCTAGTACGACGTACTGACGGCTGTGGGACAGATCATCTCCCCAACTGGGATGAGAAGCGTACACACCAGTCTACTCCGGAGTATCGATGCTCTGTCTCGATAATCCAACGACCAGGGAACTGAATAAGGATGTGCTTGTAGACTACCCAGCCCCCACTAGTGTGACTGCCATCACAACGCTGGTAGACAAGCAAGATCCTAAGAGCTCTATCAATACGTACACTCACATATTAAGATAGAAAAACCAAGTAGCATACTACCATGTTTAGCAAGACTGTTATATACATGTGAATATCCCAAGCTTCCATTAAGTAATATACAAACTAGTATGATACAGTAATGGCCTTCTAGGGCATAAACACTAACAATCTCCCACTTGCACTAGGGCCATGTACTGGCATATCGTAGACCAATGATCTCGAGTAGCCTCTCGAACTGAATCTGAGGAAGGGCCTTTGTGAATGGATCGGCAATGTTCTCTTCTGAAGCAACTCTCCGAACCTCGATCTCCTGACGATCAATGATCTCCCTGATCAGGTGATACCGCCTCAAGATGTGTCTGGACTTCTGATGGGACCTTGGTTCCTTCGCTAAAGCTATAGCTCCGTTGTTGTCGCAATACAGAGGTATTGGATCAACTATGGTAGGAACCACCTGAAGTTCTGTTAGGAACTTCTTCATCCAGACTGCTTCTTTTGCGGCATCGCAAGCAGCTATATACTCCGCTTCCATCGTCGAGTCAGCAACGGTGTCCTGCTTGTAGCTCTTCCAGCACACCGCCCCTCCATTGAGGGTAAAGACATAACCCGACATGGACTTGGAATCGTCCTTATCACTCTGGAAGCCGGAATCAGCAAAGGCCTCCAACCTGAGGTCTTTTCCGCCGTAAACCAAGAACATCTCCTTAGTCCTCCTCAGGTACTTGAGAATGTTCTTTACTGCTCTCCAGTGGTTCTCCCCTGGGTCTGACTGATACCGGCTTACCACGCTTAGTGCGTAAGCTACATCTGGTCTGGTACACAACATCGCATACATTATAGAGCCTACCGCAGAAGCGTAGGGTATAATAGACATGCGTTCCCTTTACAAATCAGTCTTGGGAGACATCTCTTTGGAGAAGTTGATTCCGTGACAAGCCGGTAGATTACCGCGCTTAGAATCTTCCATACTGAATCTTTTCAGTACAGTGTCGATATACCTGGACTGCGAAAGTCCCAACATCCACTTGGATCTATCACGATAGATCCGGATCCCCAGAATGTAAGAGGCATCACCCAGGTCTTTCATGGAGAACCTGTGTGACAAGAATCCTTTGACAGATTGTAGCATATGAATGTCATTTCCTATCAATAGAATGTCATCCACGTACAAGACGAGGAATACGACACTTCTGGCTACAACTTTACTATATATGCACGGTTCATCTGGATTTTTGATAAAGTCATATTCTTTGACTATCTCATCAAAACAGATGTTCCAACTCCGCGATGCCTGCTTTAGTCCATAAATAGACTTAAGCAGCTTGCATACTTTCCCGCTGCTCCCACTCTGATTGAAACCCTCTGGCTGATCCATATAGACGCTCTCTTCTAAATTTCCATTCAGAAAAGCCGTCTTTACGTCCATCTGCCAGATTTCATAATCATGGAAGGCAGCAATAGCAAGAAGGACCCGAATGGATTTGAGCATAGCCACTGGAGAAAAAGTTTCGTCATAGTCCAAACCAGGTCTTTGACGAAAACCCTTTGCAACAAGTCTAGCCTTATAGGTTTCCACCTGTCCATCTACACCAATCTTTTTCTTGAAGATCCATTTGCATCCTATGGGTTTTACCCCATCTGGAGCAAAGTCCAAAGTCCATACTTTGTTGGTGTACATGGACTCCATTTCGGTCCGCATTGCATCTAGCCATCGTACCGAGTCGCCGCTCTGGATGGCCTGCTGGAAGTCAGTAGGTTCATCATCATCTATGATGCAATCCTCTCTATCCCCGTCTATGAGAAAACCGTAGTATCTCTCAGGCGGATGAGACGGCCTACTACTCCTGCGGAGGGGTGCGGGAATGTCTTGTTCTTCTTGAACCTCCGGTTCTACCAAACTTTCAGTAGCAGTTTGTGGTTCTGGAATATCTTCCAGTTCTATTTCGCTCCCACTTGATTCCTTTTCTAAAAACAGATGTTCCAGAAAATGGGCATTACGAGAAACAAAGACCTTTTGTTCCTCTGCGTAATAGAAATAATATCCCTTGGAGTTCTTTAGATATCCCACAAACAAACATTTTACTGATCGTGCCTCGAGCTTGTCCACATGCTGCTTTTTAACAAAAGCTGGACATCCCCAAATCTTCATATGCTGAAGATGGGGTTTCTTCCCAGTCCACATCTGATATGGAGTGGTAGGTACAGTCTTGGTAGGAGCCCTGTTCAGAAGATATGCCGCTGATTCTAGCGCATAACCCCAGAAAGATCGCGGCAACTCAGCATTACTCATCATGGATCGTACCATATCCAATAGGGTTCGATTCCGTCTCTCCGATACACCGTTATGCTGTGGAGTGTATGGAGGAGTAAGCTGAGAGAGAATTCCTTTCTCTTTTAGATAACCTAGGAACTCGGCACTCAAGTATTCACCACCTCGATCAGATCTAAGTGTCCTTATACTTTTACCGGTTTGGTTTTCTACTTCATTCTTATACTCTTGGAATTTCTCAAAAGCCTCGGATTTATGTTTCATCAGATAAATAAATCCGTATCTTGAGTAATCATCCGTGAAAGTAATGAAATAGGAAAAACCACCTCTTGCATGTGTAGATATTGGACCACATACATCGCTGTGTATGAGTCCTAAGAGCTCGCTCGCTCTTACTCCTTGTCCAGTGAATGGAGTCTTTGTCATCTTTCCTTTGAGACAAGATTGACAAGTGTCATAAGTTTGATATTCGAACGTGTCCAAATATCCTTCTCTATGCAACTTAGTCAACCTTCTCTCATTGATGCGACCCAGTCTACAATGCCATAAGAAAGCTTTATTTAAATCTGGAGACTTTCTTTTTAGTGTGTTCTGGACATTGAAAATTTGGAGTTGGTTTAAAACATATATGCCGTTATTTAATGTACCTGACCCAATCAAACCATGATTAAGGTTGATGTTGACAACATCTCTTACAAACGTGAAATCATAACCTTTATTTGATAACAAGGAAACTGATATGATATTACACGTTAAGCTTGGTACAAAATAAAAGTTATGTAAAACCAAAATGTGTCCACTCGTCAATCCTAGGTGATAGTCCCCGACGGACGCAGCTCCCACGCTAGCTCCGTTAGCAACCTTTAGGGTCATATCACCTTCCTTCAGCACTCTACGGTTTCTCAGTGCCTGCAATGAATTGCAAATATGAGATCCTGATCCGGTATCCAATACCCAGGAAGTAGAGTTGATCGACAGACAATTCTCAATTACAAACACACCTGAAGTCGAAGCCACAGCTTGCTTCGGTTCCTGGTTCTTGGCGTTCCACGCCTTGCAATCCTTCTTCCAGTGCCCTTTCCTGTGACAATGGAAGCACTCATCCTGACCAACTATCGGTACTGCTTTCTTTTTCTTTCCCTTCCCTCCCACCTTACTAACACCTCCTCTAGGTCTGGGTGCGGCCTTCTTCTTCCTTCCTTTGGCCCCAGCCTTGGACCCGGAAGAAGATGTACCGCCAACAAACATAGCGGGTGTTTCCCTTGCCTTCTGCAAGGTGCCCTCTGCACTCCTTAACATGTTCAGGAGTTCCGCAAGTTCAACTTCTTTTCCTTGAAGATTGAAGTTGAGGATAAACTGGGCGTAGGTGGGAGGAAGGGACTGGAGAATAAGGTCTGTATAGAGCTCATTATCCAAAGTCGTCCCAAGGTCTGCGAGCTCATCAATATAGCCGATCATCTTTAGGACATGTTCACCTACCGATGACCCGACAGCCAACCTCGCTCGAAACAAGTTCTTAGAGGTCTCGTATCTTGCTATACGAGATTGCTCTCCATAAAGTTCCTTTGTATGGAGAAATATGCCATCTAGGGACATATCCTCGTGCCTCCTCTGATGTTCATTGTTCATCGAGGCAAGCACGATGCACTTGGCTCTCGCGCAATCTAAATCCCAGGTTTTGCGGATTTCCTTATCCGCATTGCTGGATTTGGGACCAGGGACAGCAGGTGCCGTAGCGGTGAGGACGTACCCCAGTTTGTCATAGGTCAAAGCCATTTTGACATTCCGCAGCCAATCTTTATAGTTTGGCCCCGTCAGTATATTTTTCTCTAAAAGTAACTTAAGTCCAGTCATTTTCAGGGTCGCTGCAATTAGGAGAGAGAGAAGAAACTCTTTAGCATGATGCTCTTGCAAGTTTAGAGTGGTTTTTAGTTTATCTAAACTGGATGGCTCCCACTGTTTCTCGAATCCTTCCTCAAACCATAAAAGAAGAATTAGCCAGGACTATTCTCACCGTACAATACTTGCTTAACCGTTCAGCCAGGCTGGTGTCGATACTTCGAGGGAGGTTTTCCAACGCTTTCACGAAGTTCCTTAATTAAATAACCTCTTTTCTCTGGGGGCGTAACCCCGCTGACACTTTTCTGGACACCTACTAGGTTTATAGCATTGATCGTTAAGTGATGAATATCCTGATAAGTAGCATATACTCACAGTAGGATCGGGATCCAAATATCATCGTCTGATAATGTTGTAGGAATGCTACCAACATTCATCAAACTCAAAATGGTATGCATCTCTTTGCAAATTTCAGTTTCTTTAGAAATTCCCGATATAAGTTTTTGCCCCATGCTCTTATAACCTTGGCTTTGGTCAAAGTGTCATAAGTCACATGTCAAGTTCTACCCGTCATTATCTTGTCAATTTGAACCCAGCCGTATATACCCCTGACTTTGGTCAAATGGTAATACGACTGTCCCAAACCAACTTATCTATCTTATGCAACAAATGAAAACCCAGCAGCTACCAAACACTATGCCTTGACTTTGGCCAAAATGCATTGCTTGAATACTACTGAATACCCAAATGAAATGACGGAGGGCTACGACTGGTTTTGGCGAAACCGTGAACGTAGTGAACTTGATATAACCGAAGGAACCTGATAGCTTTTAAAAGGAGTGGTTAAATCTCCGCATTTAAAAATATCTGCTTTTAAAATTAACCGAGTGGTTTCTTTTAAATTGTTCCAACGATTTAAACTTGGTTTATTTTCTTTGCATTATAGATAATGCGTCCCATCATTAACCTATCATTGCAGAAAACAACGAAAATACAACGTCCTCTTATGCCATCCGCATTCGCCACGGGGTCCCGTCATCACCCGTTAGGTTACTTAACTAACGACAGAGCGGGGGCTGGGCTAGCGCGGGTGTAAAACATAAGTGACGTCTAAATAGCTATCATATATATAGATATTTTACATTCGTCTGACGCAATGATATTCATTCCAGAACACAGATAAACAATATTGGATTTGCAAGCAATCTGTATTTCTTTTGAGCCTGCAAGAAAAGACAGATTACACAGTTGTGATGAATAGCCGTTACCCCACCCTCGACCCCTACGGGTACGGCAAACTACCCACCCGGCAGTTTGTGTACCCCACCTTGGGTCAGTCCTAGGAGCAAAAACAGTAAAATGAAATAATACAACGGTGGCTACAACCGCAACCTGGATGTGCCCCGCAAAATAATATTACAACAAATTACATTTACAACAAATGAATTAAATAATAACCCATTGCAAAACCCCGGCTATACACCACAACAGTCCAATACAGTTTATATGCACAAACAGATATAACCATTTCAGAAATGTGCAACCCCCTGCCAACCGACATACTAGCAGTTAGGGGAGGTTTACGAACACATTAAACAATCACAGATATAATCCAATATGCAAATACTGTACAATTTCGATCGATTAAACATCTTTAATATTGCTCCAAAAACTGCTCTGTTAAACTGAAACCTGAGCAAAATTAAAATATTCCAGAAAATCCCAAATATCATACAGAAGCAACTCAAGAAAATTGGAATCCTGAATCGCCAACTCGGCGGCGGATCCGCGGCGACTCAGTAGACTGAGGCCGCGGTTCCGCGGCTAGTTTGGCGATTCAGGGGCCAATTTTTCTAGGGTGTTCTTATAATGTCTTAACAAGCTTTCTGAACGAACCTGAAAAATTTTAGGACATCATTTTAATTTCGACAGAAACTTGACAGATTTAGGGTTTTCCGGCTTCGTTTTTCCGTTCGAAATTCGTACAAATTTGCAATTAAGTTATTTATTGTTTAGCAAGGCTCCGATACCACTGTAAGTCGATGTAGTACACCCCAATACTTGTGGGGAGGCGGAATTTTCAAAAACGAACTTGTTTAGTGAACGAACATCGACTAACCGCTTGAATCGAAGCTAAACTATAAATAACCAAACACAAAGTGTTTCTAAACTACTGTGTTTAGGGATTATACCTAATGAACCAACTCCTTCGTCTTTACGATCTCCTTGTTCTCCTCGGCCTTCTCTAGGTAGTAGACGATCCACCCGAGAGCAAAACTCCAAGCTAAACCTCTAAACTTGAGGCAACTTACCTTCTTGGATTGCTAATCAAAGAAGCTAGGATGAAATAGAGTGATGGTTATGGATTGTTTAGTCTAACTAATCCTTTGATCTCAACACATGAGGTGTAAGGATTAGGGTTTGAAGATGAGAGCTTGAGGAGAGAGAAGATGATAATAATAATGAAATGAGAATAGTAAGTTATCATAATATAAATGAAGCATTCTCTTTTATCAACAAAAGAAAATAAGTGATGAATAAGCATGCTTCACAAATATCTAATGGTGATTCATTAGCATGACTCATTAAGCATTTATCATGCATTAATGATATGCATGAATCACCCTCATGACTCACTAAAATCATTTAATGCAAATGACACATAACCCTCCTTAGTCACCATCTTCTAGAAGCTTCTCGTACAATTACGAGAACGCCCCTCCAATCCGCAAAAATATGGAAAAACTTTAGACTGTAAAAATCCAATAACCGGATACCAGTAACTGGCTTAAACCAAAGCCGACTGGTAAAAACTGTCCGAAAGTCGTACGCGCGTAAACGCACGTATGTGTCCGAACCCTTGTCGTAAAACCATACGACCTCTATATCGTTTCGCCTGGAGTAGGAAAATCTCTGTGTGGGACTCTAGAGACTCGACTACTACGCTGGCAGTGGGTTTAACCACAGACCGCAAGCGGCACTAGCTGTACGTAACGGTCCCCAGGTAGTTGTCGATAAGAAGGCCGATGAGGAAACCCATCCGAACTCCTACTGAGTCTGATGTGACAATCTCCATACAGTCCGGTCCGTTCGTCCAAGACTATCGCATATCGGGCCTAGGGGGGCGGCAAGCGTCAGTCCCCTAATAGCGGTATAAGTCGTGTCGGAGGGAAGCCCATTACACCCTGAGAAACTACTGGAACCTACCAGCAAATCTCGCTTGCCCTGGCCAGGGACTTTGCGTAATGGCTCTCTGACACAGCACGATATCTACTCCCAATACCGGGAGGGACGAATCCTGTCTAACCGCCACTGCCTCCAAGTGCTCGGGACTGCACCCAACTGCTACCTGTTTGCACGACTCCTTTGAGCCGTGGTAGGGTAGCAATCTAAGAACAGTGGGACACACTCGAGGCGAAGTAGCAGTGTCAAGTCTGCGGACTACGCTGTACTCATGTCACCTGGGAACTGTTCACTGACGACTGGTATCAAACCAACCAACAGTTCCCTCTGAGTCCTGTCCGGTGTACCCGTAACCTAACGAGCACCTGTATACTATCTCTAGTACGACGTACTGACGGCTGTGGGACAGACCATCTCCCCAACTGGGATGAGAAGAGTACACACCAGTCTACTCCGGAATATCGATGCTCTGTCTCGATAATCCAACGACCAGGGACCTGAATAAGGATGTGCTTGTAGACTACCCAGCCCCCACTAGTGTGACTGCCATCACAACGCTGGTAGACAAGCAAGATCCTAAGAGCTCTATCAATACGTACACTCACATATTAAGATAGAAAAACCAAGTAGCATACTACCATGTTTAGCAAGACTGTTATATACATGTGAATATCCCAAGCTTCCATTAAGTAATATACAAACTAGTATGATACAGTAATGGCCTTCTGGGGCATAAACACTAACAATATCTAAGTGGATGTTAGGATTCTCACTAGGTGTAGTGAGATGGTATCAATCGATCCTGGGGAGAATCACTGGATAGCTTCCAGGGTGGTAAGGTCGACTGAATATCATTCACATGCATTGTCTTTACCCTCAGTCGAGGGACGGTATGTTGGAAGAGTTCCAAGCTAGATACCGTGACAAACTAGACGATAAAGGCTCGATACATCGCTACCAACAATACTACCGAAGAGGCAATCTGGGTGTATATAAGTTCATGAGATGAACTTCTTTCCTACCATTGTGTGACAAAGGAGTTGTGGTTTAGGCCTAGGAACCCCGTCCCATCAGTGATCCAGACATATTCTAAGGCAGTATCACATGATCATGGAGATGGTAGATCTCCATGGGATTGAGGTTAGGAGAGTAGACTTTGAGGTTAACATGGCGGATCCACTCACAAAGGCCTTTTCCCAGAGAGATACTTTTATGGGATGGTTGAGTATGAGATATTACAACCACTGCTATATGATGGCCCTAGTGCAAGTGGGAGATTGTTAGTTATATGTATGCCCTAGAGGCTATTACTGTGTAGGGTTCCTAGGCACTCTTGTGATGGTTCATAAGGAATCAACTATTCCCGAATAAAAAATTAGACGTGCCGAACAACCCAAAGCCGGGATCTTTGCTAGATTATTAGGGTTTAACATGCAAGTAAACATCTTTACTACTAAGTGTGAGGGATTACAACCTTTGTAGTCCGCTCCTTCGCTTCATAAGCTCCGAGTAGAAGTCCCTTCGCCGCGATCCACGATCTCCCGGACTCAAGAGAGGCTCCACGACTCGAACGATCCATGCTAGCTTGTAGTATTCCTTTTCTCCGATGATCTACGTCGAAGTTGCTATAACTCAAGCTCTCTCACTCTAATGAGGTGAACACCCTAATCTAATGGGCTAGATTAGATGAGGATGATGGAGTAGTATTTATGCTTTCTTTTTATATCAAATTCTCACAAGAAATCATCACAAAAGGAAAAACTAGTAAGCTTTCTCAAAAATTGAGAGAGAGGAAGATGATCATAAATGAGTTAATCCTTTTGTGATGAATAATAGAAATGAATATATGATTAATCATGGAACCATGGTCAAGGATGACTAGGTTAACCTTTGTAGAGAATAAACTAGGGATAGGGTTTGGTTGGGTTAAAACAATGAGTCATAAGAAAATATCTATCATAATATCTTCTTCATGACAAAAGGAAAAGTTCTAGAAGGTGCAAGAAACAACTAACCCTAATCAAGCCCTAACCTTGCTTAATCTCCACAAAACATGTTCCATTATTAATCATATCATGTTACTATAATATATATCACATATATATTATATATTTGTAACAAAAGAAAATAATATAATTAACATATATCGCATATATATCAATGCATTATCCGATGAGAAAATGAAATAATAAAGCGAGCCAATATTAGATAATGTAATACAATATATCATATATATTATTATACATTAAATCATCGAATCAACACTTGATCCGACAATCCGGCTATATCGAATATAACCGACTAATCTATCATGTACCGATTCATCGAATCAACACTTGATCCGATGACCCGGTTCATATCTAAATATCGCGAGAATATAATACGGTATCTCATATCGCATTATCCTCAGTCCTGCATATATCACATATGTGCATCTACTCTGTTTCGCCTGAGCCAAGAAACCTCTGTGTAGGACTCTAAAGAATCGTCAATACGCCGGTAGCAGGTGATGATCATATCAAACACCCACAAGCTGCAAGCGATCTGCTAAACGTAATAGCCACCCAGGTATTGAGCGATCAAAAGATCAATAAGCTAGCCTGTACATTCTCCTGTGAATCCAATCAGCAACACTCCCGTACAGTCCGGTCTCTTCGTTTGATATGTCGCATATCAAGTCTAGGGGTGGTATACGTCAGACCCCAGTAACCGATAAGTCATGTCGATGTGAGGCTCATAACGGGTCGAGAAACTACTAGTAACACTTACCAGTAAATCTCTATAGCAGCCCTGGCCAGGGACTTCCAGTTATAGCCAATCGAACACAGCACAACATCAACTCCCTATACCGGGAGAGACGAATTCCCTCCTATCGCTCATTGCCTCCATGTGATTCGGGACCGCACCCAAAAGCCACCGTTTTGCACGCCCTCTTGGACATGGTAAGGTGGAAATCAAAGTACAGTGGGAATCATACAAGACTCTATGACGATCTCGGGTCTACAGACTACCCTGTACCAGTGTCACCGGAGAACTGCCATCTGACGTATGGTATATCACCATCTGGGAGTTCTCGGCGAGTCCGTCCAGTGTACCCAGTCTCCACTGAGCACCCGTACACCATCCTTGATGTCCAACACCGATGTATATGGGATCATCCATCGCCCATCATATGGGTCAAGATGCGTATACGCTAGTCTACTCTGGTGTATCGATGCCCTGTCTCGATATACCCTCGACTAGGAACAGTTATAGGATGTACTTATCGACTACCGTGGCCCCACTAGTATGATCTCATCATAGTCCTAGTAGTCAAGTACAGATCCTAAGGGCTTTATCAACATGTGAGAGTAAGACAGTAAACCAGTACAAGTGAACATGTTAAGATAAAGTGAAACCAAATAGCATACTATCATGACGAGCAAGAAAGTCCTCTCTATATATATCTATGCATCAATTATAATATACATCATATGTACAACAATGGCCTCTAGGGCATATACATAACTAACAATCTCCCACTTGCACTATGGCCAGCTGCTGTAGTATCTCATACCTAGCATCCCGAATAATCTCTCAAACTGTATCTGGGGAATGGCCTTCGTGAGTGGATCCGCAGTGTTTTCCTTCGTATCTACTCTCCTGACCTCGATCTCCCGGCGATCAATTATCTCCCTGATCAGGTGATACCGCCTCAGAATATGTCTGGACTTTTGATGGGACCTGGGTTCCTTTGCTAACGCCACAGCTCCATTGTTATCGCAATACAGAGGTATTGGATGTTCAATGGATGGAACCACACCAAGTTCACTAATGAACTTCTTTATCCAGACAGCCTCTTTGGCAGCATCGTTGGCAGCGATGTATTCAGCCTCCATCGTCGAGTCTGCAACGGTATCCTGTTTGGAACTCTTCCAACATACCTCCCCTCCATTGAAGGTAAAGACAAATACCGAGTGCGACTTAGAGTCGTCCTTATCACTTTGGAAGATGGAATCGGTAAAGGACTCCATCCGGAGTTCTCTGTTACCATACACCAAGAAAATCTCCTTAGTCCTTCGCAAGTACTTGAGAATGTCTTCACAGCTACCCAGTGACTCTCTCCAGGATCTGCTTGATACCGACTCACTACACTTAGTGAGTATGCCACATCGGGTCTGGTACATAGCATCGCATACATGATAGAGCCTACTGCCGAAGCATAGGGTATCCCTTGCATGCGAGCTCTCTCCAAATCAGTCTTAGGAGACATCTCTTTGGAGAGAGTGAGTCCAGAGATCGTGGGTTGGTTCCCACGCTTGGATTCTTCCATACTAAACCTCTTTAGTATGGTGTCAATGTACCTGGATTGGGACAATCCCAGTATCCGTTTAGATCTATCTCTATAGATCATGATTCCCAATATGCAGGAGGCATCACCTAGATCTTTCATCGAGAATCTTTGTGATAAGAAGAGCTTGACTGATTGCAGCATAGGAATATCATTTCCTATCAAGAGTATGTCATCCACGTACAATACGAGGAAGAGAACCTTACTCTCTTCTACCTTCTTATAGATACAAGGTTCATCTATATTTTTGATGAAGTCAAACTCTTTGACTACAACATCAAAACAGATGTTCCAACTCCGCGATGCTTGCTTTAACCCATAAATGGATTTAAGCAGCTTGTACACCTTTCCGCTGCTCCCACTATCTACGAAGCCCTCTGGCTGAGTCATGTACACGCACTCTTCTAAATCACTGTTTAGAAAGGCGGTCTTAACATCCATTTACCAGATTTCGTAGTCATGGTATGCAGCAATGGCAAGTAAGATCCGGATGGACTTAAGCATAGCCACTGGAGAAAAAGTTTCGTCATAATCCACACCTGGTCGTTGACGAAAACCCTTTGCTACAAGTCTAGCTTTGAAAGTCTTAACTTTTCCATCCACACCAAATTTCTTTTTAAAGATCCATTTGCTCCCAATGGGTTTTACCCCCTCAGGAGCATTTTCCAAAGTCCATACTTTGTTGGTGTACATGAATTCCATCTCAGATCGCATTGCATCCAGCCATTACACAGAGTCACCACTTGTGATGGCCTGCTCGAAACTAGTCGGGTCATCATCTTCCATGATGCAATCCTCGCTTCCACCATCAATGAGAAAACCGTAGTATCTCTCAGGTGGATGAGAAACCCTACTAGATCGGCGGAGAGGTTGGGGTTCGTCGGGTACTACTGAATCCTCTGGTTCCAATAAATCATCAGTTGTAGTTTGTGGTGCTGGAACCTCTTCCAGCTCTACCTCTTTGCCACTAATTTCTTTTGCAAGAAATTCCTTTTTCAAAAAGGTGGCATGTTGAGCAACAAACACTTTTTGTTCCTCAGCGTGGGAGAAAAAATATCCTTGAGAATTCTTTGGATATCCCACAAACTTGCAAAGAACTGATCGTGCCTCCAGTTTGTCCGGATTTTGCCTTTTGACATAAGCCAAACAACCCCATATCTTAATTCGTTTAAAATATGGTCTCTTTCCACTCCATATCTCATATGGTATGGTAGGTACAAATTTAGATGAAACTAGATTCAATAGGTATATGGCTGTCTCAAGCACATACCCCCAGAAGGAAATAGGTAACTCAGCATCGCTCATCATAGAGCGCACCATATTTAATAGGGTGCGATTCCTCCTCTCCGATACACCGTTGTGCTGTGGTGTATAAGGAGGAGTAAGCTGAGAGAGAATCCCATTCTCTTTTAGATAATCTAGGAACTCATTGCTTAAGTATTCACCTCCTCGATCAGATCGAAGAACCTTAATACTTTTGCCCGTTTGGTTCTCTACTTCGTACTTATATTCTCTGAATTTCTCAAAAGCTTCAGACTTGTGTTTCAACAGGAACACATGCCCGTATCTAGAGAGATCATCAGTGAATGTAATGAAGTAGGAAGAACCGTTTCTGGCATGTGTAGACATAGGACCGCATACATCACTATGTACCAGTCCTAAGAGTTCTGTAACTCTTTCTCCGTGTCCACTAAACGGAGTTTTGGTCATTTTTCCTTTGAGACATGAATGGAAAGTATCATAAGATGATAATTCGAACGAATTCAAATATCCATTCTTATGTAACTTAGCTAGCCGTGTCGCATTGATATGACCAAGTCTACAATGCCACAAGAAGGATTCGTTCATTTCTGAAATTTTCCTCTTGTGTGTATTTTGTATATTGAGGACTGTATTTTGATTGAGAATGATTATGCCATTATGTAATGAGCCTGATGCAATCAACTTTTGATTTAGGAAGATGTTCATAACATTATCCTGTACTACAAAATTATATCCTTCTTTACTTAATAAAGAAACTGATATAATGTTGCACATCATGTTCGGTATATAATAGCACTCATTCAGAATCAGTGTATTACTACTTGGTAATACAAGGTGATATTCGCCAACTGCTTTGGCGGCAATACTTGCACCATTCCCTACTTGAACGGAATGATCACCTTTTCCCAGTTCTCTACCTTTCCGTAGCCCATGTAACAATTTACATATATGGGATCCTGATCCGGTATCTAATACCCAGGACGTAGGGTGAACTGAGAAACAGTTCTCAATAACTAACATACCCGAAGAAGGTGCATCAACATGCATGTTCTCCGTTTGGGCGGCATGAGAATCCAGATATTCTCCTATTCCCTGTTCAGTCTTATAACTCTTATAAGAAAGAATGGGACCAACGTTCCCCTGCTCAGTATAATAATCGGGTTCAGTCAATACATCCATATTATTGTCTTGATTATGGCCTGACATGGTCGCTACCTGGAGAGAGAGAGAAGAAAACACTTTAACGTATGCTCTTGAAAGATTAGATTGGTTATTATCTTATCTAATCAGGATGTCTCCCACTGTTTTTATCAAATCTTCCTTCAAACCCTAAAAGGTAAGATTAGCCGGGATTAATTACACCCTATAATTTCGTCAATCTTTCAGCCAGATCAGTGTCGGTACTTGAGGGAGGTTCCCCGTGCTTTCGCACAGACCTAATTAAAGTAAACCTCGTTTTCCCATAGGCGTAACCCCGTTAACACTTTTCTAGACACCTACTTGATCGGCTATTTGTCCTGTGTAAAACTCTCCCAGGAGTAACTCTTACTCGCAGTGGGTATCGGAATCCAACTATCTCATAGGAGGTATGCAATCTCATTGCAAATTTCAACACTTGAAATTCCCGATAATATTTTGCCCCTAGCGATCTATGACCTTGACTAAGTCAACAAACCATAAATCGCAAGTCAAGTTCAACCCGTACATTTCCCGATTGAATTAAACCCACCCGTACGACCCTTGACTGAGTCAACAAGGCCGTACGACTACCCTAATCCAATCACATCTCATGCTTTAGCAGATAAACATTATTTAGCTACCGTACACTACGCCTTGACTAAGTCAACAAACATAGCACGAATACTAAATAATATCTATTCTAAATGACGGAGGGCTACGCAGGTTTTTCAGAAAACCTTAAGCGTAATGAACTTGATATCGTCGTAGAATCAAGTGAATTTTGAAAAAGGAGTGTTTTTGAGGCTTTTCTAGTTTCGCTAAAGAGGTCACTCCCGGTGAAGGGATCTCGGCTCTTTCCCCATCGAATAAGGTACAGGATATATCATATATACCGCTATGCAAAGCAAGAACTATATAAGCTGTCAAAAACTAAACCGTAAGTTTGTAGCATCTGCAAATTTCGCTAAAGAGGTAACTCCCGGTGAAGGGATCTCGGCTCTTTCCTCATCGAATAAGGTGCAGGGTATATCATATATACCGCTATACAAAGCAAAACTGTAACTACACTTTTTTATAAAGTTTTGATTCCACAACATCTTTTAGGTTTCTTTTCTTTTTATTAATCTCATTAATAAATCCCATCAGTTTATGGTTCCTAAGCATCACAGAAGAAACGAAAGGAATAATATTTATATATCTGCACATATATATAGTATAAGCATCGTCTCAGGCAGTAATATGATCTCATCACAAAACATTGCAGCAGAAGAACATATATGAAATATTGGATATACTAGGATGTCCGTGTTTTTAATACGAGCCGGTATAAAACACGGATTCCACGGTCGCGATGAATAGCCAAACCCACATCCCTAGACCCTTACGAGAGCGGCAAGTAACACTGCCAATTCTAGGGTTAGAAGACCCGGTCTCGACTCCTCGAGATGGCCTCCCACTGGACCCTAGAACCCGGTTACTTGTGCTCCCCTCCTTGGGTCTACTTAATGCGGAAAAGTAAATAATATACACTGGTGACATCAACCCCATCCCGGAAGTGCCCCAATAAAAGAATATTACATACAAATGAATTTTACATGAATGAAAATAAAAACCCTCATCTCACATAAAAACCCCCGGCTATTCAGAACACGACGATCCAATATAACATATCACAACAACACATAATATCACATATCATCAACGTAAGTAAGTATGCATACACCGATCGTCGTAGATGTATAGCAACGAAGACCGGCAATACAACTACATACTACACTTACGGTCACAGAAAAGAAATTGTAAAACTACAACATTTGGAATCCATAATCACTTTAGACATCGTAAATCCGAAATATCACATACTTCTCATTTCATGCCTAACTCTATGAATTCCACATATTGTATCACATTCCAGATAAATAGACAGTATTAAACTTTCCGACCGGATAATCAAATACCCAAGATTTCCTAAATAGCTCAACACTTGAGCGGAGTTCAAATAATCCCAGAATATGTCACAGTACCGATGATCCAGCCGTAGAAGGGTCAAGCCAACGCCTCACATGTGGCACGCCGTAATGCCCCAAACCCTAAGGTTTAGAGGCAGTTCAAGACGGTCACATAATCGAGTTAAGGTTTGTGTTCTTCTAGAGGGTCCACCGCGTTACTTGCACATTTTTCCGAAAGATTTAAACCCAAGAAAAATTCAACACTTGAAGTTTTTCATGCCGGGAAAAAGTGAGTTAATGATATCCGCTCGAACATTTTAACAGTTTCTAAATATCCGGAAAACATTAAGAAATTAAATTTTCCGATCGAATCAACGATTACAAAATAAACCCCAGAATACTCAACACTTTAGTCGGTTTAAAAATACCCAGAAATATATAAAAGCACCCAAAGAAATTACTGTACAAAAATAAAAGCCCATATCTACAGTACGGCCGCGGATCCGCGGCCCAAGCGAGGTATGGCCGCAGTTACGCGGCGGTCCGTACGGATTGAGTCCTCGTTTTCTACAGAAATATTTATATTTGCCTGCTGATTTTTTTAGGTATTTTTAATTCAGAAAAATCACAGTTTTTAAAAAATGTCCAGAGAGGAGGTCGTTTTGACATTTCGGGGTTCGTTCGGAGTTTTAACTTCATATATGTAAGTCCACGTTGCGACCCCCGGTTCTTACGGGGAGGCGGAAACGGTATAAAAATCAAATTTTTAGCGCATGGGGCAACATGGACTAACAAAGTCGGGATCTTTTCCTAAACTAAAGCTAGCAAATAAGCTAAAGAGAGTTAGCTACTCGGAAAGATGGTTATACCTAAACTTGAACTCCTTCTTCTTCAAACTTTGTGGAGGTTGATGGTTCTTTCCTCGTAGCCTTCTTCCGTCGAAGATGGATCCACCTAAGGGTTCAACCTTTGGGCTCTTCCTCGAACTTTGAGTGAACTAGGATCTCCGGCTTGCTAAACCTTGAACCTAGAATGAGTAGAGAGTGTCTAGGGGTTGTTTTCTTTTCAAGGTGAGGGATTCTCAACACATGAGAAGGAATCACCTTGAGCTTGAGGAAGAAGAAGATGAAGTGAGGAGAGAGAATGCTTATGAAAGAATGAGCTCTCTTTTTCCTTTTTGCAACCATATCAAAAGAAAAAGAATTATCTAATTAGTAATAATAATTCAAATGAGAATAGTTGATGGTTGTTTTGGAATGACCACTATCATACTTCATTAAATGAATGTTGGCAAGAATCAAGGAGCATCCTTGCTAAATAATGATGATGGTCAAACATTCAACCATGGTCAACAAGTCAACCATGGTCAACTAGTCAACAAAACCAACCATAACATAATTTCATTTAATTACTATTATTAATAGATATCTCACTAATTCATTAGGGTTTGGAAAAAAGACGACTGTCAACTGTGCATGCGCACCCGTTCCGAAACCCTAATGAAAAACCTCTTCTTCCGCCTCAGACAACTGTGCATACACACCTGCATTCTTGTTCCGATGAACATGAATACTGAGAGATAAAAGTAACCCCAAAACATATACCAGTATCCGGCTCAAACCAGAGCCCGCTGGCAATAGACGTCCGGACTCCAAACGTGCACAAGTGCGCGGATGAGAACGAACCCTGTCACAAAACCATGCGACCTCTACTCTGTTTTGCCTAGAGGCGAATACCCTCTGTGTGGGACTCTAAAGTCTCGACACTATGCTGGCAGTGGGTTTAACCACAGACCGCAAGCGGCACTAGCTGTGCGTAACGGTCCCCAGGTAGATGCCGACAAGAAGGCTGACGAGGTGAAACCCCATCTGTACTCCTACTGAGTCTGAATGTGACAGTCTCCGTACAGTCCGGTCTGTTCGTCTGATACATCGCATGTCGGGCCTAGGGGGCGGTAAAACGTCAGTCCCCTAATAGCGGTACAAGTCGTGTCGGAGTGAAGCCCAAAACACCCTGAGATAACACTGGAAACCTACCAGTATATCTCGCTTGCCCTGACCAGGGACTACTCGTGTAATGGCTCTCCTAGACACAGCGCGATGTCAACCCCCAATACCGGGAGAGACGAATCCTGTCTAACCGGCACTGCCTCCAAGTGCTTCGGGACTGCACCCAACCACTACCTGTTTGCACGACTCCTTTGAGCCGTGGTAGGGTAGTGATCAAAGTGCAGTGGGAACACACTCGAGGCGAAGTGCCAGTGTCAAGTCAGCGGACTAAGCTGTACTCATGTCACCTGGGAACTGATGACTGACGATAGGTATAATACCAACCTGTCAGTTCCCGACGAGTCCTGTCCAGTGTACTCGTAACCCAACGAGCACCCGTATACTATCTCCAGCACGACGTACTGATGGCTGTGGGACAGAACATCTCCCACACTGGGATGAGAAGCGCATACGCTAGTCTACTCCAGAGTATCGATGCCCTGTCTTGATAGTCCTGCGACTAGGGACCTGTATAAGGATGTGCTTATAGATTACCCAGCCCCCACTAGTGTGACTGCCATCACAACGCTGGTAATCAAGCAAAGATCCTAAGGGCTCCACTAATGCGTATAAGTGATATACTGAAATAAACACAAGTACACATTGAAGTAGAAACAAACCAAGTAGCATACTACTATATTGAGCAAGATTGTTTATACAAGGTGAATATCCCAAGCTTCCATTAAGTAATATACAAACTAGTATGATACAGTAATGGTCTCTAGGGCATATACACTAACAATCTCCCACTTGCACTAAGGCCATGTAGTGGCGTATCGAAGACCTATCATCTCGATCAGCCGCTCGAACTGAGTCTGGGGTAGGGCCTTGGTGAATGGATCTGCAGTGTTCTCTTCTGAAGCAACCCTCCGAACCTCGATCTCCTTGCGATCCACGATCTCCCTGATCAGGTGATACCGCCTCAAGATGTGCCTGGATCTCTGATGGGACCTGGGTTCCTTCGCTAAAGCTATAGCCCCGTTGTTGTCGCAATACAGAGGTATTGGGTCAACAATGGACGGAACCACCTGAAGTTCTTTTAAGAACTTCCTCATCCAGACAACTTCTTTTGCGGCATCAGATGCAGCAATGTATTCCGCTTCCATAGTCGAGTCTGCAACGGTTTCCTGTTTGGAGCTCTTCCAACACACCGCCCCTCCATTGAGGGTAAAGACAAAACCCGACACGGACTTGGAATCATCCTTGTCACTCTGGAAGCTGGAGTCAGCAAAGGCCTCGATCTGGAGGTCTTTTCCGCCATACACCAAGAACATCTCCTTAGTCCTTCTCAGGTACTTGAGAATGTTCTTTACCGCTATCCAGTGTTTCTCCCCAGGGTTTGACTGATACCGGCTTACCACACTCAGTGCATAAGCTACATCCGGTCTGGTACACAACATCGCATACATTATAGAGCCTACCGCAGAAGCGTAGGGTATAATAGACATGCGATCCCTCTCCAAATCAGTCTTGGGAGACATCTCTTTAGAGAGGGTGATCCCGTGACAAGCCGGTAGGTTACCGCGCTTGGAATCTTCCATACTGAATCTTTTCATTATGGTGTCGATGTACCTGGACTGAGAAAGTCCTAATATCCTCTTGGATCTATCACGATGGATCCGGATCCCCAGGATGTATGAGGCATCACCCAGGTCTTTCATGGAGAACCTGTGTGACAAGAACCCCTTGACAGATTGTAGCATAGGAATGTCATTTCCTATTAAGAGAATGTCATCCACGTATAAAACGAGGAATACTACAGTTCTCGCTACAAATCTACTATAGATGCATAGTTCATCTGGATTTTTGATAAAGCCAAATTCCTTGACCGTCTCATCAAAACAGATGTTCCAACTCCGCGATGCCTGCTTTAGTCCATAGATGGACTTAAGCAACTTGCACACCTTTCCGTTGCTCCCACTCTGAATGAAACCCTCTGGCTGATCCATATAGACACACTCCTCTAAATTTCCATTCAGAAAAGCGGTCTTTACGTCCATCTGCCAAATCTCATAATCGTGGAAGGCAGCAATGGCAAGAAGGATCCGAATGGATTTCAGCATAGCCACTGGAGAAAAGGTTTCGTCATAGTCCAAGCCAGGTCTTTGACGGAAACCCTTTGCTACAAGTCTAGCTTTATAGGTCTCAACCTGTCCATCTACACCAATCTTCCTTTTGAAGATCCACTTGCATCCTACGAGTTTTACCCCGTCTGGAGCAATGTCCAACGTCCATACTTTGTTGGTGTACATGGACTCCATTTCGGTCCGCATTGCATCCAGCCATTTTACCGAGTCAACGCTCTGAACGGCCTGCTGGAAGCTAGTAGGCTCATCATAATCTATGATGCAATCCTCTCTATCCCCGTCTATGAGAAAACCGTAGTATCTCTCAGGCGGATGAGACTGCCTACTACTCCTGCGGAGCGGCGTAGGAATGTCCTGTTCATTTGAACCATCTGGTTCCACTAAGCTTTCAGTAATAGCTCGTGGTTCTGGAATTTCTTCCAGTTCTACTGTGCTCCCACTTATCTGGTTTTCCAAAAACTCAGTTTCCAAGAAGTAGGCATGACGAGAAACAAGAACTTTTTGTTCCTCTTCACAGTAGAAGAAATATCCCTTGGAGTTCTTTGGATATCCCACGAACTTACACTGTACTGAGCGTGCCTCGAGCTTGTCCGCATGCTGCTTTTTAACAAAAGCTGGACATCCCCATGTCTTAATGTGCTTAAGATAGGGTCTCTTCCTACTCCACATCTCATATGGTGTGGTAGGCACAGTCTTAGTAGGAACTCGGTTCAAAAGGTACGCAGCTGATTCTAGCGCATACCCCCAGAATGATCGCGGTAACTCAGCGTTGCTCATCATGGACCGTACCATATCTAATAGGGTTCGGTTCCGTCTCTCCGATACACCGTTGTGTTACGGAGTGTATGGAGGAGTAAGCTGAGAGAGAATTCCGTTCTCTTTTAAATAATTCAGGAACTCGGCACTTAAGTATTCTCCACCTCGATCCGATCTTAGAATCTTGATACTTTTGCCGGTCTGTTTCTCTACTTCATTCTTATATTCCTGGAACTTTTCAAAGGCTTCGGACTTATGTTTCATTAAGAAGACATAACCGTACCTTGAAAAGTCATCCGTAAAAGTAATGAAGTAAGAGTAACCGCTTCGCGCATGTGTAGACATTGGACCGCACAGGTCGCTGTGTACGAGTCCCAAGAGCTCGCTCGCTCTTTCTCCGTGTCCAGTGAACGGAGTCTTTGTCATCTTTCCCATGAGACAAGATTCACAAGTGGCATAAGACTGATACTCGAAAGGATCCAAGTATCCTTCTTTATGTAACTTAGTCAACCGTGTCGCATTGATGTGACCCAGTCTACAATGCCATAAGAAAGCCTGATTGATATCTGGAGACTTTCTTTTGTGTGTATTCTGGACATTGAAAATCTGTGGTTGGTTCAATACGTATATACCATTGCTCAGTGTACCAGACCCAATCAGAACTTGATTAAGGTGAATGTTTACAACATTACTTACAAACGCAAATTCATAACCTTCTTTAGAAACCAAAGATACAGAAATGATATTACAAGTTGCGTTGGGTACAAAAAAGCAATTACGCAAAACCAAAACATGCCCATCTGACATTCCCAGGTGATAGTCCCCCACGGCTTTAGCATCCATGCTAGCTCCGTTCGCAACTCTGAGGGTCATGTCACCTGCCTTCAAAAATCTACGGTTTCTCAACGCCTGCAAAGAATTACAGATATGAGATCCTGATCCGGTATCCAATACCCAGGAAGTAGAGTTTATAGAAAGACAGTTTTCAATAACATACACACCTGAAGCTGAAGCCGCAACCTGCTTCAGTTCCTGTGTCCTGGCCTTCCAAGTCCTGCAATCTTTCTTCCAGTGTCCACTCTTGTGACAATAGAAGCATTCCTCTTTACCCACAAGCTTCCCCGCAATCTTTGTTGCCATTTCTTTTCCCTTCGTACCCACTTTACTAACACGGCCTCTTGGTTTGGCGGGGGCTTTCCTCCTCTTTCCCTTGGCTTTTGCTTTGGACCTAGAGGAAGAAGATCCTCCTACAAACAAAACGGGTGTTTCCCTACCCTTCTGTAGGGTGCCCTCTGCGCTCCTCAGCATGTTGAGGAGTTCTGAAAGTTCAACTTCCTTTTCTTGCAAGTTGAAATTCAGTATGAACTGGGCGTAAGTGGATGGAAGGGACTGGAGAATTAAATCCGTATAGAGTTCACTGTCCAACGTGGTCCCAAGTTCCGCGAGCTCCTCAGTGTAGCCAATCATCTTAAGCACGTGGTCCGCTACCGATGATCCGACGGCCAACTTTGTCGAAAACAACTTCTTCGACACTTCGTATCTTGCGATACGAGACTGCTCTCCATACAGTTCTTTTGTATGAAGAAATATGGATTCCAAATCCATATTCTCGTGCCTCCTCTGATGTTCGTTGTCTATCGAGGCAAGTACGAGGCACCTGGCCTTCGCGCTGTCAATCTCCCAAGTCTTACGGATTTCCTTATCCGCGACGCTGGAGGTAGGACCTGGGACGGGGGGAGCTTTGGTGGTAAGAAGATACCCCAGCTTGTCGTAAGTGATTGCCAACTTGACATTCCTGAGCCAATCTTTGTAGTTTGGCCCTGTCAGTATGTTTTTATCTAGAAGTAACTTAAGTCCAGTCATTTCGATTTGGTCGCTGCAGGGGGAGAGAGAAGAAACACTTTAGCACGATGCTCTTGCAAGTTTAGAATGGTTTTTAATTTGTCTAAACAGGATGGCTCCCACTGTCTCTCGAATCCCTCCTCAAACCACAAAGGAAGAATTAGCCGGGATCAATCCCACCGCACAATACTTGCTTAACCGTTCAGCCAGGCCAGTGCCGGTACTTCGAGGGAGGTTTTCCAACGCTTTCGCGAAATTCCTTAATTAAATAACCTCTTTTCCCTGGGGGCGTAGCCCCGCTAACACCTTTCTAGGCACCTACTAGGTTTATAGCATTGATCGTTTAGTGAAAAATTTCCCGAGGAGTAGCATATACTCACAGTAGGATCGGGATCCAAATATCATTGCGTGACGAAACTGAAGGAATCCTACCAGAATCATCACACTCCAAATGGTATGCAAAGCAAGCAAGTTTCAGTACTTATGAAACTCCCGATGTGGATTTTTGCCCCATGCTCTTATGACCTTGACTTTGGCCAACAAATCATAAGTCACGTGTCAAGTTCTACCCGTCATTCTCCAGGTTAATTTGAATCCACCCGTACCTACCCTTGACTTTGGCCAACAAGGCAGTACGACTGTTCCAAACCAACGCATCTATCTATGCTGCACATGAATACCCAATAGCTACCAATCACTATGCGTTGACTTTGGCCAACAAACACAGCTTGAATACTATTGACTATTCATGTGAAACGACGGAGGGCTACGAATGGTTTTGGCGAAACCGTGAACGTAGTGAACTTGATATAATCGATGGAACGAGATAGCTTTTAGAAGGAGTGGCTCAAGCTCCGCATTTAAAAGTTAGTTTTGAAAAGAACCAAGTGGTTTTTCGAAAGTGTTACAACGACTTTAGCTTGGTTTATTATCTTGCATTAGTTCTTTTAATGCGTGATATTCTTGCATTAGTTCTTTTAATGTGTCCCATCATTTAATCCTACCATTGCAGAAAACAACCAAAATATGACGTACGCTTATGCCATATGCATTCGCCACGGGGCCCCGTCATCACCCGTTAGGTTACTTAACTAACGACAGAGCGGGGGCTGGGCTAGCGCGGCTGTAAAACATAAGCAACGCCTAAATAGAAAGCAATGATTGACATTACAGATCACAGATGAATACATTGGATATACTAGCAATCCGCAATCCTTTCGAGCCTGCAACGAAAAGCGGATTACACGGTCGCGGTGAATAGCCAATATCCCACCCAAGACCCCTACGGGTGCGGCAAACTACCCGCCAAGTACTCGGCAGTTTGTGCACCCCTCCATGGGTCTATCCTAGGACCAAAAACAGTAAAAAGAATTATACAATGACGGCTACAACCCCGACCCGGTTGTGCGGCCAAACAAATAATAATATTACATCAATTTACATTTACAATGAATGAAAGAAAAACAAAAGCTCATCTCACATCCACCCCGGCTATTCACCCGCGACAGTCCAACACATTCATATACACATTCCAATATCAAACACAGATCATGTATAACCCCGACCAATCGACTTATAGCGATTAGCCGACGTTCAATACATGCAAACATCACAGATATAACCAACATAGCCAAAGTGTAGCGAAGTTCGAAAAAAATACGGATTTATAGGACCCTAAAAGTAAATTTCTGTTCTGGAAAATCTGGGAACATATAACATATTTGAAAAATCCCAAAACCCTACCAGAAGAACACTGCACAAAACACGATCTCATGAAGTGCCCAAACGGCGGCGGATCCGCGGCTAGATGAACAGGTGAGGCTGCGGATAGGCGGCGCTTTGAAGGAATCATGGGATCGTTTTTGGTGGGTGTTCTCAGAAAACCCTGAGCCAATTTTAGGAGTATAAAGTTTTTCATTTAGAGCAGAAAAAATTTCAACAGAAACTTAGGGTTTTAGTTTTTCCGGTTTTGCGATTTTTCGGTTTCGAACTTCCATACACTTCGCTACCAAGCTAGTTTAAGTTTAGTTAGGCTCTGATACCGCTGTAAGTCCACGTTGCGACCCCCGGTTCTTAAGAGGAGGCGGAAACGGTATAAAAATCAAATTTTTAGCGCATGGGGCAACATGGACTAACAAAGTCGGGATCTTTTCCTAAACTAAAGCTAGCAAATAAGCTAAAGAGAGTTAGCTACTCGGAAAGATGGTTATACCTAAACTTGAACTCCTTCTTCAAACTTTGTGGAGGTTGATGGTTCTTTCCTCGTAGCCTTCTTCCGTCGAAGATGGATCCACCTGAGGGTTCAACCTTTGGGCTCTTCCTCGAACTTTGAGTGAACTAGGATCTCCGGCTTGCTAAACCTTGAACCTAGAATGAGTAGAGAGTGTCTAGGGGTTGTTTTCTTTTCAAGGTGAGGGATTCTCAACACATGAGAAGGAATCACCTTGAGCTTGAGGAAGAAGAAGATGAAGTGAGGAGAGAGAATGCTTATGAAAGAATGAGCTCTCTTTTTCCTTTTTGCAACCATATCAAAAGAAAAAGAATTATCTAATTAGTAATAATAATTCAAATGAGAATAGTTGATGGTTGTTTTGGAATGACCACTATCATACTTCATTAAATGAATGTTGGCAAGAATCAAGGAGCATCCTTGCTAAATAATGATGATGGTCAAACATTCAACCATGGTCAACAAGTCAACCATGGTCAACTTCAACAAAACCAACCATAACATAATTTCATTTAATTACTATTATTAATAGATATCTCACTAATTCATTAGGGTTTGGAAAAAAGACGACTGTCAACTGTGCATGCGCACCCGTTCCGAAACCCTAATAAAAAACCTCTTCTTCCGCCTCAGACAACTGTGCATACACACCTGCATTCTTGTTCCGATGAACATGAATACTGAGAGATAAAAGTAACCCCAAAACATATACCAGTATCCGGCTCAAACCAGAGCCCGCTGGCAATATCCGTCCGGACTCCAAACGTGCACAAGTGCGCGGATGAGAACGAACCCTGTCACAAAACCATGCGACCTCTACTCTGTTTTGCCCAGAGGCGAATACCCTCTGTGTGGGACTCTAAAGACTCGACACTACGCTGGCAGTGGGTTTAACCACAGACCGCAAGCGGCACTAGCTGTGCGTAACGGTCCCCAGGTAGATGCCGACAAGAAGGCTGACGAGGTGAAACCCCATCTGTACTCCTACTGAGTCTGAATGTGACAGTCTCCGTACAGTCCGGTCTGTTCGTCTGATACATCGCATGTCGGGCCTAGGGGGCGGTAAAACGTCAGTCCCCTAATAGCGGTACAAGTCGTGTCGGAGTGAAGTCCAAAACACCCTGAGATAACACTGGAAACCTACCAGTATATCTCGCTTGCCCTGGCCAGGGACTACTCGTGTAATGGCTCTCCTAGACACAGCGCGATGTCAACCCCCAATACCGGGAGAGACGAATCCTGTCTAACCGGCACTGCCTCCAAGTGCTTCGGGACTGCACCCAACCACTACCTGTTTGCACGACTCCTTTGAGCCGTGGTAGGGTAGTGATCAAAGTGCAGTGGGAACACACTCGAGGCGAAGTGCCAGTGTCAAGTCAGCGGACTAAGCTGTACTCATGTCACCTGGGAACTGATGACTGACGATAGGTATAATACCAACCTGTCAGTTCCCGACGAGTCCTGTCCAGTGTACTCGTAACCCAACGAGCACCCGTATACTATCTCCATCACGACGTACTGATGGCTGTGGGACAGACCATCTCCCACACTGGGATGAGAAGCGCATACGCTAGTCTACTCCGGAGTATCGATGCCCTGTCTCGATAGTCCTGCGACTAGGGACCTGTATAAGAATGTTCTTATAGATTACCCAGCCCCCACTAGTGTGACTGCCATCACAACGCTGATAATCAAGCAAAGATCCTAAGGGCTCCACTAATGCGTATAAGTGATATACTGAAATAAACACAAGTACACATTGAAGTAGAAACAAACCAAGTAGCATACTACTATATTGAGCAAGATTGTTTATACAAGGTGAATATCCCAAGCTTCCATTAAGTAATATACAAACTAGTATGATACAGTAATGGCCTCTAGGGCATATACACTAAAAGTATACACGTCGCCTAATGCTCTAGCTAGGCTCTGATACTACTGTAGGACTCCTAGGCACTCTTGTGAGGGTTCATAAGGCATCAACCATGCCCGAATAAAAAATTAGACGTGCCGAACAACCCAAAGCCGGGATCTTTGCTAGATTATTAGGGTTTAACATGCAAGTAAACATCTTTACTACTAAGTGTGAGGGATTACAACCTTTGTAGTCTGCTCCTTCACTTCATAAGCTCCGAGTAGAAGTCCCTTCACCGCGATCCACGATCTCCCGGACTCATGAGAGGCTCCACGACTCGAACGATCCATGCTAGCTTGTAGTATTCCTTTTCTCCAATGATCTACGTCGAAGTTGCTATAACTCAAGCTCTCTCACTCTAATGAGGTGAACACCCTAATCTAATGGGCTAGATTAGATGAGGATGATGGAGTAGTATTTATGCTTTCTTTTTATATCAAATTCTCATAAGAAATCATCACAAAAGGAAAAACTAGTAAGCTTTCTCAAAAATTGAGAGAGAGGAAGATGATCATAAATGAGTTAATCCTTTTGTGATGAATAATAGAAATGAATATATGATTAATCATGGATCCATGGTCAAGGATGACTAGGATAACCTTTGTAGAGAATAAACTAGGGCTAGGGTTTGGTTGGGTTAAAACAATGAGTCATAAGAAAATATCTATCATAATATCTTCTTCATGACAAAAGGAAAAGTTCTAGAAGGTGCAAGAAAGAACTAACCCTAATCAAACCCAAACCTTGCTTAATCTCCACAAAACATGTTCCATTATTAATCATATCATGTTACTATAATATAAATCACATATATATTATATATTTGTAACAAAAGAAAATAATAAAATTTGCATATATCGCATATATATCAATGCATTATCCGGTGAGAAAATGAAATAATAAAGTGAGCCAATATTAGATAATGTAATACAATATATCATATATATTATTATACATTAAATCATCGAATCAACACTTGATCCGACAATCCTGCTATATCGAATATAACCGACTAATATATCATATACCGATTCATCGAATCAACACTTGATCCGATGACCCGGTTCATATCTAAATATCGCGAGAATATAATACGGTATCTCATATCGCATTATCCTCGGTCCTGCACATATCACATATGTGCCTCTACTCCGTTTTTCCTGAGCCAAGAAACCTCTGTGTAGGACCCTAAAGAATCGTCAATACGCCGGTAGCAGGTGATGATCATATCAAACACCCACAAGCTGCAAGCGGTCAGCTAAACGTAACAGCCACCCAGGTATTGAGCGATCAGAAGATCAACAAGCTAGCCTATACGTTCTCCTGTGAATCCAATCAGCAACACTCCCGTACAGTCCGGTCTCTTCGTCTGATATGTCGCATATCAAGTCTAGGGGCGGTAAACGTCAGACCCCAGTAACCGATAAGTCGTGTCGATGTAAGGCTCATAAAGGGTCGAGAAACTACTAGTAACACTTACCAGTAAATCTCTATCTCAGCCCTGGCCAGGGACTTCCAGTTATAGCCAATCGAACACAGCACAACATCAACTCCCTATACCGGGAGAGACGAATCCCCTCCTATCGCTCATTGCCTCCATGTGATTCGGGACTGCACCCAAAAGATACCGTTTTGCACGCCCTCTTGGACGTGGTAAGGTGGAAATGAAAGCACAGTGGGAATCACACAAGACTCTATGACGATCTCGGGTCTACAGACTACCCTGTACCAGTGTCACCGGAGAACTGCCATCTGACGTGTGATATATCACCATCTGGGAGTTCTCGGCGTGTCCGTCCAGTGTACCCAGTCTCCACTGAGCACCCGCACACCATCCTTGATATCCAACACAGATGGATATGGGATCATCCATCGCCCATCATATGGGTCAAGATGCGTATACGCTAGTCTACTCTGGTGTATCGATGCCCTGTCTCGATATACCCTCGACTAGGAACAGCTATAGGATGTACTCATCGACTACCGTGGCCCCACTAGTATGATCTCATCATAGTCCTAGTAGTCGAGTACAGATCCTTAGGGCTTTATCAACATGTGAGAGTAAGACAGTAAACCAGTACAAGTCAACATGATAAGATAAAGTAAAACCAAATAGCATACTATCATGACGAGCAAGAAAGTCCTCTCTATATATATCAAAGCATCCATTATAATATACATCATATGTACAACAATGGCCTCTAGGGCATATACATAACTAACATACTGTACATGAGATGTATATTGTAGTGGATACTTAGGCATATATAGGGAGGACTTTCTTGCTCAATATGATAGTATGCTATCTGGTTACTCTTTATCTTAACATGTAGACTGATTGTCTCTCTGTTACATGTTGGTAAAGCACTTAGGATGTGTACTTGACTACCTGTATTATGATGCGGATCATACTAGTGGGACAATGGTAGTCGGTAAGTACATCCTTTAATGTCTTTAGTCATGGGTATATCAATACGGGGCATCGATATACCAGAGTAGACTAGCGTATAGCTTCTCGACCTATGTAGATGGGCGATGGATGATCCCATATCCATTGGTGTTTGACATCAGAGATTGTATACGGGTGCTCAGTGGAGACAGGGTACACTGGACGAACTCGCCGAGAACTTCCAGATGGTATTATACCTCACGTCAGATGGAAGTTCTCTGGTGACACTGGTACAGGTTAGTCTGTCGACCCGAGATCGTCATAGAGTCTTGTGTGATTCCCACTGTGCTTTAATTTCCACCACCACGGTCAAGAGATCGTGCAAAAAGGTGGTTTTTGGGTACAGTCCCTAGTCACATGGAGGCAATGAGCGATAGGAGGTGATTCGTCTCTCCCGTATTGGGGGTTGATGTTGCGCTGTGCTCGATTGCCTATAATAGGAAGTCCCTGGCCAGTGCTGTTTCTGAGATTTACTGGTAAGTGTTATCAGTAGTTTCTCGACCCGTTATGAGCCTCACATCAGCACGACTTATCGAGTTATTGGGGTCTGACGTTTAATACCCCCAGACGAGATATGCGACATATCAGACGAAGAGACCGGACTGTACGGTAGTGTTACTGATTGGATTCGCAGGAGTATGAGCAGGCTTGCTTGTTGATATTCTGATCGCTCAATACCCGGGTGGCCATTACGTTTAGCAGACCGCTTGCGGCTTGTGGGTGTTTGATATGATCATCACCTACTGCTGGCGTATTGACGAGTCTTTAGAGTCCTACACTGAGGTTTCATGGTTCATGCGAAACGAAGTAGGAGCACATACGTGATATGTGAGGGACCGAGATTAATGCGCATATGTGATACCGCATTCTATTCTCACGATTTGTGACATCGGTCGGTTATATGTGATATAGCCGGGTTATCGGATCAAGTGTTAATTCGATAAGTTGTTACATTTGATATTAGTCGGTTATATGTGATATAGACGGATTATTAAATCAAGTGTTGATTTAATAATTTAATGTATAATTGTATATTTGATATACTAGATTACATTAACTAATATTAGCTCACTTAAACATTTCTTTTTCTCACTTGTGTGCATTAGTGTATATGTGATATATATTAATGTACAACTTTTTGTGTCATGCTAAATGCCACATGAGACATGGGTGTATGAGACTTACACCATACTAATAATAATGATAAGGTTTTATTTATCTAAAGTAAATCAAAATTAATGGAGTTTAGTCACATGGTTAAAGCTTGTAGAAGCTTGTGGAACCATTAACCAAGTCCACTCTTTTTATTTTACTTGTAGATATTTATTAACCTAACCATTATTGTTAGCCATGGTTTAATATCTACATGGGTTAGTGTATGACACTAACTCACCCATGGTTGCTATTCTCGCCTCATTAGTTCATTTTCTCATTTCTTCACTTGAGCTTCTTCTTCCTCATGAGAAAAGCTCACTAGCTTTAAAAATGGTGAGAAAATATTGTGAGAAAATAAAATCTAAAGTGAGCCCATTTCCTATTTCATCATCCTCTACTACTTGCCATTTAGTTTAGGGTGTTTACTTCACTAATTTCACAATTAGTGAAGAGGTAGCATGAGCTTGAGCCTCCTCGACGTAGATCATCTTCGGCCTCGAAGACTTCAAGCAAGCTTGTTCATTTCTCCGGGAGAACCCTTTCTAGAGTTCGGGAGATCACAACTCGCAGCGAAAGGACTACTACACGGAACTTTTGAAGTGAAGGACCGGTCTACAAAGGTTGTATTTCTCATTCACTTAGATGTAAATCAGTTTACATATAGTTTAGCTCCTAAAACTCTAGTTAGATCCTTGGTTCGGGTTGTTTGGCACACTAAATTTTTTTAATATAGCATGTTTGATGCCTTGTGAAACCTTGTGGTTGTGCCAAAGAAACCTGCAGAGAACTAGGAATTGGTAATCATTCCGTACTAGTAGGGAATGGTGCAAATGTTGCATCCAAAGCAGTTGGAGAATATCATCTTGTATTACCAAATGGTAATACATTGATTCTGAACGAATGCTATTACATACCGACCCTGATATGCAATCTTGTATCAGTTTCTTTATTAAGTAAAGAAGGATATAATTTTGTAGTACAGGATAATGTTATGAACATCTTCCTGAATCAAAAGTTGATTGGATCAGGCTCGTTAAATAATAGCATATACATTCTAAATCAAACCACGGTTCTTAACGTACAAAACACACACGAGTGGAAGAGTTCAGAAATGAAAGAATTCTTCTTGTGGCATTGTAGACTAGGTCATATCAATGCGAAACGATTAGCTAAGTTACATAAGGATGGATATTTGAATCCGTTCGAACTATCATCTTATGAAACCTGCCTGTCATGTCTCAAAGGAAAGATGACCAAAACTCCGTTTACTGGACACGGAGAAAGAGTTACGGAACACTTGGGACTGATACATAGTGATGTATGCGGTCCCATGTCTACACATGCCAGGAATGGTTCTTCATACTTCATTACATTCACTGACGATCTCTCAAGATACGGACATTCGTTCCTGTTGAAATACAAGTCTGAAGCTTTTGAGAAATTCAAAGAATATAAGCTTGAAGTTGAGAACCAAACGGGTAAAATTATTAAAATCCTACGATCTGATCGGGGAGGAGAATACTTGAGCACGGAATTCTGTGACTATCTAAAAGAGAATGGGATTCTCTATCAGCTTACTCCTCCATATACACCACAGCACAACAGTGTATCGGAGCGGAGGAATTGCACCCTATTGGATATGGTGCGCTCTATGATGAGCACCGCTAAGTTACCTATTTCCTTTTAGGGTTATTCTCTTGAGACAGTGGCATAACTATTGAATAGAGTTCCAACCAAGTCGGTGCCTACCACTCCATATAAGATATGGAATGGGAAGAGACCATCTCTTAAATGAGTTAAGATATGGTGTTGTCCGGCCTATGTTAAAAAGAAAAATCCGGACAAGCTCGAGGCAAGATCAGCTCTATGTAAGTTTGTGGGATATCCAAAGGATTCCTATGGATATATTTTCTACCACGCTGAGGAATAAAAGGTGTTTGTTTCTCAATACGCCACCTTTTTAGAAAAGGAATTTCTTGTAAAAGGAATTAGTAGCAAAGAGGTAGTGTTGGAAGAAGTTCCAGCAGCACAAACTACAACTGATGATTTAGTGGAACCAGAGGATTCGATAGCTCCCAACGAAGCTCAGCCTCTCCGCCGATCTAGTAGGGTTCCTCATCCACCTGAGAGATACTATGGTTTTCTCATTGATGGTGGGAGCGAGGATTGCATCATCGAAGATGATGACCCAACTAGCTTCGAGCAGGCCATCACTAGTGGGGACTCGGTGAAATGGCTGGATGCAATGCTATCTGAGATGGAATCCATGTACACCAACAAAGTATGGACATTGGAAGTTGCAAAATCCATTGGGAGAAAATGGATCTTTAAAAATAAACTTGGTGTAGATGGAAAATTTGAGACTTTCAAAGCTAGACTTGTTGCAAAAGGTTTTCGTCAACGACCAGGTGTGGATTATGATGAAACTTTTTCTACTGTGGTTATTCTTAAGTCCATACGGATCCTACTTTCCATCGCTGCATACCATGACTATGAAATCTGGCAGATGGATGTTAAGACCACCTTTCTAAATGGTGATTTAGAAGAGAGCGCGTACATGACTCAGCCAGAGGGCTTCGTGGACAGTGGGAGCAGCGGAAAAGTGTGCAAGCTGCTTAAATCCATCAATGGGTTAAAGCATGCATCGCGGAGTTGGAACATCTGTTTTGATGTGGTAGTCAAAGAGTTTGACTTCATCAAAAACGTAGATGAACCTTGTATATACAAGAAGGTGGCAAAGAGTAAGGTTTTCTTCCTCGTATTGTACGTGGATGACATACTCTTGATAGGAAATGATGTTCCTATGCTGCACTCGGTCAAGATCTTTTATCACAAAGATTCTCAATAATAGATCTAGGTGATTCCTCCTACATCTTAGGGATTAAGAACTATAGAGATAGATCTAAACGGATACTGGGATTGTCCTAATCCAGGTACATTGACACCATACTAAAGAGCTTTAGTATGGAAGAATCCAAGGGTGGGAATTTACCCACGATCTCAGGACTCACTCTCTCCAAAGAGATGTCTCCCAAAACTGATTTGGAGAGAGCTCGCATGCAAGAGATACCATATGCTTCGGCAGTAGGCTCTATCATGTACGCGATGCGATGTACTAGACCCGATGTAGCATACTCACTAAGTGTAGTGAGTAGGTATCAAGCAGATCTAGGAGAGAGTCACTGGACAGCTGTGAAGAACATTCTTAAGTACTTGAGAAGGACTAAAGAGATGTTCTTGGTGTATTGTAAAGGTGTACTCCAAGTGGGGTCCTTTACCGATTCGAGCTTTCAGAGTGATAAGGATGACTCTAAGTCGGTCTCAGGATTTGTCTTTACCCTCAATAAAGGGGCGGTTTGTTGGAAGAGTTCCAAACAGGAAACCGTGGCAGACTCGACAATGGAGGCTGAATACATCGCTGCCAACGATGCTGCCAAAAAGGCTGTCTGGATGAAGAAGTTCATAGCTAAACTTGGTGTGGTTCTGTCCATTGAGCATCCAATACCTTTGTATTGCGATAACAATGGAGCAGTGGCCTTGGCCAAGGAACCCAGGTCCCATCTGCGATCCAGGCATATTCTGAGGCGGCATCACCTGATCCGGGATATAGTTGATCGCCGGGAGATCGAGGTCAGGAGAGTTGACACGAAGGACAACAAAGTTGATCCACTCACAAAGGCCATACCCCAGATACAATTTGAGAGACTCTTCGGGATGTTGGGTATGAGATACTACAACAACTGGCCTTAGTGCAAGTGGGAGATTGTTAGTTATATGTATGCCCTAGAGGCCATTATTGTACATGTGATGTATATTATAGTGGATGCTTGGATATATATAGAGAGGACTTTCTTGCTCGACATGATAGTATGCTATCTGGTTGCTCTTTGTCTTAACATGTAGACTTGTATTGTGATACTGTCTTGCTCTCACATGTTGATAAAGCCCTTAGGATGTGTACTTGACTACCAGGACTATGATGGAGATCATACTAGTGGGGCTAAGGGTAGTCCACAAGTACATCCTATAATTGTTCCTAGTCGAGGGTGTATCAAGACAGGGCATCGATATTCCAGAGTAGACTAGCGTATACGCTTCTTGACCCATATAATGGGCGATGGATGATCCTACATCGATTGGTTTTTGACATCAAAGATGGTATACGGGTGCTCAGTGGAGACTGGGTACACTGAACGGACTCGCCGAGAACTCCTAGTTGGTATTATACCTATCGTCAGATAGCAGTTCTCTGGTGACACAGGTACAGGTTGGTCTGTAGACCCGAGATGGTCATAGAGTCTTGTGTGATTTCCACTGTGCTTTGATTTCCACCTTACCACGTTCAAGAGAACGTGCAAAACGGTGGCTTTTGGGTACAGTCCCGAATCATATGGAGGCAATGAGCGATAGGAGGGGATCCGTCTCTCCCGGTATTGGGTGTTTATGTTACGCTGTACTCGATTGGCTATAACAGGAAGTCCCTGGCCAGTGCTGATTCGGAGATCTACTGGTAAGTGTTATTAGTAGTTTCTCGACCCATTATAAGCCTCTCATCGGTACGACTTATCGGTTACTAGGGTCTGACATTTACCACCCCTAGACTACATATGCGACATATAAGATGAAGAGACCGGACTGTACGGTAGTGTTACTGACAAGCTTTATAAGAGTAGAGCGGGCTTGCTTGTTGATCTTCTGATCTCTCAATACCCGGGTAGCCGTTACGTCCAGCTAGTACCGCTGACGGCTTTTGGGTGCCTGATATGATCATCACCTACTGCCGGCGTATTGACGAGTCTTTAGAATCTTACACATGGGTTTACTGGCTCAGGAAAAACGAAGTAGGAGCACATATGTGATATGTGCGGGACCGAGATTAATACTAGTATGTGATACCGTATTCTATTCTCGCGATTTATGATATCGGTCGGTTATATGAGATATAGTCGGGTTATCAAATCAAGTGTTGATTCGATAAGTTGATACAAATAATATTAGCCGGTCATATGAGATATAACCGGATTCTTAATTCAAGTGTTGATTTAATGATTTAATGTATAATTATATATTTGATATATTAATTTACATTAACTAATATTTTCTCACTTAAGCATTTCTTTTTCTCACATGTGCACACTTAATATATATGTGATATATATTAATTGTGTTTTCTTTTTTGTGTCATGCTTGATGATACACACTACATGGGTGTATGAGACTCACACCATACTCATGATAATGTGAGGTTTATTTATTTAAAGTAAATCCAAATTAGATGGAAATTGGTCACATGGCATGAAGCTTGTGGATGCATTGACTTAGTCCACTAATTTTGTTTTACTTAAGATATTTATTAACCCAACCATTATCTAAACTCATGATTAAGTCTATACATGAGTTATATAAGATATTTCTCACCCATGGTTGCCATTCACTCTCTCATCTATTATTTTCTTCATCTTCATCTTTCTCATGAGAGAGCTCTCTAGGTTTTTGAGAGGAGAAGAAAAAGAGTGAGAAAATTAACTCTAAAGTGAGCAAAAATCCTACTTCATCATCCTCTACTAGAGTAGCCATTTGGTTTAGGGTGTTAGCTTCACTAATCCCTCATTAGTGAAGAGGTAGCTTGGGTTAGTGTCTCCTCGACGTAGATCATCTTCGGCATCAAAGACTTCATGCAAGCTCGTTTCTTTCATCTTGTGGAGCCATTCTAGAGTCCGGAAGATCACTACTTGGAGCGAGGGGACTACTATAAGGAGCTATTGAAGTGAAGGACCGGTCTACAAAGGTTGTATTCCATATTTACTTAGATGTAAAGTTGTTTACATTTAGTATTGTCTAAATCTCTAGTTAAGATTCTAGGGTTAGGATTGTTTAGCATGGCAATTTTTGAAAAATGGCATGGACGATGCCTCCCGAAGCCTTGCTGTTGTGCTTGGAATTCCTACAGTTTCAGTTTCTCTATGCGTTATTAATTGAAAATTGATTTCCCAATTAGATCATTACTCCAGGGTATGTATTTACCAGGTTTGATTCTCACATCTGTATGGTTTTACAGATGATGAGTGGGAGTAAGTTATTGGGAATTGGGTGATTGTATCCTCTTTATATCGGAATTCGTTGTAATTGGTGATATTTGAGGAAATTGCCTGGGGTTTTTCCTAACGGCAGATATTTGATTTTGAATATCCGTTGTTATGCACCAATTTCAAATTGATATATCTATACGTTTATTTTATAAAGTGAGATATAACTTTTTGAAATTATATCCATGACATTAACCTGTATCATTTGATGGTTAGGTAAGGAGCATTAAACAGCTGTGTAATTCTTCTTAACCATAGTACAGTTTTCAACCTACGACACACGGGGTTTGAATTATTCAACTCTGGGGACTTATACAAAGTATTGTATGTTGTCCAGTGTCCATTAGGACAAAGGGGTTGGTCCTCGTACTATATTCTGTTTACTTGTGACTTCTCCAGTTTTAGACAAGTGTTTCGTAGAAATACAAGGTCCAAGTTTTGAGAAGTTATAGGTACAAGAATAAAGTAGAGAACCATGTGTTGCAAGTATCAGGATTCATCAAGGTGATCGAAGATTTAGATACTTGTGTTTGGTATTCAGTTGATAATAATGGTTTTGAGAAATAGCTTCTCTCTCAGGTTACTCATATCCGGATGTACTCCTAGTTGAGTAATGCTGATCGGCCTCCTTCCATTTAGTTAACATGCACTGAAGACAGCTGCATGATTTGAATCTGCTTCCAATTAAATTAGTGCATCTTTTTCTATATTATATATAGAATGGTTCATATCTTAACGATGTTAAGGTATATGGAGTTGTCCGGCTTATGCTTAAAACCAGACTCTGGATAACTCAAAGCACGTTTCTGTAATGGCAGTTTATGGGTTATCCCAGGTTATGACGATGGTTAACTTTCTAGCATCTGGAAGATCAATAGTGATATTTTTCTTGACTCGCCACAGTTTTAGTAAAATGGACTTTTTCAGAAAACTGTAGTAGGAGTATGGTAGAACTGGAAGTGATTCCAGAACCACAAATGATTACTGAAAATTTAATAGAACCTAAAGATTCAATCGGGTTTAACATTCCATTAGCCACTCTGCAGATACGGTAGGTAACCTCAGGCGCCCGAGAGGTACTTCGGTATCCTCAAAGACGGTGACAGGGAGGTTCTTGTTTACCCAGACTTGCCATTACTGCTGTTCTAAACTATGAGACCCTGCAGGAAGATGAGTATAGCATCGTTCTAAACTAGCTTTAGAAGTGCACGTGTATATGTGTAACGTTTTAGAAATCGTTTTGCGAATTTTCTGTTTTTAGGGTAAAATAGTCGGTGTTTTCCGTTTTAACCCGATTGTGATCAAACTTCTGTATGGACTTCACGGAACCTAGTTAAGCTAATGCGCGGGAATTGGGGGTCAATGGGAAGGTTTGGTTCACATAGAATTTTTCCCTAATTAAAATATTATTTTAATGAGTTGGTATCAGAGCGCTAGGTTTTACCTTTCGGAGTGTAGGATGACCTTGGTATGATAGAGTAGATAGCTTAAGCGGAGTAACGTAGTGTGTGTATGTCCGCGGCATACTCACGACACGGTACTCCGCCTAACGTGACCTAAGTAATAATTGCTTGAAATTCCTTCCTTGATGATATATCCTTGTGATTCGATTTCCGTGTTCTTATCGAATCTTTTTCCATTTACAGCCTTTGCCACCGATGACTATGGGGACTCAGAGTGATGCAGTGAGGGCCGAGGTCAGAGTTGACTCGAGTAGGACAAGGATTGACCAGGATGGAACGCTCGTTGCACATGAGCAGATGGATCCGCCTTCGACAGATCGTATCGATAGGCTTGTGGCAGAGATGCAGGACTTGCGCCAGATGATGAGTTCATTGGTTGAGGCCATTTGAGAGCAGCAATGGGAGGTTGTCACCCCTGTTACCCAGTTATTCCTTGCGATCAGCATGAAGCATTTTGTCACTTACACAGCACCAGTAGATGCAACCCTAGTTGACGAGACACGTATTCCAGAGACCTTACGAGTTCGAGGACCAAGGAAGGATAGTATAGGTGTGTCAGCCCTGAGACATAGGTTCAGTCGTCGAGACAGATTTCGTGACCATCGCGGGAGTAGAAGAGGCTTGGGACAAGGACAGTCGTTCAGCTCTCATCCCCAGGAGGGTCAGCAGTTTTATTTTAGATGCTATCGGTGCGGGGACCTTCATCACTCCATCAGGAGTTGTTCCCTAACACCGCATCAGGGTCGTATTCAGAAGGGTCATGGACACGGAAGGTTCGCTCAGAGGGGAAAGGTTGGTAGAGGAGGATTTCAGCCAGTTGCGGGTAGGGGGCAGACACCAGAGTTTGCTTCTACTCATCGGGACGCGCGGGCGTCCAGTGCAAAGTTTTTAGGTATTCTTAATTCGTATGTTCTTTTGTTGCACTTCGTTGTTTTACACACTTTATGACGTGGTTGGGTCGAGAGTCGTGTTAGCTAGATCAGTCGTTCATTGTGTTAACTTCTGTCAGTGATTCTTTTGTTGCGCGACACGTGTTTCGGTCTTGTGCCAATCGGATAGGAGATAGAGATTCGTCCGTCATTTTGATCCTTCTTGAGATGTTGGATTTGACGTTCTCCTGGGCATGGACTGGTTAGCTACATGCTAGGCGTCTGTGGACTGCCGCGAGAAAACAGTCAGGATTTGTTTTCTCGGTGAGTCAGTTCTTGTTGTGCAGGGGGACAATGGTGCCGCCCATCACAGCTTTAATTCAGCTTTTTTCTCTAGTCGGCTTTTGAGGAGAGGATGTCGAGGATTCTTGGCGTTCATTCGTGATACCAGAGCCATAGTGGGTTCGTTGGACCGGGTTTCCATCCTGCGAGAGTTTTCCGACGTTGTTCCAAATGAGCCGGCGAAGCTTAGAGAGCTTAAGGATCTGCTGCAGAGTTGCTAGATAGGTAGGGCGTGTGCGTCTAAGCGTTTCACTTTAGGGAGCTCCTATTCTGTTCGTCAGGGGGAAAGACGGCAGTTTGAGGTTGTGTGTTGATGGATCGTCAATTGAACCGAGTTACGGTGCGGATAGGTATCCTTTACCTCGCATTGACGATTTGTTCGACTTGCTCCAGAGTACGAGACATTTTCTAAGTTTGTTCGGGATCAGGTCATCATTGGTTGCGGGTTCGGAGTGATGACATTCCGAAGACTGCTTTTGTGCGTGCTACGGGCAGTATGTGTTTTGGTGGTGTCGTTGCACTTACCAATGCCCTAGCAGCATTCGTGGATGTAATGAACCAGATTTCTTCAGGCCGTTCCTCGATCAGTTGATTGTTGTGTTATTGATGACATTCTCGTCTATTCCAATGTGTCGTGAGGAACTTGAGAAGCACTTGAGGAATTGCTTTGCAGACAATGGGAGAGCCCCAGCGGTTTGCTAAATTCTCGGAGTGTTCCTTCAGGATTGATTGTGTTGACTTCCTAAGATCATATGGTTATGGGAGACGGTTTTCGTACGGACCCGAGGGAGATCGAGGCCATACAGCTTTGGCCCATACTTATATCCAGGACAGAGGTCCGCAGATTTTTGGGCTTAGCAGGATTTTACCGCCGTTTCGTGCAGGATTGCTTGTGTATCGCTGCACCATTAACTGGACTGACCGGGAAGGAGGTTCCTTTTCTTGGACTGAGGCATGCGTGCGGAGTTTTCGGCAGTTGAAGACTCGGTTGACAACTGCACCAGTTCTTTCTTTGCTTTTGGATCGGGCGACTTTGTTTTTTACTGTGATGTTTCGCGAGTGGGGCTCGATTGTGTACTGATGTGAAACTATAGAGTTATCGCTTTTGCTTCCCGACAGTTGGAGGAAGTACGAGCAGGATATCTCACTCATGATCTGGAGATGGCCGCGGTGGTCGTGCGGTGAAGATTTGGGACACAACTTGTGTGGAAAGTCGTGTCAGATTTTCACAGACCACCAGAGCTTAATGTACATCTTCCTACAGCGGGTTTTGATTGTTGAGGCAGCGCCGTTGGATGGAGCTTGTAAAGAATTGTGTTTGTGAGATCCTCGTTACTCGTGGCAAGGCGATTGTGGTAGCTGATGCTGGAGTCGTATGCCCGGGGTTAGCTTGTTCCAGCTGTGCGCAATTCTGAGGCAGTCTTCTGCAGATTTACAGTTCTTGTGCGATCTTGGAGTACAGCTTAAGTTCGCCTCTATCGAGAGGACAGCTTGCTCATGTCCGCGTCCGTCCACTTTTCCTTAATCGTTTTCACGAGGCACAGCCCGCCGATGCTCGTTCGTCAGAGATTCTTGAGCTTACTCGGCTGGGTAAAGATTCGGAGTCCTTGATTTATGACCAGATGTGCTACGTTTAGGTACGCGTTTGTGTGTACCTACTACTTATGGGTAGAGACGCGAAATCCTAGAGCAGGCACATCATTCAGCTTTCTGTGTTCATTCAAGTCCACCAATATGTGACGTGACTTGTGAGATAGTTACGGGTGGACAGGGATGAAGAGTGAAGTTTCGGATTTCGTTTCAAGGTGTCTGTCTTGTTGTGAGCTAAGGTTGAGCATCTGAGACCGGCGGGAGAGTTGTAATCTTTAACCGTTCCAGAGTAGGAATGGGAGGAGATCTCCATGAATTTCGTTATGGTGTCTATCCAGGTCTAGACAGGATGTGACTCCATTTGGGTGTTTGTTGTCCGGTTATGCTCAGTTTGCTCAGTTGTTCTTTGTTAAGTTTGTGCGTTTGCACGGAGTTCCTTCATGCGTTGTATCCAATAGAGGCACCCCGTTCGGTAGCCGTCTTTGGTAGAAGATTCAGGAAGCCTTGGGTACTGGTTGAGCTTTAGCTCCGCTTTTCCATCTGTGGGACGATGGTCAGTAGAGCAGATTATACAGACTCTGGAGGATATGCTTGTGCGTATGTATTAAGTGTTTGTGGGCAGTTGGGATCATCACTTGCCATTGTTAGGGTTCTCCTTCGATAGCTGTTGTCAGGAGACGTTCCAATTAGCAACCTTTAGGTTTTATTGCTAGGTCGTGTCGATCGCCATTCTGTTTTTCTGACTCTGCGTAAGTAGGATTTTTGGACCCCAGCTAGTCTAGAGACTTCGGAGATGATCCAGTTGGTTCAGGTCAGGATGAGAGTAGCCCAGAGCAGAAAGCGGTCTTATACCGACCGTGGTGGTCGCAGACTTGAGTTCGCAGTGGAAGATCATGTATTCCTACGGGTTTTTCCGATGAATGACGTGTTGAGTTTTGGGAAGCTTATCACAGGATTTTAGGTCCTTTTGAGATCCTCAAGCGAGTTAGTTCCGTTGCCTATAATTTGGCACTTCCGCCCAGATTATTGAGTATTCACCCCGTATTCCTTGTGTCGATACTTTCCAAATACCTTCATGACCTTTCTCACATGATTTAGCATCAGACCATTTAGCTTGGACGCGATCTTTTCGTTCACCGGCAGCCATTTGTGTTAGTGGTTCGGCTAGTGGAGAAACTTCGGTCAAGGGTCTTGCTATATGTGAAGGTTCTTGGCATAGCCGTATAGTGAGGTGATCACTTGGGAGGCTGCGAGCGAGATTTGAGAGTTTTTGTACTCATCTCTTTGAACGTACGCTCAGTGAGAATTTTAAATTCGGGGACCGAATTTCTTTAAGGGGGAAGATCGTAACGTTTTAGAAATCGTTTTGCGAATTTTCTGTTTTTAGGGTAAAATAGTCGGTGTTTTCCGTTTTAACCCGATTGTGATCAAACTTCTGTATAGACTTCATGAAACCTAGTTTAGCTAGAATGAAGCTAGTGCGCGGGCTTTGGGGATCAATTAGAAGTTTTGGTTCACATAGAATTTTTCCCTAATTAAAATATTATTTTAATGCTTTATTTGTGCACTTTATTAGTGTTAATTACTTTTTTGTTTGGGTTAATTACTACTAATGTGGTTTTATGCTAAGTTAATCACTAGATTATGTTTTTAACCTTCTCACCAAAAATATCTAGATATTTGTGGTTTTATTGAATTTTTAAAGAAAAGAAAAGAAAAGAAAATGTGGCATTTGCATTTATTAGCATTAATTAGTGTTTTTAGCTAGAAAATTCCACACACTTCACTAAAATTCCCCCCATTCTTCCTTTGGCCGGCCACTTGATCTCCTTGCTGCCCTCTCTTCCCTTTTGCTTCATTCATCACTTCTAGTTCAAATAAAAATCATCAAATATCCAAATAAATTTATACAAACTCAAATATAATCATTCCCCTTCATTCCTTAACCCAAAACAAGTTTTGTTCTTCATTCAAGTGAGGATTTTTGGAGGCTAATCTTTGGATTTTCAAGTTTCAAGTTGTGTTTCTTTGAAGGTATAAATCCAAACCCTAATCTCTTTTTGTGGTGATAATACTTTAATTAGTTTAATTAGATGTTTAATTTAAGCTTTTAAATTCATATTTATAAATTCTAGTAAGGGTTTTGTTAAACAAATTAGGGTTTTGATTAGTGAAATGGTTAGTTGATAATTTTAGACAAATGAAAACTAAACCAAGTTGCTAATTTGTTACATGATATTTTCCTAATTGGTTAGTTAAGCTAATTAACAAACTAAACTTTTGTTAATCCTAATTAAGTGAGATGAAAATTATAGTATAGGTTTAAATGGTTTAAGCTTGCTTTTTAGTGATGTTTGTAAATGCTAGTTTGGTAAAAAGTTGTAGTTTGGTGCTAAAATGATATATATTGCTTACTAGGTTTCGGTAAATTTTAGGCGTGGGTTTCTTTTGACGTTGCGAAGTTAATTATATTGATTCTACGCTATATCTTGTGTTGTGAATGCGCGATCGGTACGATCAGGGTCTAGGCTTGGTAGTTGTGTCGCTTTGCGTTCCTAGCTAGGGTCGTGCCGATGTCGTTCGTGTCTTTGTGTAGCTTTTGCTCTTGAGTTGGTTTCGTAGTGTCGCTACGTGCGTTAGCCACTTGACGAACACTTGAGAGTAGGTTTAGAGTTGGTGCGTCGGTCAAACGTAGTTGGTACGTGTTATTGATCGATTGCTAATATATACTTGTTATATTGTTATATGCTTTCAGGATCGTAGGATGGGACTTCGGGCACTGCGAACAGGGGAAAGCGAGTAGTTGGCTTTACTTAGCCAGGAACGTTGGTGAGTAGATTTAATATCTACAGGGGAATGACCCGCATGGCGTTATGCGTCTGGGATAGAGATGATATGATATTGTCGCATATTCTATTTCATATATAGAGTTGCGCATACACCTTATTGCTTAGTTATTTGTTGTGCTTGGACTTGTACCCTTAGGACACTACACTATTATTGACGGCTCATGTTGCACGAGCACTGATTGTATGCCACACACACCGTCAATAATTGCCATGACACGCACAACACACATACCTATATGATATTGTTTGGTTAGGGACATTGAGACATTGATTCATATTTCTTTATGCAGAGATCGAGGCTTGATTTTTTTTCCCGGTGAGTCAGTTCTTGTTGTGTAGGGGGGCAGTGGTGCCGCCCATCACAGCTTGAATTCATCCTTTTTCGCTAGTCGGCTTTTGAGGAGAGGATGTCGAGGATTCTTGGCCTTCATTCGTAATACCAGAGCCATAGTGGGTTCGTTGGACCGGGTTTGCATCATGCGAGAGTTTTCCGACATTGTTCCAGATGAGCCGGCGAAGCTTAGGGAGCTTAAGGATCTGCTGCAGAGTTGCTAGATAGGTGGGGCGTGTGCGTCTGAGTGTTTCACTTTGGGGAGCTCTTATTCTGTTCGTCAAGGAGAAAGACGGCAGTTTGAGGTTGTGTGTTGATGGATCGTCAATTGAACCGAGTTACGGTGCGGATAGGTATCATTTACCTCGCATTGACGATTTGTTCGACATGCTCTAGAGTACGAGACATTTTCTAAGTTTGTTCGGGATCAGGTCATCATTGGTTGCGGGTTCGGAGTGATGACATTTCGAAGACTTCTTTTATGCGTGCTACGGGCAGTATGTGTTTTGGTGGTGTCGTTGGACTTACGAATGCCCTAGCAGTATTCGTGGATGTAATGAACCAGATTTCTTCAGGCCGTTCCTCGACCAGTAGATTGTTGTGTTATTGATGGCATTCTGGTCTATTCCAATGTATCGTGAGGAACTTGAGCAGCACTTGAGGATTTGCTTTGCAGACAATGGGAGAGCCCCAGCGGTTTGCTAAATTCTCGGAGTGTTCCTTCAGGCTTGATTGTGGGGACTTCCTAAGGCCATGTGGTTATGGGAGACGGTTTTCGTACGGACCCAAGGGAGATTGAGGCCGTACAGCTTTGGCCCAAACTTATATCCAGGACAGGGGTCCGCAGATTTTTGGGCTTAGCAGGATTTTACCGCCGTTTCGTGCAGGATTGTTTGTGTATCGCTGCACCGTTGACTGGATTGACCGGGAAGGAGGTTCCTTTTCTTGGACTGAGGCATGCGTGTGGAGTTTTTGGCAGTTGAAGACTCGGTTGACAACTGCACCAGTTCTTTCTTTGCTTCTGGATCGGACGACTTTGTTGTTTACTGTGATGTTTCGCGAGTGGGGCTCGATTGTGTACTGATGTGACACTATAGAGTTATCGCTTTTGCTTCCCGACAGTTGGAGGAAGTACGAGCAGGATATCCCACTCATGATCTGGAGATGGCCGCGGTGGTCGTGCGTTGAAGATTTAGGACACTACTTGTGTGGAAAGTCGTGTCAGATTTTCATGGACCACCAAAGCTTAATGTACTTCTTCCTGCAGCGGGTTTTGATTGTTGAGGCAGCGCCGTTGGATGGAGCTTGTAAAGTATTGTGTTTGTGAGATCCTCGTTACCCGTGGCAAGGCGATTGTGGTAGCTGATGCTGGAGTCGTAGGCCCAGGGTTAGCTTGTTCCAGCTGTGCACAATTCTGAGACAGTCTTCTGCAGATTTACAGTTCTTGTACGATCGTGGAGTACATCTTAAGTTCGCCTCTACCGAGGGGATAGCTTGCTCATGTCCGCGTCCGTCCACTTTTCCTTAATCGTTTTCACGAGGCACAGCCCGCCGATGCTCGTTCGTCAGAGATTCTTGAGCATACTCGGTTGGGTAAAGATTCAGAGTCCTTGATTTGTGACCAGATGTGCTATGTTTAGGTACGCGTTTGTGTGTACCTACTACTAAAGGGTAAAGACGCGAAATCCTAGAGTAGGCACATCATTCAGCTTTCTGTGTTCATTCAAGTCCACAAATATGTGAAGTGACTTGTGAGATAGTTACGGGTAGGCAGGGATAAAGAGTGAAGTTTCAGATTTCGTTTCGAGGTGTCTGTCTTGTTGTGAGCTAAGGTTGAGAATTTGAGATCGGCGGAAGAGTTGCAATCTTTAACCGTTCCGGAATAAGAATGGGAGAGGATCTCCATGAATTTCGTTATGGTGTCTACCCTGGTCTAGACAGGGTGTGACTCCATTTGGGTGTTTGTTGTCCGGTTATGCTCAGTTGTTATATATTAAGTTTGTGCCTTTGCACGGAGTTCCTTCATGCGTTGTATCCAATAGAGGCACCCCGTTCGCTAGCCGTCTTTGGTAGAAGCTTCAGGAAGCCTTGGGTACTGGTTGAGCTTTAGCTCCGCTTTTCCATCTGTGGGACGATGGTCAGTAGAGCAACTATATAGACTCTGGAGGATATGCTTGTGCGTATGTATTAAGTGTTTGTGGGCAGTTAGGATCGTCACTTCCATTGTTAGGGTTCTCCTTCGATAGCTATTGTCAGGAGACGTTCCGATTGGAAACCTTTAGGTTTTATTGCTAGGTCGTGTCGATCTCCATTCTATTTTTCTGACTCTGCGTAAGTAGGATTTTTGGACCCCAGCTAGTCTAGAGACTTCGGAGATGATCCAGTTGGTTCAGGTCAGGATGAGAGTAGCTCAGTGTAGACAGAGGTCTTATGCCGACCGTGGTGGTCGCAGACTTGAGTTCGCAGTAGGAGATCATGTATTCCTACGGGTTTTTCCGATGAATGACGTGTTGAGTTTTGGGAAGCTTATCCCTGGATTGTAGGTCCTTTTGAGATCTTCAAGCGAGTTAGTTCCGTTGCCTATAATTTGGCACTTCCGCCCAGATTATTGAGTATTCACCCCGTATTCCTTGTGTCGATACTTTGCAAATACCTTCATGACCTTTCTCACATGATTCAGCAACAAACCATTTAGCTTGGACGCGATCTTTTCGTTCACCGGCAGCAATTTGTGTTAGTGGTTCGGCTGGTGGAGAAACTTCGGTCCAGGGTCTTGCTATATGTGAAGGTTCTTGGCATAGCCGTATAGTAAGGTGATCACTTGGGAGGCTGTGAGCAAGATTTGGGAGTTTTGGTACTCATCAGTTTGAAGGTACGCTTAGTGAGAATTTTAAATTCGGGGACCGAATTTCTTTAAGGGGGGAAGATTGTAACGTTTTAGAAATCGTTTTGCGAATTTTTTGTTTTTAGGGTAAAATAGTCGGTGTTTTCCGTTTTAACCCGATTGTGATCAAACTTCTCTATAGACTTCATGGCACCTAGTTTAGCTAGAATGAAGCTTGTGCGCGGGCTTTGGGGGTCAATGGGAAGTTTTGGTTCACATAGAATTTTCCCTAATTAAAATATTATTTTAATGCTTTATTTGTGCACTTTATTAGTGGTAATTACTTTTTGGTTTGGGTTAATTACTACTAATGTGGTTTTATGCTAAGTTAATCACTAGATTATGTTTTTAACCTTCTCACCAAAAATATCTAGATATTTATGGTTTTATTGAATTTTTAAAGAAAAGAAAAGAAAAGAAAAGATGGCATTTGCATTTATTAGCATTAATTAGTGTTTTTAGCTAGAAAATTCCACACACTTCACTAAAATTCCCACTATTCTTCCCTTGGCCGGCCACTTGATCTCCTTGCTGCCCTCTCTTCCCTTTTGCTTCATTCATCACTTCTAGTTCAAATAAAAATCATCAAATATCCAAATAAATTCATACAAACTCAAATATAATCATTCCCCTTCATTCCTTAACCCAAAAAAAGCTTTGTTCTTCATTCAAGTGAGGATTTTTGGAGGCCAATCTTTGGATTTTCAAGTTTCAAGTTGTGTTTCTTTGAAGGTATAAATCCAAACCCTAATCTATTTTTGTGGTAATAATACTTTAATTAGCTTAATTAGATGTTTAATTTAAGCTTTTAAATTCATATTTAGAAATTCTAGTAAGGGTTTTGTTAAACAAATTAGGGTTTTGATTAGTGAAATGATTAGTTGATAATTTCAGAACCGATAATTCTCCAGTAGTGATAGGCATATTTCATACATAATGACATAGCTACATGTATACCTTGCATACATACTTCACTTATATCTGGAGGGTATATTACATCATTATTGATAGGTTATATCTTGCTATACCTTCATGTTTACACACATATCTAGTTATAGGTACATGTTTACCTTTATTTGATATTTTATAGACTTGGAGAAATTAGGAACCGCATATATATATTTTAACTGGTTGTAGTTAAATAGCGGCTTTTCCTTTATATGCTTACATTACAGTTTTCTGTTGAATATATTATATTCATGGATTTTCGCATTGAGATATGGATTTTTCATGATGTTTTCTGGATTTGAGGACCGTGGTAGTTTCATGAAATTATGCATTATTTGAAAAACCCGGTTTCTCTTAATATGATATTTCAGCAGCCACCATGAGATTTATCGGTTCTGATATATATACCCCATGCGAGGAGCGTCGTTGGCCGTATGAGGGTACATGGTGGGGCCCGGAGGTACCCCGGGGCAAGAAAGGGATAGTCAATGTAACATGCCGATGAGGCCTGACAGGGGAACCATACCTACCGGTGACAGTACCTTTGACTCGACGGGTATCGTGGGGATACAGGCCGGGGTCATGTACGTATGGATGCGTCGAAAAGCGAGGGTCAGAGCTAGGCACTCGAGTTTTCGGATAGCATATGATACGTACCTATCAGGGTGCCAGTCGCGGTAACAACACCTGATAGATCAGTATTTAGGTGTCGATGCTTGACACCTTGTTTCATGATACTTTTACTCCTAAGTATATATAACAGTGGAATGGGACGCTGTTATATATGCATATATATATATATATATATATATATATATATATATTAGTGGAATGGGACGCTAATATATATGTATACATATCAATTTATACACATCATCATAATTATTCATGCAATATACTTAGGATATATGAGATTGACTTGATATTGGATACAGGAGATATATGAGATTGACTTGATGTTGGATATTGGATTTGTGAGACTTACTTGATATGAGAGCCAATTTGGGGGGTGATTTGAGAAAATTGGGATTTGGATTGTCTTGATGGATTTTGGTCCTACCACGAGGTCAGGATTCCGTGGAAATGACATGTTTCATCCCATACTCCACATTTATTGTTTATGCACTGCTTCATGTATTAGTAGTACCTGATAGAGTACCTTCCATGACTGTTGCATTTACATACTTATGTTATATGCATTGCTTCATGTATTAGTTGCACCTGCTAGAGTACCTTTCATGACTGTTGCATATATACATTGTCATATCATTACTTCATGTATTAGTAGTACCTGATAGAGTACCTTACATGATTGTTGCATACAGATTGCCATATTATTGCTTCGTGTATTAGTTGTATCTACTAGTGTACCTTTCATGACTGTTGCATACATATGACCATTTATTGCTATTAGCTTGCATATGTTAGATTCGCGCTGTACGTGGATACTTGCGATTACCTGCATATGTTATTTACTATTCACGAGTTGGCAACTCACCCCTGTTGTACCACGGTGTTTTGCAGGTTGTTTCCCAGAGTAGTCGAGGTAGGCTATTCATCTATCTTATCATCTTTTGCTGCGGATACTGCTTCGGCTCACAATGTGCAGTTTTGCTTTAGGTGGGTTTTGTGGTTATCCATTCATGTTCATTGTATATTCGTTGTATCATGTACTCTCCATCTACCACTTTCATGTGTATCACTTAGAGACTTGATGTGAGGATGATATTGTATATTTTGGTGACTTGGATGTCTTTTATACAGTTTTACTTATATCGTCTTTTATTTCTTCGCTACGGCGTCGTATATCTGTTGTCGTAGTTGTTTTCCGCCGTTGGGCGTGGATTTGCTCCCGTTGGGGATGCTTTACTTTATATTTATGTTGTACCCATTTTTGGGGTTAGTTTTTACAAAGGAGGTGCTGCCGAAATTTTTAAGAAAGTAAAGTTGGACTTTAAAGAATTTGGTTTGAGATTTCAATAGTTTTGAAAATGCTATTATCACTTGCTACTTTTGATGGTTTAGATTGCTGGATTTTCGGCTTACTTAAGTTGCGTTACGCCTGTAGATGTTGCGTAGTTTAAGGGCCGTCACGTGCCAAATTTCGGGTCGTGACAATATGACTCTGCCAGAGGGTTGTTGCAGTCAGTGGGAACAACGGAAGCATAGTGGACAAGTAGCTTATGTCTATTTATAGACTAAAGCAAGTATAGCGGAGATAGATCATCTATTTCTGATGTGACAGTCATAGGCTCTGACTTCATCAAAATAGGAGATGGATCTATTAAGAAGGTAGTGGGGTGTGATGTCCTGGTATTTGGATGACATGCACTCTGTAGGAAGTGAAATTCCTATACTACGATCGGTTATACTGTGGTTGTCATACAGTGGTTTCTCCATATAGAATATGGATATTATATCAGGCATTCTGGTTACTAGATCTATTGTTTTAGATCTAGATTTGGGTAGTTTCCCAATCTGGGTACATAGACAGTATTCTAAAGGTGTTTTAGAATGAACGACTCCTGGCATGGTGGTGTACCTGCAGGTGATAGAGTCACCCTCTCTAAAGGTGTCTTACAGACTAAAGGGGAGAGGGATGTGCATGATTGGCATATCACTTGCTTAGGCAATTGAGTCAATCATGAGATGTCAAGTACCACACCAGATGTTGTTTTTGCACTAGATGCAATAATTTTATATATTAATCTAATCCTGGAGAAACGTTCGGAAGCAGTTTATGAACATAAGTAGATGTTCTAGGGATTTGGTAACGGCAGCCTCCTTCGGGAGACGGTTAACATTCCAGGCTTCCAAGGTGACCTGGATGACAGAGTGACTGTCAGAGTTATAGTTTTCCCTCTTGACGAGGGGCAGTAGTTTGGACAGGTGGTCCAAGCGGATACTGAGGGAGGCATGGCACAGGATACTGATTAAATTCAGTGGACAATACAGTCTAAGAAGTTTACTGGATTTGGAGTTCATTTGAGAACTGGGTCCCATCAGATATCCAGACATTTTCTAAGACAGGTATTGCTCATTTCGGGAGATGGCTTTCTCCGCGAACTTGAGATAAAGAGAGACATAGAAAGAAACATTGAATCGGATCCACTCACTGAGGCTATTTCTCGAACGTAATAGTTTTACAAACGAGCTTTGTGAAACTGATTAGTAGAGAAGTTGGGTGTTCGGTATCATACAGGCTGTGAGTATGCGACACCGCAATAATTAGCCTTAAGTGAAAGTGGGAGATTGTTGGCTATAGTGCCCTCAAGTCAATTATTGGATCGCAGGCACGTGATTGCAATGATTGAGGGAGGACCTATATCGGTTGGACAGTCTTACTCGAGATGAAAGTATGCTATCTGGTTTGTCTTTATCATCGTGTACATGCTTTAGGTGACATTACAGATCACTATTAAATATTGATAGAGCCCATAGGATTCTTGCTTGACTACTAGCAGTATGATGGCGATCATATACGTGAGAGTTGGGTGGTCTATAAGCACATCCTTAAAATGTCCCTAGTCGTGGGAGTTTCGAGACTGAGCATCGATACTCCAAGAGTAGACTAGTGTATACTGATCGAGACCCCGATGAAGGGCGGTGGCCGGTCTCACAAGCCATTGGTGTTAGTTGGTTCACCTAAGATGTATACAGGTGCTCATTGGGTTATGAGCACACCGGACTGACTCACCGGGAACATGCTAGTTGGTATTATACCTATTGTCAGATAGAAGTTCCCTGGTAACATGTGTATAGGTTAGTTTATCGGCCTGAGATCGTCATTTTTCTCGTGTGAGTTCCCGCTGTGCTTTGATTACTACCCTACCAAGGCTCAAAGGAGTCATGCAAATAGGTTTTAGTTGGGTACAGTCCCGAGCCACATGGAGGCAGTGAGCAGATCGTCAGGAGATTCGTCTCTCCCAGTATTGGGGGCAGATGTCACGGAGTGAACGGGTGGCTATCACCAGAAATCCTTAGCCAAGGTAGTCGAGAATTACTGATTCGGATCAGTAGTTTCTCAGGTGGTGATGGGCTTTATACCGACACTAAATGTCGCATTATTAGGGGTCTGACTTTATCCACCCCCCACACTCGATATGCGATACTCATAGACGAACGGACCGGACTGTACGGATATTGTCACTGTCAGGCTCAGTAGGGGTTTCAGGATGAGTTTTCTCGGCGGCCTCCCTTTCGCTCAATACCTGGGTAGCCGTTACGTACAGCTAGTGCCACTGACGTGCTTGTGGTTAAATCCACTGCCAGCGTATTGACGAGTCTTTAGAGTCCCACACAGAGGGTTTCACTACTTCGGGAGAAACGTTGTAAAGGCCGTTTGGTTTTATGGCAGGGTTCGATCATATGCGTGCACTAGTGCACGGATCATGATCGGACGGATAATACTAGTGGGCTTTGGTGTAAGCCGGATCCTAGTATTATATTGTTGGATTATTTTCGTCTCGTTGTATTCGTATTCAGTCAGAATACGGATGCAGGTATGTATATACGGATGAGGGGTATTCTTGTAATTTGTTACAAGATTACTTTAGATAATGCCATTTCTTTTCAATTAAACATTTAGGTTTAAATGTTTATTGTGTGAAAAGTGTGACTCATTGTTTTGGCATGGTTCATGCATGCACTTGGCGACTCATGGTGGTGGGTCATGGTGGCATGATTAATTCTTTGTTTGTATTGTGAGATATTTGTAGTGAGCATGTTAGATATTTATTCATGAGTTTTTTTCTTTAGTTGCTCACAAAAAATACTCACAACACACAACACAAAGAAAAAGAGGCAGCCACTTCAATTTCTTGAGTTGGTTTTTTCTTTGCTTCACACTCTTCACCCATGGCATCTTCTTCAACCTCCATCCAAACCCTCTCATGAGTTGAGAATCTTTGAGTGTATTGAGATAAAGTAATCACAAACTCTCTCTACTTCATCTTGGCTATCTAGGTTAGCAAACTAGATACTCGAGTTGCTTCGTTTTTGAGGCCGGAGCCCGTATTACTAACCCTCAACGTGGATCGTCTTCGATAGGGGAGACCGGAGATCAAACTTGGCCAAGGAAGCCGCGAGGAGCTTGGGATGAAGGTTGAAGATCGAAGGACACGGATCGATCGGTATAATCACTTTAACCCTTTGCATGTTTGTGTTATCTAGGGCTTATGGGACGATCCGTAAATTAGGGTTCCGTAAGCGCCGGTTTCTAAAAGTTTTTGTTCCGCATTTGGCCACAGAATGATGGCCGGGGCGCTGGAGTAACCCAACAATAGGCAGCGATCATATCACATACTCACAAACCGTCAGCGGCACTAGCTGTACGTAATGGCTCCCAGGTATTGAGCGATCAGAAGAAAAACAAGCGAACCTGTCAAAACTCCCGTCGAGCCAACTGATAACACTTACCATACAGTCCGGTCTCTTCGTCAGATATGCTGCATATCGAGTCTAGGGATAGTGTCGTCGACCCCAATAACTCAATAAGTCATGCCGGTATAAGGCCTATAACAGATCGAGAAATTACTGATAACACTTATCAGCGAATCTCATCAGCCCTGGGCCCTGGCCATGGACTTCCTGTTATAGCCAATCGAGTATAGCGCAACATCAACCCCTAATATCGGGAGAGACAAAACCCCTCCTATCGCTCATTGCCTCCATGTGCCTCGGGACTGTACCCAAAATCCACCTGTTTGCAAGACTCAGTCGAGCCGTTGTAGGGTGGAGATCAAAGTACAGTGGGAGCACACACAAGACTCTATGACGATCTTGGGTCTACAGACTAACCTGTACCAGTGTTACCTGAGAACTGCTATCCGACAATAGATATAATACCACATAGGAGTTCTCGGCGAGTCTGTTCAGTGTACCCAGTCTCCACTGAGCACCCATATACAATCTTTGGTGTCACCACACCAATGGATATGGGATCATCCATCGCCCATCATATGGGTCAAGAAACGTATATGCTAGTCTACTCTAGAATATCGATGCCCCATCTTGATACACCCATGACTAGGAACATTTTAAGGATATGCTTATAAACTACACATGTCCCACTAGTATGATCTACATCATAATCCCAGTAGTCAAGCAATTCTCCTAAGGTCTATATCAACATATACCAAATGAGTAATATGCATGATCAAGTGAACATGTCAAGATAAAGAACAACCAGATAGCATACTATCATGTCGAGCAAGAATGTCCTCTGAATATATATATATATACACATACCGATACATCCACTATCAAATAATGGCATCTAGGGCATAGATATATCCAACAATCTCCCACTTGCACTAAGGCCAATTATTGGCGTATCTCATACCCAACATCTCAAAAAGTCGCTCATGCTGCGGGTGAGGGAGGGCCTTGGTGAGTTGATCCGCAGTGTTATTCTTTGTATCTACTCTCCAAATCTCGATCTCGCGGCGATCAACTATCTCCCGGATCAAATGATATCGCCTCAGGATGTGTCTGGACTTCTGATGGGACCTGGGTTCTTTGGCCAACGCCATAGCCCCATTATTATCATAATACAATGGTATTGGATCAATAATGGTTGGAACTACTCCTAGCTCCGAGACGAACTTCTTCATCCAGACGGCTTCCTTGGCAGCATCATTTGCAGCAATATACTCAGCTTCCATCATGGAGTCTGCAACGGTATCCTGTTTGGAACTCTTCCAACACACCGCCCCTCCATTGAGGGTAAATACAAACCCTGAGACAGATTTGCTGTCATCCTTATCACTCTGGAAGCTTGAATCGGTAAAGGCCTCCGTTTGGAGATCCCCGTTACCATACACCAAGAACATTTCTTTAGTCCTTCGCAAGTACTTAAGAATGTTTTTCACTACTGTCCAGTGATTCTCCACTGGGTTGAATTGATACCTTCTTACTACACCCAGTGCATAAGCTACATCAGGGCGAGTACATAATATCGCATACATTATAGATCCTACGGCTGAAGAGTAGGGTACAATGCTCATGCGAGCTTTCTCTTCATCAGTCTTTGGTTAAAAGTCCTTAGAGAGAGTGACTCCATGACAAGCGGGTAAGGCACCCCGCTTGGAGTCTTCCATACTAAACCTCTTTAGGATGGTGTTAATGTACCTGGTTTGGGACAATCCCAACAACCTAGATCTATCCCTGTAGATCTTCATGCCTAATATGTACGAGGCATCACCTCCTTCATGGAGAACCTTTGTGATAAGAACAATTTGACCGATTGTAGTATAGGAACATCGTTTCCTATCAGAAGAATGTCATCCACATACAATACGAGAAATGTGACAGTACTCCCTACAATCTTCTTATAAACACAAGGTTCATCTGGATTTTTGACGAAATCAAACTCTTTGATGACATCATCAAAACAGATGTTCCAACTCCGTGATGCCTGCTTTAATCCATAAATGGATTTAAGAAACCTACATGCTTTTCCGTTACTCCCACTATCAATGAAGCCCTCTGGCTGATCCATATAAACGCATTCTTCTAAATCACAATTTAGAAAAGCAGGTTTAACGTCCATCTGCCAGATTTCATAGTCGTAGTGAGCAGCAATAGCAAGTAAATCCGAATGGATTTAAGCATGGCTACCGGAGAGAAAGTTTCGTCATAGTCCAATCCTGGTCTTTAACGAAAACCTTTCGCTACAAGCCTTTCTTTATAGGTCTCCACCTGCCCATCTACACCGATCTTTCTTTTAAAGATCCATTTTTGTATTTCCAGAAAAAATGTCCTGTATAACTCTGCCATCATTTCTCTTTCCATTCTGTGACTGCTCTGCTCCCGAAAAGATCAAAGAGACTGAAAGAAAGGTCGGCGTTGGTTTTTTGCACCCTATGGGTTTTGCCCAGAGGGTACAGCTTCCAAAGTCCATACTTTGTTGGTGTACATAGACTCCATTTCGGATCTCATGGCATCCAGCCACTTCACAGAGTCACCAGTCGTGATAGTTTGCTAAAAACTGGTAGGGTCATCATCATCTATGATGCAATCATCTCCATCACCATCAATGAGAAAACTGTAGTATCTCTCCGGTGGGCGAGAAGTCCTACCAGTTCTACGGAGTGGCTGAGGTTCATAAGATTCTGTTGCAACATCAGGTTCAACCAAGTCGTTATTTGTAACTTGTGTCTCTAGAACATCTTCTAGATCTACCACATTGCCATCAGTATCATTTGGAAAATTTTCATTTTCTAGAAATGTAGCATGTTAAGAAACAATCACCTTTTGTTCCTCCTTGTGGTAGAAAAGATATCCAAACGAATGTTTTGGATATCCCACAAATATACACTTAACCGATCGTGTCTCGAGTTTGTTTGGATTCTGCTTTTAACAAAAGCCGAACAACCCCAAATCTTAACTCGTTTAAGAGATGGTATCTTCCCATGCCATATCTTATATGGAGTGGTAAACACGGTCTTGGTTGGAACCCTGTCCAACAGATATACTGCAGTTTCCAATGCATGCCCCCAAAAGGAGAGAGGTAACTCAGCATCACTCATCATGGATCGCACCATATCTAATAGGGTATGATTCCGCCGCTCTGACACACCATTGTGCTATGGTGTGTAAGGGGGAGTGAGCTGAGAGAGAATCCCATTCTCTTTTAGGAAGTTCGAAAACTCTGTACTAAGATACTCTCCACCTCGATTCGATCGAAGTATCTTAATGCTCATTCCTGTTTGTTTTCTACTTCAGGTTTGTACTCCTTGAATTTCTCGAAAGCTTCAGACTTATGCTTTAATAAAAACACATGATCGAATCTTGAGAAATCATCAGTAAAAGTTATGAAGTAAGAAATGTTAGTAATATGTATGTCGTAGAGGTCATTATTGATGATATAGTGGATGCTTGGACATATATATAGAGGACTTTCTTGCTCGACATGATAGTGTGCTATCTGGTTACTCTTTATCTTAACATGTTGACTGGTATTCTATACTGTCTTGCTCTCGCATGTTGATAAAGCCCTTAGGATATGTACTTGACTACCAGGACTATGATGAGATCATACTAGTGGGGCCAGGGTAGTTTATAAGTACATCCTTTAATTGTTCCTAGTCGAGGGAATATCGAGACAGGGCATCGATATTCCAGAGTAGACTAGCGTATACGCTTCTTAACCCATATGATGGGCGATGGATGATCCCACATCCATTGGTATTTGACATCAAAGATGGTATAAGGGTGCTCAGTGGAGACTGGGTACACTGAACAGGACTCGCCGAGGACTCCTATGTGGTAGTATACCTATCGTCAGATAGCAGTCCTCTGGTGACACTGGTATAGATTAGTCTGTAGACCCGAGAACGTCATAGAGTCTTGTGTGGCTCCCACTGTGCTTTGATTTCCTCCCTACCACGGCTCAAAGGAGTGGTGCAAACAGGTGGATTTTGGGTACAGTCCCCAGTCACATGGAGGAAATGAGCGAAAAGAAGGGTTTCGTCTCTCCCGGTATTGGGGGTTGATGTTGCGCTATGCTCGATTGGCTATAACTGGAAGTCCCTGGCCAGGACTGCTGATGAGAACTACTGATAAGAGTTATCAGTAGTTTCTCAAACCGTTATAGGCCAGACATCGGCATGACTTATCACGTTAGTGGGGGCTGACGTTTACCAACCCTAGACATGATTTGCGACATATCAGACGAAGAGACCGGACTGTACGGTAGTGTTACTGATAGGCTTCATGGAGAGTATGGACGAGCTTGCTTGTTGATCTTCATATCGCTCAATACCCGGGTAGCCGTTACGTCCAGCTAGTACCGCTGACGGCTTGTAGGTGATTGATGTGATCATCACCTACTGCTGGCGTATTGACGAATCTTTAGAGTCCCACACAGAAGTTTCCTGGTTCAAGCGAACCGAAGTAGGACATATATGTGATATGTGTGTGGGCCTGATTAAATACGAGTATGTGATACCGTATTGTAATCTGGCAGTTATCTGTTATCAGTCAGGTTATATGTGATATAACCGGATTATCGAATCAAATGTTGGTTTGATAATGTGATATTCAGATTAATGATATTAGTCGGTTATATGTGATATAATGTGATATATATTATATGTGATATAATTATATCTTAACTAATATCATTAGCTCACTAATTGCTTCATATATATATATATATATATATATATATATATATATATAATTATATGAAGCATGGCATGTTTTCTATTTTTTAGAAAATACAAAAATGAGGTGTAAATTGTGGAGATATTTGTGGTATGGTTCAAGGCATGGGTTTATATGTTTTTATATTACTCTTGACTCGCTATTCAAGCATGGTTGCAATTTTAATTGCATTTTTATTCCATGCTTGAATGAGTGAGGAAAGAGATGATTCATTTTATTCATTCTACACTTGCTTCATGGTTCATTCCTTAGACATTTTTCAAGAGCTCGTTTCTTCTCTTGCTCTCTACAATTTTCTTCACCTCACCTCCAATCTCAAAACCCTCACATGAGATGTGAATCATTGAGCTTGTGAGACCTTAGTGTTCATTACTTATCCCCTACTTCATCATCCCACACAAAACTAGCAATTTGATGTGGTGTGTTTCCTACACTAAAAGTGTTTAGTGTAGTTAAAAGCTTGTGCTTGAGGACTTCTGGTGGATCGTCTTTGGCGCGAAGATCATGAAGGAGGTTCGTTCAACTTGGAGAGGAGCCTTGAAGAGTCGCGTGGACTTCATCCCGGAGCTTTTGAAGAGAAGGACACGAACTACAAAGGTTTTATGCTCTTAAACTTTCTCTTAAGCTTAATCACATCACAAAGGAAAACCCAAAAATTCTAGTAGTGATCTTGTTAGTCTAGCTTAGCACCTAGAAAAATTAAAATTTGGCATGTTTGATGCCTCTTGAACCCTTTGACGGTGCTAAGGTCGACTTTCATAGTATTAGAGCCAAGCTAGAACATTATAATTACTTGTAGCGACGTTAGAAATCCGTCGTTTTTATCGCGCAAAAACTATCGAAAAAACAGTTTCGAATTTGATGTTTTGAGTTGTTTGCACACCCCGCGGGCTCACGGTTTGAACCGAGAAGCCGCTGGGTGGAGCGTGCGCACCCCGAAGACACCTCTGGGGGACCTAACGTCTAGGCCCACTCTCCAAGACCACCACATGGTGGTCTTGGCGGTGGGGACCCGAAACTGCCCCACCAAAGGCAGTTTCGGGTCTGCCTCACCCCCTGGCCACCTCGTGGTGGCCTCAGGGTGGGGTACCCCCTCTAGGCCCCCTATTCGACACTTAATCTTGGGTCTTCATCCCCGCGAAGATTCGGGCAGGTTTCGAGTTCGTTTCGACTCCCGGATTGTCTTAAAACGATCGGTTTTGAAACTTTAGCTCACTGTTTTTTCAAGTGTTGGAAAAAAATTGGTTTAAGTTTACTAAAAGCGTGCGGAATTCTAATGTCGCGATTACTTTACAAGCTTTGTGATGTGTGATACAATTATTAGAATCCGGATTAATTATTTTTATGAAAACTAGTTAGTAAACCTAGCCGTTTAGTCTCAATTGATCGATTGCAACGAAGTTTTGATTCGGATCAAAACTCCGTCGCAATTGCGTATTGTACGCGATCACCTAGTCGGGAATCTTATTGAATTATCTGACACGTTATTGAAAGTGTTTTCAATTTGAGACTAAAATGCAAGTTTTACATGTTAGGCATAAAATTCGGAATATGTGATATTCCAGGTTTATGATGTCTGAGGATAATGCGGATTCTAATCATTGTAGTTTTCTATTTCTTTTCTGCGACCGTAAGTGTAATATGCGGGGTATCCCAATCTCGTTGCTATATGTCGAAGAGTTTTCGGGATACGCATATTTACTTACGTTGATGACATGAGATATTATGTGTTGCTTATGATATGATTTATTGGATCGTCGTGATTGAGTAGCCGGGTTTTTTTTATGTGAGATGAGAGTTTTTATATTTTCATTCATGTAAAATTCAATGTAATATTCTTTTATTGGGGCACTTCCGGGTTGAGGATGATGCCACCATTGTTGTATATTATTTACTTTTCCTCATTAGGATAGACCCAAGGTGAGGAGCACAAGTAACCGGGTTCTAGGGTCCAGTGGGAGACCATCTCAATGAGTTGAAATCGGGTCTCCTAACTCTAGAATTGGCAGGGTTACTTTCCGCTCTCGTAGGGGTCTAGGGATATGGGTTTGGCTATTCATCATGACCGTGGAATCCGTGTTTTACATTACTGGCTGAATTTAAAACACGGAAATCCTAGTATATCCAATATTTCATATGCTGCTTCTGCTGCTTGTTTCTGTGATGTAATCATGTTATATTATATATATGATATATAATAAACGTTGCTTATGTTTTGCACCCGCGCTAGTCCAGCCCCCGCTCTGCCGGTAGTTAAGTAACCTAACGGTGCATGACGGGGCCCCGTGGCGAATGCGGATGGCATAAGCGTACGTTCTATTTTCGTTTCTTTTTCTGCAATGTTTAAGAAACGTTAAATGATGGGACTTCATTAATGTGATTAATGAAAAGAAAGAAACCAAAAGATGTTGTAGAATCAAATTTTCAAAAAGGGTAGCTCTAGTTTTTGCTTTGCATAACGGTATTCCTTGTAGAATACCCAGCACCTTATTCGACAAGGAAAGAGCCGAGATCCCTTCACCGGGAGTGACCTCTTTAGCGAAACTAGCAGATGCTACAACCCACTCGGTTTGCTTTTGATTGCCTTTTTAGTTCTTACTTTGCATAGCGGTATTCCTTGTAGAATATCCTGCACCACATTCGATGAGGAAAGAGCCGAGATCCCTTCACCGGGAGTGACCTCTTTAGCGGAACTAGTAAAAGCCTCAAAAACACTCCTTTTCAAAATCACTCGATTCTGCAACGATATCAAGTTCATTACGCAAAAGGTTTTCTTAAAAACCTATCGTAGCCCTCTGTCATTTCAGATAAGTACTGTTTAGTATTCGTGCTACGTTTGTTGACCTGCGTCAAGGCATAGTGTGCGGTAGCTATTTAGTGCTTATTTGCTGCATACGATGCGATTAGATTTGGGTATTCATGTGACTTTATTGGCATGCGTCAAGGGTCGTGCGGGTGGGTTTAATTCAATTAAGAAATGTACGGGTTAAACTTGACTAGCGGACTATGGTTTGTTGGCCTGCGTCAAGGTCATAGGACGCTAGGGGCAATAATATTATCGGGAATTTCAAGTGTTGAAATTTGTAACGAGATTGCATAGCTTCTATGAGATAGTTGGATCCCGATACACACTGCGAGTAAGAGTTACTACTGCGAGAATTTTACACATCACAATTAGCCGATCAAGTAGGTGTCTAGAAAGGTGTTAATGGGGTTACGCCCATGGGAAAACGAGGTTTATTTTAATTAGGTCTGTGCGAAAGCACGGGGAACCTCCCTCAAAGTACCAACACTGACCTAGCCGAAAGATTAGCGAACTTGTAAGGTGTAATTAATCCCGGCTAATCTTACCCTTTAGGGTTTGAAGGAAGATTTGATAAAAACAATGGGAGCCATCCTGATTAGATAAAAATAACCAATCTAACCTTGCAAAGAGCACACACAAATTGATTATCCTTCTCTCTTTCCTGGTAGTGACCAATGACATGCCTTAATCCAGATAATAATATGGATGTATTGACCGAACCTACTTATTATACTAGACTAGGTTCCGCTCTATCTTATGATTGTCATAAGTTTGAGCAAGGAATAGGGAAATATTTGGATTCCCACGCTACCCAAACGAAGAAAAAGCATGTTGATGCATTGTCTTTGGGTGTGTTCGTTACCAAGAACTATTTCTCCGTTTACCTCTACGTCCTGGGTATTGGATAGCGGATCAGGATCCCACACATGTAATTTTTTACATGGGCTATAGACAGGTGGAGAACTGGGAAAGGATGATATATCTCTAGTAGTAGAGATGGTGCAATTGTTGCGGCCAAAGCAGTTGGCAAATATCACCTAGTGTTACAAACTAGTAATACATTGATTCTTAACGACTGTTATTTCGCACCAACAAATATTATGAATATTTTCCTAAATCAAGTGTTGATTGGGTAAAGTATGTTATATAACAGTGTACACGTTCTGAATCAAACTACAGTTCTAAACGTACACACACAAGAGGAACAATTAAGAAATAAACGAAGTCTTCTTGTGGCATTGTAGACTGGGTCATATCGATGAAACAAGACTAGCTAAAGTTCCATAAGGATGCATATTTGAATCCGTTCGAATTTACATCTTATGAAACTTTCCAGTCATGACTCAAAGACTAAGTGACCAAATCTCCGTTTACTGGAAACTGAGAAAGAGCTACTGAACTCTTGGACAGATACATGGTGATATATGCGGTCCTATGTCTTCAAATGCCAGGGATGGTTCCACGTACTTTATTACATTCACCGATGTTCTCTCAAGATACGGATATGTGTTCTTGTTGAAACACAAAAACTGGATCTTTTTAGAATTTCAAGGAATATAAGTACGAAGTTGAGAACCAGAAGGGTAAAGGTATTCAAATCCTTCGATGTGATCGGGGAGAAGAGTGCTGGAGCACGGAACTCCGAGACTATTTAAAAGAGAATGAGATTCTCTCTCAGCTTACTCCTCCGTATACACCACAACACAACGGTATATCGGGGTGGAGGAATCGCACCCTATGAGATATGGTGCGCTCTATGATGAGTACTGCTGAGTTGCCTATTTCCTTTCAGGGACATGCACTTGAGAAGCTGCATACCTATTGAATAGAGTTCCGATCAAATCCGTTGCCTACCACTCCATATGAGATATGGAATGGGAAGAGACTATCTCTTAAACGAGTTAAGATATGGGGTTGTCCGGCCTATGTTGAAAAACAAAATCCGGACAAGCTCGAGGCAAGGTCAGTTCTGTGCAAGTTTGTAGGATATCCCAAACATTCGCAAGGCTATATTTTCTACCACACCGAAAAACAAAAGGTGTTTTGTTTCTCGACATGCCACCTTTTTGGAAAAGGAATTTCTTGTGGAAGAAATTAGTGGCAATGAGGTAGAACTGGAAGAAGTTCCAGCAAAGCTAACTATAACTGACGATTTGGTGGAACCGGAGGATTCAATAGTCCCTGATGAACCGAAGCCACTCTGCAGATCTAGTAGGGTTCCTCATCCACCTGAGAGATACTACGGTTTTCTCGTAGATGGTGGGAGCGAAGATTGCATCATGGAGATGATGACCCAACTAGTTTCGAGAAGGCCATCACAAGTGGAGACTATGTGAAATGGCTGGATGCTATGCGATCTAAGATAGAATCCATATACACCAGCAAAGTGTTGACTTTGCATGTTGCTCCTGAAGGGGTAAAACCCATTGGGATCAAGAGGATATTTGAGAATGATAAATTGGTGTGGATGGAAAAGTTGAGACTTTCAAAGCTAGACTTGTCGCTAAGCTTAAGTCCATCAGGATCCTACTTGCCATTACTGCATACCATGACTACGATATCTAGCAGACTGCACATCAAAACCACTTTTCTAAATGGTGATTTAGAAGAAAGCGTATATATGACACTGCCAGAGGGCTTCGTAGACATTGGAAGCAGCAGAAGCATGTGCAGGCTGCTTAATCCACCTACGGGATAAAGCAGGCATCGCGGAGATGGAACATCTGTTTTAATTAAGCTGTCAAAGAGTTTGACTTCATCATAAAGATAAATGAACCATGTATAAATAAGAAGGTTGTAGAGAGTATATTTATCTTCCTCGTATTGTACGCGGATGACATACTCTTGATTGGAAAGGGTGTTCCTATGCTACACTCGGTCAAGCACATCTTATCATATAGGTTCTCCATGAAAGATCTAACCGATGTCTTCTACATTCAGGGATTATAGATCTATAGAGATAGATCTAAATGGATTTGGGATTCTCCCAATCCGGGTACATAGACACCATGCTAAAAGGGTTTTAGGATGGATGATTCTAAGCGTGGTAATGTACCCGCTTGTTCAGGAATCACTCTCTCCAAATAGATGTCTCTCGAGACTGATTTGGAGAGGGCTCGCATACAAGGGATACCCTGTGCTTTGGCAGACGGGTCAATCATGTATACGATGTTATGTACCAGATCAGATGTAGCTTACTCACTAGGTGTAGTGAATAAGTATCGAAAAGATCTTTGGAAAAACCATTGGACAGCTGAAGAACATTCTTAAAGTGCTTGCGAAGGACTAAAGAGATGTTCTTGGTGTATGGTAACGATGAACTCCAGATGGAGTTCTTCACCGATAAGAGCTTCCAGAGTGATAAGGACGACTGAAAGTCAGTCTCGGGTTTTGTCTTCACCCTCAGTAGAGGGACGGTATGTTGGAAGGGTTCCAAGCTATATATCGTAGCAGACTCGTTGATAGAGGCTAATTACATCGCTACCAACGATGCTGCCAAATAGGTTGTCTTGATGAATAAAGTTCATGAGATGAACTGGGTTCCTACCATTGGGCATCCAATACCTATGTATTGTGATGACAATAGAGTTATGGCTTTGGCCTAGGAACCCTGGTCCCGTCAGCGATCCGGACATATTCATGGACAGTATCACCTGATCAGGAAGATAGTTGATCTCCGGGAGATCGAGGTCAGGAGAGATGACACAGAGGATAACACAGCAGATCCATTCACCGAAGCCATTCCCCAGATGCTATTCAAGAGAATTTTAGGATATTGGGTATAAGATACTACAACAACTGGCCTTAGTGCAAGTGGGAGATTGTTAGTAATAAGTATGCCCTAGAGGCCATTATTGATGATATAGTGGATGCTTGGACATATATATAGAGGACTTTCTTGCTCGACATGATAGTGTGCTATCTGATTACCCTTTATCTTAACATGTTGACTGGTATTCTATACTGTCTTGCTCTCGCATGTTGATAAAGCCCTTAGGATATGTACTTGACTACCCGGACAATGTTGAGATCATACTAGTGGGGCCAGGTTAGTTCACAAGTACATCCTTTAATTGTTCCTAGTCAAGGGAATATCAAGACAAGGCATCGATATTCCAGAGTAGACTAGCGTATACGCTTCTTGGCCCATATGATGGGCGATGGATGATCCCACATCCATTGGTATTTGACATCAAAGATAGTATACGGATGCTCAGTGGAGACTGGGTACACTGAACAGGACTTGCCGAGGACTCCTATGTGGTAGTATACCTATCGTCAGATAGCAGTCCTCTGGTGACACTGGTACAGGTTAGTCTGTAGACCCGAGATCGTCATAGAGTCTTGTGTGGCTCCCACTGTGCTTTGATTTCCTCCCTACCACGGCTCAAAGGAGTGGTGCAAATAGGTGGATTTTGGGTACAGTCCCCAGTCATTTGGAGGCAATGAGCGATAAGAGGGGTTTCGTATCTCCCGGTATTGGGGGTTGATGTTGCGCTATGCTCGATTGGCTATAACTGGAAGTCCCTGGCCAAGGCTGCTGATGAGAACTACTGATAAGAGTTATCAGTAGTTTCTCAAACCGTTATAGGCCAGACATCGGCATGACTTATCATGTTACTGGGGGCTGACGTTTACCACCCCTAGACATGATTTGCGACATATCAGACGAAGAGACCGGACTGTATGGTAGTGTTACTGATAGGCTTCATGGAGAGTATGGACGAGCTTGCTTGTTGATCTTCATATCGTTCAATACCCGGGTAGCCGTTACGTCCAGCTAGTACCGCTGACGGCTTGTAGGTGATTGATGTGATCATCACCTACTGCTGGCGTATTGACGAGTCTTTAGAGTCCCACACAAAAGTTTCCTGGTTCAAGCGAAATGAAGTAAGACACATATGTGATATGTGTGTGGGCCTGATTAAATACGAGTATGTGATACCGTATTGTAATCTGGCAGTTATCTGTTATCAGTCAGGTTATATGTGATATAACCGGATTATCGAATCAAATGTTGGTTTGATAATGTGATATTAAGATTAATGATATTAGTCGGTTATATGTGATATAACCGGATTATTAGATCAAGTGTTGATTTAATAATGTGATATATATTATATGTGATATAATTATATCTTAACTAATATCATTAGCTCACTAATTGCTTTATATATATATATATATATATATATATATATATATATATTAATGTATATTTGATATATATAAATATATATATATTATTATATGAAGCATGTCATGTTTTTCTATCTTTTAGAAAATAGAAAAATGAGGTGTAAATTGTGGAGATATTTGTGGAATGGTTCAAGGCATGGGTTTATATGTTTTTACATTACTCTTGACTCACTATTCAAGCATGGTTGCAATTTTAATTGCATTTTTATTCCATGCTTGAATGAGTGAGAAAAGAGATGATTCATTTTATTCATTCTATACTTACTTCATGGTACATGCCTTAGCCATTTTTCAAGAGCCATTTTCTTCTCTTGCTCTCTACAATTTTCTTCACCTCACCTCCAAGCTCAAAACCCTCACATGAGATGTGAATCATTGAGCTTGTGAGACCTTAGTGAGCATTACTTATCCCCTACTTCATCATCCCACACAAAACTAGCCATTTGGTGCGGTGTGTTTCCTACACTAAAAGTGTTTAGTGTAGTGAAAAGCTTGCGCTTGAGGACTTCCGGTGGATCGTCTTTGGCACGAAGATCACGAAGGAGGTTCGTTCAACTTGGAAAGGAGCCTTGAAGAGTTGCGCGGACTTTATCCCGGAGCTTTTGAAGAGAAAGACACGAACTACCAAGGTTGTATGCTCTTAAACTTTCTCTTAAGCTTAATCACATCACAAAGGAAAACCCTAAAATTCTAGTAGTGATCTTGTTAGTCTAGATTAGCACCTAGAAAATTAAAATTTGGCATGTTTGATACCACTTGAACCCCTTGACGGTGCTAAGGTCGACCTTCAAGAAAATCCACCTCTCGCATGTGTAGGCATTGGCCTATATACATCACTATGTATGAGGCCCAAGTGTTCTGTAGCTCTTTTTCCGTCTCCAGTAAACGGAGTTTTGGTCATTTTTGTAAGTCGATGTACAACACCCCAATACTTGTGGGGAGGCGGAATTTTCAAAAACGAACTTGTTTAGTGAACAAACATCAACTAACCGCTTGAATCGAAGCTAAACGATAACTAACTTAAAACATAGAGTTTCTATGCTACTATGTTTAGGGATTATACCTAACGAATCGTGTCCTTCGTCTTTGCGAACTCCACCTCCTCCTCGGCCTTCTCGAAGTAGTAGACGATCCACCCGAGAGCTTTACTCCAAGCTTAGCCTCTAAACTTGAGGCAACTAAACTTCTCTAAGTGCTAATCAAAGAAGCTAGGTGAAATATAGAGAGGGTTATGGATTAAGTAGTCTAACTAATCCTTGTACTCAACACATGAGAGGGGAGGATTAGGGTTTGAAGAGGGAGAGCTTGAGGAGAGAGAAGGTGAGGATAATAATGAAGTGAGAATAATGAGTTATGATAATATATATCAAGCATTTCTTTTATCAAGAAAAGAATAAGAAATGAATTTAGCAACCATGCTTGATAATATCTAGTGATGATTCACTCCATGAGTCATTAAGCATTTATCATGCATTAATGACATGGATGAATCATCCATATGACTCACTAATCACATTCATTGCATATGCCACCTAAACCTCCTTAGTCACCACCTTCTAGAAGCTTCTCGCGCAATTACGAGAACGCCCCTCCTTTCCGCAAAAATACGGAAAAACTTTAGACTGTATAAATCCAATAACCGGATACCAGTAACTGGCTTAAACCAAAGCCGACTCGTAAAAACTGTCCGAAAGTCGTACGCGCGTAAACGCACGTATGCGTCCGAACCCTTGTCGTAAAACCATACGACCTCTATATCGTTTCGCCTGGAGTAGGGAAACTCTCTGTGTAGGACTCTAGAGACTCGACTACTACGCTGGCAGTGGATTTAACCACAGACCGCAAGCGGCACTAGCTGTACGTAACGGTCCCCAGGTAGATGTCGATAAGAAGGCCGATGAGGGAACCCATCCGATCTCCTACTGAGTCTGATGTGACAATCTCCATACAGTCCGGTCCGTTCTTCCAAGACTATCGCGTATCGGGCCTAGGGGGCGGCAAGCGTCAGTCTCCTAATAGCGGTATAAGTCGTGTCGGAGGGAAGCCCATTACACCCTGAGAAACTACTGGAACCTACCAGCAAATCTCGCTTGCCCTGGCCAGGGACTTTGCATAATGGCTCTCTGACACAGCGCGATATCAACTCCCAATACCGGGAGAGACGAATCCTGTCTAACCGCCACTGCCTCCAAGTGCTCGGGACTGCACCCAACTGCTACCTGTTTGCACGACTCCTTTGAGCCGTGGTAGGGTAGCAATCTAAGAACAGTGGGACACACTCGAGGCGAAGTAGCAGTGTCAAGTCTGCGGACTATGCTGTACTCATGTCACCTGGGAACTGTTCACTGACGACTGGTATAAAACCAACCAACAGTTCCCTGTGAGTCATGTCTGGTGTACCCGTAACCTAACGAGCAGCTGTATACTATCTCCAGTACGACGTACTGACGGCTGTGGGACAGACCATCTCCCCAACTGGGATGAGAAGCGTACACACTAGTCTACTCCGGAGTATCGATGCTCTGTCTCGATAATCCAACGACTAGGGACCTGAATAAGGATGTGCTTATAGACTACCCAGCCCCCACTAGTGTGACTGCCATCACAACGCTGGTAGTCAAGCAAGATCCTAAGAGCTCTATCAATACGTATACTCACATATTAAGATAGAAAAAACAAGTAGCATACTACCATGTTTAGCAAGACTGTTATATACATGTGAATATCCCAAGCTTCCATTAAGTAATATACAAACTAGTATGATACAGTAATGGTCTTCTAGGGCATAAACACTAACAATCTCCCACTTGCACTAGGGCCATGTACTGGCATATCGAAGACCAATGATCTCGAGTAGCCTCTCGAACTGAATCTGAGGTAGGGCCTTCGTGAATGGATCAGCAATGTTCTCTTCAGAAGCAACTCTCCGAACCTCGATCTCCTGACGATCAATGATCTCCCTGATCAGGTGATACCGCCTCAAGATGTGTCTGGACTTCTGATGGGACCTTGGTTCCTTCACTAAAGCTATAGCTCCGTTGTTGTCACAATTCAGAGGTATTGGATCAACTATGGTTGGAACCACCTGAAGTTCTGTTAGGAACTTCTTCATCCAGACTGCTTCTTTTGCGGCATCGCAAGCAGCTATATACTCCGCTTCCATTGTCGAGTCAGCAACGGTGTCCTGCTTGGAGCTCTTCCAGCACACCGCCCCTCCATTGAGGGTAAAGACATAACCCGACATGGACTTAGAATCGTCCTTATCACTCTGGAAGCCGGAATCAGCAAAGGCCTCCAACCTGAGGTCTTTTCCGCCGTAAACCAAGAACATCTCCTTAGTCCTTCTCAGGTACTTGAGAATGTTCTTTACTGCTATCCAGTGCTTCTCCCCTGGGTCTGACTGATACCGGCTTACCACACTTAGTGCGTAAGCTACATCTGGTCTGGTGCACAACATCGCATACATTAAAGAGCCTACCACAGAAGCGTAGGGTATAATGGACATGTGTTCCCTTTCCAAATCAGTCTTGGGAGACATCACTTTGGAGAGGGTGATTCCGTGACAAGCCGGTAGATTACCGCGCTTAGAATCTTCCATACTGAATCTTTTCTGTACAGTGTCGATATACCTGGACTGCGAAAGTCCCAACATCCTCTTGGATCTATCACGATAGATCCGGATCCCCAGAATGTTAGAGGCATCACCCAGGTCTTTCATGGAGAACCTGTGTGACAAGAATCCTTTGACAGATTGTAGCATAGGAATGTCATTTCCTATCAATAGAATGTCATCCACGTACAAGACGAGGAATACGACACTTTTGGCTACAACTTTACTATATATGCACGGTTCATCTGGATTTTTGATAAAGTCATAATCTTTGACTATCTCATCAAAACAGATGTTCCAACTCCGCGATGCCTGCTTTAGTCCATAAATGGACTTAAGCAGCTTGCATACTTTCCCGCTGTTCCCACTCTGATTGAAACCCTCTGGCCGATCCATATAGACGCTCTCTTCTAAATTTCCATTCAGAAAAGCCGTCTTTACGTCCATCTGCCAGATTTCATAATCATGGAAGGCAGCAATAGCAAGAAGGACCCGAATGGATTTGAGCATAGCCACTGGAGAAAAAGTTTCGTCATAGTCCAAACCAGGTCTTTGACGAAAACCTTTTGCAACAAGTCTAACCTTATAGGTTTCCACCTGTCCATCTACACAAATCTTTTTCTTGAAGATCCATTTGCATCCTATGGGTTTTACCCCATCTGGAGCAAAGTCCAAAGTCCATACTTTGTTGGTGTACATGGACTCCATTTCGGTCCGCATTGCATCTAGCCATCGTACCGAGTCGCCGCTCTGGATGGCCTGCTGGAAGTCAGTAGGTTCATCATCATCTATGATGCAATACTCTCTATCCCCATCTATGAGAAAACCGTAGTATCTCTCAGGCGGATGAGACGGCCTACTACTCCTGCGGAGGGGTGCGGGAATGTTCTGTTCTTCTTGAACCTCTGGTTCTACCAAACTTTCAGTAGCAGCTTGTGGTTCTGGAATTTCTTCCAGTTCTACTGCGCTCCCACTCTTCTGATTTTCTAAAAATTCAGTTTCTAAGAAGTGGGCATGACGAGAAACAAAAACCTTTTGTTCCTCTGCGTAATAGAAATAATATCCCTTGGAGTTCTTTGGATATCCCACAAGCTTACACTGTACTGAGCGTGCCTCGAGCTTGTCCGAATGCTGCTTTTTTACAAAAGCTGGACACCCCCAAGTCCTAAAATGTTTTAGACAGGGTTTCTTCCCACTCCACATCTGATATGGTGTGGTAGGCACAGTCTTGGTTGGAACCTGGTTTAAAAGATATGCCGTGATTCTAGCGCATAACCCCAGAAAGATCGCGGTAACTCAGCATTACTCATCATGGATCGTACCATATCTAATAGGGTTCGATTCCGTCTCTCCGATACACCGTTATGCTGTGGAGTGTATGGAGGAGTAAGCTGAGAGAGAATTCCTTTCTCTTTTAGGTAACCTAGGAACTCGGCACTCAAGTATTCTCCACCTCGATCAGATCTCAGTGTCTTAATACTTTTGCCTGTTTGGTTTTCCGCTTCACTCTTGTATTCCTGGAATTTCTCAAAGGCCTCGAATTTATGCTTCATTAAGAAAACATGTCCATACCTAGAGAAATCATCTGTAAAAGTAATGAAGTAGGAATAACCACCTCTCGCATGTGTAGACATTGGACCACATACATCGCTGTGTATGAGTCCTAAGAGCTCGCTCGCTCTTACTCCTTGTCCAGTAAATGGAGTCTTTGTCATCTTTCCTTCGAGACAAGATTGACAAGTGTCATAAGTTTGATATTCGAACGAGTCCAAATATCCTTCTCTATGCAACTTAGTCAACCTTCTCTCATTGATGTGACCCAGTCTACAATGCCATAAGAAAGCTTTATTTAAATCTGGAGACTTTCTTTTTAGTGTGTTCTGGACATTGAAAATTTGGAGTTGGTTTAAAACATATATACCGTTATTTAATGTACCGGACCCAATCAAACCATGATTAAGGTGGATGTTAACAACATCTCTTACAAACGTGAAATCATAACCTTTATTTGATAACAAGGAAACTGATATGATATTACACGTTAAGCTTGGTACAAAATAACAGTTATGTAAAACCAAAATGTGTCCACTCGTCAATCCTAGGTGATAATCCCCGACGGACGCAGCTCCCACGCTTGCTCCGTTAGCAACCTTTAGGGTCATATCACCTTCCTTCAGGACTCTATGGTTTCTCAGTGCCTGTAATGAATTGCAAATAAGAGATCCTGATCCGGTATCCAATACCCAGGAAGTAGAGTTGATTGACAGACAATTCTCAATTACAAACACACCTGAAGTCGAAGCCACAGCTTGCTTCGGTTCCTGGTTCTTGGCGTTCCACGCCTTGCAATCCTTCTTCCAGTGCCCTTTCCTGTGACAATGGAAGCACTCATCCTAGCCAACTACTGGTACTGCAAACTTTTTCTTTCCCTTCCCTCCCACCTTACTTACACCTCCTCTAGGTCTGGGTGCGGCCTTCTTCTTCCTTCCTTTGGCCCTAGCCTTGGACCCGGAAGAAGATGAACCGCCAACAAACATAGCGGGTGTTTCCCTTGCTTTCTGCAAGGTGCCCTCTGCACTCCTTAACATGTTCAGGAGTTCCGGAAGTTCAACTTCTTTTCTTTGAATGTTGAAGTTCAGGATAAACTGGGCGTAGGTGGAAGGAAGGGACTGGAGAATAAGGTCTGTATAGAGCTCATTATCCAAAGTCGTCCCAAGGTCTGCGAGCTCTTCTATATAGCCGATCATCTTTAGGACATGTTCTCCTACCGATGACCCGACAGCCAACCTCGCTCGAAACAAGTTCTTTGAGGTCTCGTATCTTGCTATATGAGATTGCTCTCCATAAAGTTCCTTTGTATGGAGAAATATGGCGTCTAGTTCCATATCCTCGTGCCTCCTCTGATGTTCATTGTTCATCGAGGCAAGCACGATGCACTTGGCTTTCGCGCAATCTAAATCCCAGGTTTTGCGGATTTCCTTATCCGCATTGCTGGATTTGGGACCAGGGACAGCAGGTGCCGTAGCGGTGAGGATGTACCCCAATTTGTCATAGGTCAAAGCCATTTTGACATTCCGCAGCCAATCTTTATAGTTTGGCCCTGTCAATATATTTTTCTCTAAAAGTAACTTAAGTCCAGTCATTTTCAGGGTCGCTGCAATTAGGAGAGAGAGAAGAAAACTCTTTAGCATGATGCTCTTGCAAGTTTAGAGTGGTTTTTAGTTTATCTAAACTGGATGGCTCCCACTGTTTCTTGAATCCTTCCTCAAACCATAAAAGAAGAATTAACCAGGACTATTCTCACCGTACAATACTTGCTTAACCGTTCAGCCAGGCCAGTGTCGATACTTCGAGGGAGGTTTTCCAACGCTTTCGCGAAGTTCCTTAATTAAATAACCTCTTTTCTCTGGGGGCGTAACCCCGCTGACACCTTTCTGGACACCTACTAGGTTTATAGCATTGATCGTTAAGTGACGAATATCCTGATAAGTAGCATATACTCACAGTAGGATCGGGATCCAAATATCATCGTATGATAATGTTGAAGGAATCCTACCAACATTCATCAAACTCCAAATGGTATGCATCTCTTTGCAAATTTTAGTTTCTTTAGAAATTCCCGATATTGATTTTTGCCCCATATTCTTATGATCTTGACTAAGGGCCAACAAATCATAAGTCACATGTCAAGTTCTGCTCATCATTATCCTGTTGATTTGAACTCATCCGTATATACTCTTCACTAAGGGCCAAACAAAGTAATACGAGTGTCCCAAACCAACTCATCTATCTATGCAACAAATGAATACCCCAGCAACTACCAATCACTATGTCTTGACTAAGGGCCAAACAAACATAGCTTGAATACTACTGACCATTCATAAGAAATGACGGAGGGCTACGACTGGTTTTGGCAAAACCGTGAACGTAGCGAACTTGATATAACCGAAGGAACCTGATAGATTTTAAAAGGAGTGGTTAAAGCTCCGCATTTAAAAATATCTGTTTTTAAAATTAACCGAGTGGTTTCTTTTAAATTGTTCCAACGATTAAAACTTTGGTTTGTTTTTCTTTGCATTATAGATAATGCATCCCATCATTAACCTATCATTGCAGAAAACAACGAAAATACAACGTCCTCTTATGCCATCCGCATTCGCCACGGGGTCCCGTCATTACCCGTTAGGTTACTTAACTAACGACAGAGCGGGGGCTGGGCTAGCGCGGGTGTAAAACATAAGTGACGTCTAAATAGATATCATATATATAGATATTTTACATTCGTCTGATGCAATGATATTCATTCCAGATCACAGATGAACTTAATTGGATTTGCAAGCAATCCATGTTTGTTTTGAGCCTGCAACAAAATACGGATTACACAGTTGTGATGAATAGCCATTACCCCACCCACGACCCCTACGGGGGCGGCAAACTACCCGCCCGGCAGTTTGTGCACCCCACCTTGGGTCTGTCCTAGGAGCAAAAACAGTAAAATGAAATAATACAACGGTGGCTACAACCGCAACATGGATGTGCCCCGCAAAATAATATTACAACAAATTACATTTACATCAAATGAATTAAATAATAACCCATCACATAATCCCGGCTATACATCACAACAGTCCAACACAGTTCATATGCACAAACAGATAAAATCCATTTCAGAAATGTGCAACCCCTGCCAACTGACATACTAGCAGTTAGGGGAGGTTTACGAACACATTATACAATCACAGATATAATCCAACAAGCAAATACTGTATAATTTCGATCGATTAAACACTTTTAATTTTGCTCCAATACTGCTCTGCAAATCTGAAACCTGACCAAAAATTAAATATTCCAGAAAATACAAAATATCACAGAGAAGCAACACAGGAAAATTGGGTTCCTGAATCGTCAACTCGGCGGCGGAAGCGCGGCGGATCTAGTGGGATCCGCCGCGGTTCCGCGGCGCTTTAGACGATTCAGGGGCCCAAATTTCTTGTGTGTTCTTCTGGTGTCTTTTCAAGCTTTCTGAACATCCCTGAAAAATTTTTGGACTTCATTTTAAAAACGACAGAAACTTGTGATTTCGGGCTTTTCCGGTTTCGTTTTTTCCGTTCGAAATTCATACAAATTTGCAAGTAAGTTATTTATTGTTTAGCGAGGCTCTGATACCACTGTAAGTCGATGTACAACACCCCAATACTTGTGGGGAGGCGGAATTTTCAAAAACGAACTTGTTTAGTGAACAAACATCTACTAACCGCTTGAATCGAAGCTAAACGATAACTAACTTAAAACATAGAGTTTCTATGCTACTATGTTTAGGGATTATACCTAACGAATCGTGTCCTTCGTCTTTGCGAACTCCACCTCCTCCTCGGCCTTCTCGAAGTAGTAGACGATCCACCCGAGAGCTTTACTCCAAGCTTAGCCTCTAAACTTGAGGCAACTAAACTTCTCTAAGTGCTAATCAAAGAAGCTAGGTGAAATATAGAGAGGGTTATGGATTAAGTAGTCTAACTAATCCTTGTACTCAACACATGAGAGGGGAGGATTAGGGCTTGAAGAGGGAGAGCTTGAGGAGAGAGAAGGTGAGGATAATAATGAAGTGAGAATAATGAGTTATGATAATATATATCAAGCATTTCTTTTATCAAGGAAAGAATAAGAAATGAATTTAGCAACCATGCTTGATAATATCTAGTGATGATTCACTCCATGAGTCATTAAGCATTTATCATGCATTAATGACATGGATGAATCATCCATATGACTCACTAATCACATTCATTGCATATGCCACCTAAACCTCCTTAGTCACCACCTTCTAGAAGCTTCTCGCGCAATTACGAGAACGCCCCTCCTTTCCGCAAAAATACGGAAAAACTTTAGACTGTATAAATCCAATAACCGGATACCAGTAACTGGCTTAAACCAAAGCCGACTGGTAAAAACTGTCCGAAAGTCGTACGCGTGTAAACGCACGTATGCGTCCGAACCCTTGTCGTAAAACCATACGACCTCTATATCGTTTCGCCTGGAGTAGGGAAACTCTCTGTGTGGGACACTAGAGACTCAACTACTACGCTGGCAGTGGGTTTAACCACAGACCGCAAGCGGCACTAGCTGTACGTAACGGTCCCCAAGTAGATGTCGATAAGAAGGCCGATGAGGGAACCCATCCGAACTCCTACTGAGTCTGATGTGACAATCTCCATACAGTCCGGTCCGTTCGTCCAAGACTATCGCATATCGGGCCTAGGGGGCGGCAAGCGTCAGTCCCCTAATAGCGGTATAAGTCGTGTCGAAGGGAAGCCCATTACACCCTGAGAAACTACTGGAACCTACCAGCAAATCTCGCTTGCCCTGGCCAGGGACTTTGCGTAATGGCTCTCTGACACAGCGCGATATCAACTCCCAATACCGGGAGAGACGAATCCTGTCTAACCGCCACTGCCTCCAAGTGCTCGGGACTGCACCCAACTGCTACCTGTTTGCACGACTCCTTTGAGCCGTGGTAGGGTAGCAATCTAAGAACAGTGGAACACACTCGAGGCGAAGTAGCAGTGTCAAGTCTGCGGACTATGCTGTACTCATGTCACCTGGGAACTGTTCACTGACGACTGGTATAAAACCAACCAACAGTTCCCTGTGAGTCCTGTCCGGTGTACCCGTAACCTAACGAGCACCTGTATACTATCTCCAGTACGACGTACTGACGGCTGTGGGACAGACCATCTCCCCAACTGGGATGAGAAGCATACACACTAGTCTACTCCGGAGTATCGATGCTCTGTCTCGATAATCCAACGACTAGGGACCTGAATAAGGATGTGCTTGTAGACTACCCAGCCCCCACTAGTGTGACTGCCATCACAACGCTGGTAGTCAAGCAAGATCCTAAGAGCTCTATCAATACGTATACTCACATATTAAGATAGAAAAACCAAGTAGCATACTACCATGTTTAGCAAGACTGTTATATACATGTGAATATCCCAAGCTTCCATTAAGTAATATACAAACTAGTATGATACAGTAATGGCCTTCTAGGGCATAAACACTAACAATTTTACCTTTGATTTATGACTGACAAGTTGCATAAGATTTATATTCAAAAAGATTTAAATATCCATCTTTATGAAGCTTGTTTAGTCTTGTTTCGTTAATATGACCAAGTCTACAATACCAAAGAAAAAGCTTCATTTATATCTGAAAATTTTCTTTTATTTGTGTGTTGTATGTTGAAAACTGTGTGTTGATTTAGGACGTATATCCCGTTATTAAGTATACCATAACCAATCAACTCTTGATTCGGTTTAATGTTCATAACATTTTGCTGCAATAAAAAATGATATTCTTCATTGTCTAGCAAAGAAACGGATATTATATTACAAAGTATACTAGGTACATAATAACATGGGTTCAAAACCAATATACAACCATGGCAACCCCAGGTGATACTCTCCCACTGAAACTGCATGTACAATAGAACCATTTCCAACTCGGAGAGTGTGATCACCGGTCTTCAAAACTATGCTATTTCTCAAGCCCTGCACAGAATTGCAGATATGAGAATCCAAACCGATATCCAATACCCAGGAAGCAGAGTTTATAGAAAAACAGTTTTCAGTCACAAACACACCTGAAGCAGAAGCATCACCATGCTTCTTTTCTTAAGATCAAAGTATTCAGTACAATTTCGCTTCCAATGCCCCGACTTCTTGCAGTAGAAACATTCCCCTTTTCCCGACTTCTCAGCCTTGGATTTGTCTCTCCCTTGTGCCTTTTTAATTCCACCTCTCGGTTTGGTGGGTTTCTTCTTATTCCTTCCCTTGGCCTTGGCTTTTGGGATGGAAGAGGAAGATTGCCCAATAATCAGAGAGGGAGACTTTTCTTTGAGCGTGCTCTCCGCACTTCTCAACATATTGAGAAGTTCGGGTAGTGACTTCTCCTTGTTGTGCATGTTGAAGTTCACTATGAATGGAGCAAAGACAGAGGGAAGAGACTGTAGAACAATCAACATACTGTTAATTCTCCATTGTCCATCTGAGATCCTCAAGCTCTTCAATAAGAGCTATACTCTTCAAAACATGTTCACCTACTGGTGTGCCAGAAGCCATCCGCATCTGAAACAACTTTCGAGATGCTTCGTATCGAAGGGTACGAGATTGCTCCCCATACAACTCCTTTGTATGGAGAAAGATGGATTGCACATCCATCTGCTCATGCTGTTTTTGATGTGTATTGTCCATCGATGCAAGCGTGAGGCATTTGGCAGTGGCACTGTCAATATCCCATGTTTTGCGGATCTCCCTATCCGCAACAGAAGATTCAGGGCTAGGGCTGAGGCAGTGAGGACATATGATACCTTATCATATGTGAGAGTAATGTTAATTTTCCTCAGCCGGTCTTTATAGTTCGGTCCGGTTAGCTTATTTTTCTCTAACAAAAGCTTAAGTCCAGTCATGGGTATCTGCCATTAGGAGAGAGAATAGAATACACTCAGCAAAAGCTTTTGCAATGATTAGATTGGTTATTTATCTTATCTAATCGATGTCCCTCACTGCTTTTATCAAATTTTTCCTTCAAACCTTAAAATGAAAAATTAGCCAGGATTAATTACATTCTACAACTTCGCTAACCGTTCAGCTAGGCCAGTGTTGGTACTTTGAGGGAGGTTCTCCATGCTTTCACACGGACCTAATTAAAATAAACCTCGTTTTTCGAGAGGCGCAGCCCCGTTGACACCTTTCTAGACACCTAATGGGTTAGCTAATTGCAAAGTGCAAAACTCTCCTAGGAGCAACTCTTGCTCACAGTGGGATCGGTGTCCAACTATCACATAGAAGGTATGGAATCTCATTGCAAATTTCAACTCTTGAAACTCCCGATATGGTATTTACCCCTAGCACTCATGACCTTGGCTATGGTCAATATATCATAAGCACTAGTCAAGTTCTACCCATCATTTCATGATTAATTAGACCCACCCACATGACCCTTGGCTATGGTCAACATAATCATGTGACTGCCCTAATTTATCGCATCATAGGATGTGTAGGAAGACATCACTTAGCAACCGTACACTACGCCTTGGCTATAGTCAACATACATAGCACGAATACTAAGTACTCTACTTCCTAAAATGACGGAGGGGTGCGAATGGTTTTTAAGAAAACTTTTAACGCTTTGAACTTGATATCGTTGTACAATCAAATGGTTTTAAAAGGAGTGGCTTAAGCTCTGTATTTTGAAAACTTGCTTTTTCATAAAATGCCGAGTAGGTTTCAAATCCGATTCTACACATTTTTTAGGTTTCTTTTTCTTTACATTAATCTCATTAATGTAGTCCCATCATTTAAGTACTTAAGCCATCGCAGAAAAGAAACGAAAATAGAACGTATGTTTATGCCATCCGCATTCGTCATGGGGTCCCGTCATGCACCGTTAGGTTACTTAACAAACGGCATAGCGGGGCGGGACTAGCGCGGATGCAAAACATAAGCAATGTTTATTATATATCATATATATAATACACCATTCGTCTCAGCATATAAAGTGATCGCATCACAGAATATCAACAGCAGAAGCATATATATGAAAATATAGGATATACTAGGAGATCCATATTTTGTATTTAGCCAACAATAGAAAATACGGATTCCACGGTCGTGATGAATAGCTAATCTCACATCCCTAGACCCCTACGAGAACGGCAAGTGACCCTACCATTTCTAGAGTTAGGAGACCCGGTCTCGATTCCTCGAGATGGCCTCCCACTGGACCCCAGAACCCGGTCACTTGTGCTCCCACCTTGAGTCTATCCTAATGCGAAAAAGTAAATAATATACAACAATGGTGACAGCATCCTCAACCCGGAAGTGCACCAATAAAAAAATATTACATACAATGAATTTTACATGAATGAAAAGAAAAACTCCCATCTCACATAAAACCCCCGGCCATTCAATCACGATGATCTTATACATCATATCTCAGCAACACATAATATCACATGTCATCAACGTAAGTAAGTATGCAACCCCAATTGTCGTTGACGTATAGCAACGAAACCGGCGATACCCCACATACTACACTTACTGTAGCAGAAAAGAAAATAAGAAACTACAACAATTGGAATCACCACTGCCTTTAGACATCATAGACCCGGAATATCACATATTCTAGATTTCATGCCTAACAATGCAAATCTTACATTTGGGTCTCATCTATGAAAACACCTTTTCAAAAGGAAGTCGGGTAATTCAACAAGATTCCCGATTCCACCCAAGACCGAAATGTTAAATTTACACGCAACTAATTACTTTTCACAAAACTAATTAGTGTAGATTCCAATTATTGTATCACATTCACAAATATCTAGACGATGTTAAACGTTTCGATTGAATCAACAAACACCCACAATTCCCAGAGAGCTCAACACTTGAGCAAACTTAAAATACCCAAAACATGCCACAGTACCTATGGACCAACCGTAGAAGGGTTAACACTTGCCTCACCTATGGCGCCGTGGAACTACGGCAAACCCTAGGGTTTGGTCACGGTTCCGTGGTCATAGAATCAGGTTAGGGCTTCATTCTTCTAGAGGGTCCATAGAATTACCTGCATGATTTTTCGAATATTTTTAACTTGGAAAATTTCAACTTTTGGAAAATTTCCAGAGGGGGTCATGAGGTCGTATTTGATGTTCGTTCGAACTGTTAAACGCCGTCTAGGTTACCCGAAATGATGTTAAAATTATGAATATGAAACACTCTGAATATACACTACAGAAAGATAACATCACATGCAATCTTTAGCAAAAACAAACAATGCCTGAAACACCAAACCCCAGATACCAGAGCACCAAACAAAAACGAGGCGATTTCCTCACAAAACACCGCCAGGCCGGTTTTAATGGGCATTTCGCCGGGTCAAATCTGGTGGAATGGCCTCGTTTTCGTTTGGTTTTCATATTACATCATATGTAACATTCTGCAATTGTTTAAAAAAAATTAGAGGCTCTGAAAAATTCGATAGAGACTGGGGTTTAGTTTCAAGGTTTCGGAGTTGTTTCGGTTTCGTAATTTATCTAACATCGTCTAACTTTCTAGCTTGGCTCTGATACCACTGAACGGTTTGCCTAGCACCATGTCTAGGGTTTGTCTTGCATCAAACATGCTACAATAAAATTTTAGGGGGTGCTAAGCAAAACCAACCATGAATCGAACTAGAAAATTAGGGTAACAAAAACAAGTATCATATACTAGCAAGTGTCCAACACTAAGAGGGAAGAATTACAACCTTTGTAGACCTCCCTCTTGGCTTCTTGGATCAACTTGGAGTTTGAACCGGTTTGCTTGAGTCCTTCGAAGTCCACGAAGATCCACCTGTAGGGTTCCTAGGCACTCTTGTGAGGGTTCATAAGGCATCAACCATGCCAGGATAAAATTTTAGACGTGTCGAACAACCCAAAGCCGGGATCTTTGCTAGATTATTAGGGTTTAACATGCAAGTAAATATCTTTACTACTAAGTGGGAGGGATTACAACCTTTGTAGTCCTCTCCTTCGCTTCATAAGCTCCGAGTAGAAGTCCCTTCACCGCGATCCACGATCTCCCGGACTCAAGAGAGGCTCCACGACTCGAACGATCCATGCTAGCTTGTAGTGTTCCGTTTCTCCGATGATCTACGTCGAAGTTGCAATAACTCAAGCTCTCTCACTCTAATGAGGTGAACACCCTAATCTAATGGGCTAGATTAGATAAGGATGATGGAGTAGTATTTATGCTATCTTTTTATATCAATTTCTCACAAGAAATCATCACAAAATGAATAACTAGTAAGCTTTCTCAAAGCTCAAGAGAGAAGAAGATGATGGAAAAAGAGTTAATCCTTTTGTGATGAATAATAGAAATGAATATATGATTGATCATGGAACCATGGTCAAGGATGACAAGGATAACCTTTGTAGAGAATAAACTAGGGCTAGGGTTTGGTTAGGTTAAAGAATGAGTCATAAGATAATATCAACCATAATATCTTACACTTGACAAAAGGAAAGCTTCTAGATGGTGCAAGAAGGAGCTAACCCTAATCAAACCCTAACCTTGCTTAATCTCCACTAAACATGTTCCATTATTAATCATATCATGTTGCAATAATATATATCACATATATATTATATATTTGCAACAAAAGAAAATAATACAATTAACATATATCGCATATATATCAATGTATTACCCTGTGAGAAAATGAAATAATAAAGTGAGCCAATATTAGATAATGTAATACAATATATCATATATATTATTATACATTAAATTATCGAATCAACACTTGATCCGACAATCCGGCTATATCGTATATAACCGACTAATATTCCATGCACCGATTCATCGAATCAACACTTAATCCGATGACCCGGTTCATATCTAAATATCGCGAGAATATAATACGGTATCTCATATCGCATTATTCTCGGTCCTGTACATATCACATATGTGCCTCTACTCCGTTTTGCCTGAGCCAAGAAACCTCTGTGTAGGACTCTAAAGAATCGTCAATACGCCGGTAGCAGGTGATGATCATATCAAACACCCACAAGCTGCAAGCGGTCAGCTAAACGTAACAGCCACCCAGGTATTGAGCGATCAGAAGATCAACAAGCTAGCCTGTACGTTATCCTGTGAACCCAATCAGTAACACTCCCGTATAGTCCGGTCTCTTTGTCTGATATGTCGCATATCTAGTCTAGGGGTGGTATACGTCAGACCCCAGTAACCGATAAGTCGTGTCGATGTGTGGCTCATAACGGGTCAAGAAACTACTGGTAACACTTACCAGTAAATCTCTATATCATCCCTGGTCAGGGACTTCTAGTTATAGCCAATCGAACACAGCACAACATCAACTCCCTATACCGGGAGAGACGAATCCCCTCCTCTCGCTCATTGCCTCCATGTGATTCGGGACTGTACCCAAAAGCCACCGTTTTGCATGCCCTCTTGGACGTGGTAAGGTGGAAATCAAAGCACAGTGGGAATCACACTAGACTCTATGACGATCTCGGGTCTACAGACTACCCTGTACCAGTGTCACCGGAGAACTGCCATCTGACGTATGGTATATCACCATCTGGGAGTTCTCGGCGAGTCTGTCCAGTGTACCCAGTCTCCACTGAGCACCCGTACACCATCTCTGATGTCAAACACTGATGGATATGGGGTCATCCATTGCCCATCATATGGGTCAAGATGCATATACGCTAGTCTACTCTGGTGTATCGATGCCCTGTCTCGATATACCCTCGACTAGGAACAGTTATAGGATGTACTCATCGACTACCATGGCCCCACTAGTATGATCTCATCATAGTCCCAGTAGTCGAGTACAGATCCTAAGGGCTTTATCAACATGTGAGAGAAAGACAGTAAACCAATACAAGTCAACATGTTAAGATAAAGTGAAACCAAATAGCATACTATCATGTCGAGCAAGAAAGTCATCTCTATATATATCCAAGCATCCATTATAATATACATCATATGTACAACAATGGCCTCTAGGGCATATACATAACTAACAATCTCCCAGTTGCACTAAGTCCAGCTGCTGTAGTATCTCATACCTAGCATCCCGAATAATCTCTCAAACTGTATCTGTGGAATGGCCTTCATGAGTGGATCCGCAGTGTTGTCCTTCGTATCTACTCTCCTGACCTCGATCTCCCGGCGATCAACTATCTCCCTGATCAGGTGATACCGCCTCAGAATATGTCTGGACTTTTGATGGAACCTGGGTTCCTTGGCCAATGCCACAGCTCCATTGTTATCGCAATACAGAGGTATTGGATGTTCAATGGATGGAACCACACCAAGTTCACTAATGAACTTCTTTATCCAGACAGCCTCTTTGGCAGCATCGTTGGCAGCGATGTATTCAGCCTCCATCGTCGAGTCTGCAACGGTATCCTATTTGGAACTCTTCCAACATACCGCCCCTCCATTGAGGGTAAAGACAAATCCCGAGTGCGACTTAGAGTCGTCCTTATCACTTTGGAAGCTGGAATCGGTAAAGGACTCCACCCGGAGTTCTCCGTTACCATACACCAAGAACATGTCTCTAGTCCTTCGCAAGTACTTGAGAATGTTCTTCACGGCTGTCCAGTGACTCTCTCCAGGATCTTCTTGATACCTGTTGGAGATAGTGCCCTCAGAGTCGATTATTGGATCACAGGCACGTGATTGCAATGATTGAGGGAGGACCTATCCCGGTAGGACAGTCTTACTCGAGATGATAGTATTCTATCTGGTTTACCTTTATCATCGTGTACTGCTTTAGATAACCTGACATGTCACTATTGCACGTTGATAGAGCCCCTAGGATTCTTGCTTGACTGCCAGCAGTATGAGGGCGATCATATAAGTGAGAGCTGGAGTCTATAAGCACATCCTTAAAAGGTCCCTAGTCGTAGGAGTCTCGAGACAGGGCATCGATTCTCCAGAGTAGACTAGTGTATACAGTCGAGACCCCGACGAGGGGCGGTGGCCGGTCTCACAAGCCACTGGTGTCAGTTGGTTCACCTAAGATGTATACAGGTACTCATTGGCTTATGAGTACACCGGACAGGACTCGCCGGGAACATGCTAGTTGGTCTTATACCTGACGTAAGATAGCAGTTCCCAGGTGACATGTGTACAGGTTAGTTCATCGACCTGGGGATCGTCATTTGTCTCGTGTGAGTTCCCACTGTGCTTTGATTACTACCCTACCACGGCTCAAAGGAGTCGTGCAAACAGGTTTTAGTTGGGTACAGTCCCGAGCCACATGGAGGCAGTGAGCGGATCTTCAGGGGTTCATCTCTCCCGGTATTGGGGGTGAGGTCGCGCTGTGTCTAGGAGAGCCAATACACGAAGTCCTTGGCCAAGGCAGGAGATTTACTGGTAGGTATTCCAGTAGTATCTCAGGGTGTTCTGGGCTACACTCCGACACGACTTGTACCGCTTTTGGGGGTCTGACTTTTACCAACCCCCTAGGCCCGCCATGCGATGCTCATAGACGAACGGACTGGACTGTACGGATATTGTCACTGACAGGCTCAGTAGGGTGTCAGGATGAGTTCGCTCATCGACGTCCCTTTTGGTCAATAGCTGGTGGCTCGTCATGTGTTGGCTTATACCTCTGACGTGCTAGTGGTTAAATCCACAACCATAGTATTGACGAGTCTTTAAAGTCCACCACACTTTCAGTTACTCAAGCTTTCGGGCGAAACGCTGTAGAGGCCGTATGGAGATATGGCAGGGTCCGATCAGATACGTGCGGTATTGCACGGATCAGGATCAGACGGTTAGTACTAGAGGCCGTATGGTTATATGGCAGGGTTCGATCAGATACGTGCGGTATTGCACGGATCAGGATCGAACGGATATTACTGGCCGGCTTTGGTTTAAGCCGGATCCTAGTATAGTACTGTGTAGATTTTGTCTCATTGCATTTGTATCCGGACGGAATACAGATGCGGGTGTGTATGCACAGTATGGGGTTTTTCCTGTAATTTATTACGGGACCAGTTTTCTGGAGTTGCCAGTTTGCATTCCGTTCCGGCCGGTTTACCTTTTTTCTTTCCCGGCCGGACTTTTCCGATGGAGGGGGTTATTTGCAAGTTTGCAAATAACAATTGTGGAGGGAGTTTCTTGCAAATGTATTAATTATGATAGCATCTTTTTGATACCATTCTTATCCATCATCATCACTTGCTTTTTGTTGATTAGAAGTGATTTGGAGTTGATGTGAGATTGTTATGATGATGTTTAGGATATGGTCACCTCTTACCTTTTACTACACTCACCTCCCTCTTGCATTTGGTATTCATTCCTCCACCATTCTCATTTGGAAATGGTTGAACATATTTTTGAGAGAAGGGAAGATGAGAGCTTCATTTTGAGAGGGTAGCATTTTTGATCTCTTTTCATGTTAAGAAAAATGCAAGCACCATTTTTCTTATCTTGTTTCCTCCATCATCTTCAAATGGCAACAAACCCAAATGAGACATAGCCTCTACACTACACTTCCTATAGCAAATCTTGGACGCGTCGGCCAGCCAACTTCGCGCCCGAGTTGCCTCGGTATTGAGGTGGGAGCCCGTAAAAGATGCAGGCGATGTGGTGCCCTTTCCGGCGAAGAGGCGACGATATGGAGACAGCAGTTTCCGCGGGAGATCGGGACGATAACGAGAAGACCGGAGGACTCGGATCACTCGGTATATCTCTCTTCCCCTTCTTGTAGTTAGCTTAGACTAGTTAATGGTTCGATCCGGGTGTTTAGTGCGCGGTGGTGCCGGTTTGCTAAGTTCGCAAAATTAATGTTTATCACCGCTTCCGCATTTGGCCGTCGGATTGACGGCCGGGGCGCTGCCGTGCACTTACAGTGGTATCAGAGCCTCGCCATTAACTTAGTCTAGCTTTGTTTGATGTGTTTGCATTTCCGATCGATCAAAATTCCAAAAACTCGCGTTTTTCCTCACATCAGTTTTCTGTCGATTTTTTCCTTGCTCCAAAAATTTTTCAGGTTGTAGAAAACTGATGTACAAGAAATTCTAAGAATACTGGAAAAGTTCGACACAGTCAGTCGACCACTGAAGCGCGGAACCGCGGCCAAACCCCCCCTTGGGCCGCGGTTCCGCCGCACATTGGTGTCCTCACTGCATCATATTTTTCCAGTGGGCTTCTGGGCTAATTTTAGGGGTTTTGGAATATTAAAATTGGGCCCAGAATTTCTGTGAGTGCTACAGTATTGCTTGGGGGCCCACTTGTTAATTATTTGATCGATCAGATATTTTAAACACATTTTTCACAGTATTTACATTATATCTGCGACCGTGAATGTTACTTGATCGGTAAATCCAGTCTAACTGCTATAGCCCAGTTAGACGGATTTGCGAACGTGACTTTCACGTTGATGTTTTGTGTTTTTGATGTGATGTTGCGGATCGGTCGTGGGGGATAGCCTGGATGCAATGCTAGTACAGTTTTGTTGTATTATGTACATTTGATATTGCGGGGCGAGCGTCCGACATGTGGACTGCCGTCACTGCCTGTTTGTATTATTCTTTTGGGGCACGACCTGGTTGCGGTCGATGTACCCGTTGTATGTATATTTTACTTTCTGTACTAGGATTACCCCGCGGAGGAGTGCACGGATAGCCGGGTTCTGGAAGGCAACAAGCCCGCATCTCATGGCATTGGGACGGAGGGGGCTTCACTCTAGAATTGGCGGGCTATTCGCCGCACTCGTAGGGGGTACAGGTTGACCCAGGAGGGGTGCCCAAGTTACCGGATTCCATGAAGTGCTGGGTGGTCCATTCACGGAGCTGAAGGGGGCTGCCTCGCTTCAGGTTTTAGCGGGTAACTTGTCGTGCCCGTAGGGGTCTAGGATTTCATTACACAGGCTATCCACACGACCAGGGGAACGTCGGGTTTCAGTAGTGGCTCTATGAAACCCGGGGATCCCAGATATCTGTATTGTTCTGTGATGCTGTACATTTCTGTGATGTTGCATTTCTTATCACGCCTTGAGCGAATATAATATATTGGTATATATATTAGTAGATGTTGTATATGTTTTACATCCGCGCTAGTCCAGTCCCCGCTCTGTCGTTAGTTAGCTAACCTAACGGGTAATGACGGGACCCAGTGGCGAATGCGGATGGCATATACGTACATCAGTATATTTTCGTTCTTTGTGGTGTGATCAATTGATGGGACTGCGTTGATTCGGATCAATGCAAGTTAAAACAAACCTATTCTGATGTTGTTGGAACACTTTTCAAAAAGCTGTTATTGCAAGGACGTTCACTTTTGTTTTGCATCGTGGTATTCATTTGGAATATCCTGCTCCTCAGTCGACGAGGCAAGGGCCGAGATCCCTTCACCGGGAGTGACCCCTTGGACAGAAGTTTGCGTCAGGGCATTAACTTCACTATAGCCGATTACTTTTGCTTTGCATCGTGGTATTCATTTGGAATATCCTGCACCCCATTCTACGGGGAAAGAGCCGAGATCCCTTCACCGGGAGTGACCTCTTTAGTAAAGGTTTTCGTCACTATATTTTCTAAAAAGCTATCAGTTCCTTCAACGATATCAAGTTCATTACGTTAAAGGTTTTCGCCAGAAACCATTCGTAGCCCTCCGTCGTTTCATATGGGTAGTCAATAGTATTCAAGCTGTGTTTGTTGGCCAAAGTCAAGGCACAGTGTTTGGTAGCTGTTGGTTATTCATATGCAGCATAGATAGATGCGTTGGTTTGGGGCAGTCGTATAGCCTTGTTGGCCAAAGTCAAGGGCTTGTACGGGTGGGCTCAAATTAACCTGGAGAATGACGGGTAGAACTTGACAGGTGACTTATGATTTGTTGGCCAAAGTCAAGGTCATAAGAGCATGGGGTGAAAATCACATCGGGAGTTTCAAAAGAACTGAAACTTGCCAGATATGCGCATACCTTCTGGAGTGTGATACCGTGAGCGGATTCTGTCACGTTGTCATGCGATGATAGTTGGATCCCGATTCCCACTGATGAGTTGGTCTACTCCTCGGGTGACCCCGACTAATTCTTCTTTCAGGTTTGGAGGAGAATTTGAGGTACAGTGGGAGGTTTCCAGATTAGATAAATTGGTAATCATTCTGATCTAGGTTAGAGTGCACGCTGAGTGTTTCTTTTCTCTCTCTCTGGCAGCGACCATTGACCCGACCCTAAGACTACGACTCAGAGACCAAGTTGACCGAACCTTCTTAACACTGGCTTTTGGATTGTCAGAGTCGCTAACCTCATTGCCACTCCTACTTTTACTCTTTTCTCCAGGACACCCCGTATTACTACGAACGTCCACTTCTATTGGACAAAACCATCGTATGGTTAGATACGAACTCGAAGGAATTCGAGGATGGTTTCCGGTTCTGGAGAAAACGGATAGGATTATTCGGTTGTCTTTTCCTTTTTGCCTTCTCTCAAGTTGCGAGTACTCCTTGGTTTAGGGGTAGTACACCTATTATGCAAATTGGATAGTCTTCTTCCAAACCATAGGCATGTGCCGACCGGTAGGGAATGAAGAAAACCAATTAGCATAACGATGGTGTGCAGAAGGTATTAAGCTCAGACAAAGCAAGGGATTAGTAAGAGGGCAAAGTAAATTGCGACTGATATTCACGACCAAACCAAGTATTTCTTCGCCAATCCTTAATCACCTTTGTATTTCTCCAGGACACTCCGTATCACTACGAAGATCCACAGTTTATTGGATACTCCATCGTATGGTTATATACGAACTCGAAAGGAACTTGTTCCAGTTCGGGGATGGATTCTGGTCCAGGAGAAATAGGAATAAGGTTTATTCGGTTGTCTTTTATCTTCACCTTCTCTCGCATTGCGAGTGCTCCTAGGATTAGGACAGTACACCCATTATGCTTATTGGATAGTCTTCTTCCAAACCATAGGCTGGTGCCGAACGGTAGGGAAGGAAGAAAACCAATTGGCCTAAAGGGGTGTGCAGAAGGTAATGACTAAAGACATATAAAGGGATTTGGAGAGGTGGCAAAGAATTATACGGTTATAGTTGTGAATCTGGATTATGGTAGAGGCATTACTAGGAATACCAGGATACCCCATCGAAACATTTCAATGTTTCAGTTCAACTGTGTACTGTTAAAAGAAAACTGATTTCCCGATTGGACACTTGCTCCAGGGTATGTATTTACCAGGTTTGATTCTCACATCTGTATGGTTTTACAGATGATGAGTGGGTGTAAGTTATTGGGAATAGGGTAATCATCCTCATTATATCGGGATTCGTTGTAATCGGTGATATTTGAGGAGATCATCTGGGCTGTTTGCCGGTCGGCAAATATTTGGTTTTGAATATCCGCTGTTGTGCACCAATTTCAAATTGATATATCTGTACGTCTATTTTCATAGAGTGAGATATACCTTTTGATATTATGTCGATGACATTTACCTATATCAGTGGATGGTTAGGTAAGGAGCATTAAACAGCGGTGTAATTCTTCTTAACCATAAGTACAGTTTTCAACCTACGACACACAGTGAAAGAGTTGTTAGACTCAGCGGACTTATACAGAGTATTGTATGTTGTCCAGTGTCCATTAGGACAGAGGGGTTGGTCCTCATACTATATTCTGTTTACTTTTAACTTCTCTAGTTCTTAGACATGTGTTTCGTAGAAACACAGGGTCTGAGTTTTGAGGAGTTATAGGTATTTGAATAGAGTAGAGAACCAGGTGTAGCAAGTATCGGGATTCTTCAAAGTGATCGAAGATGTAGATACTTGTGTATGGTATTCAGTTGATAGTAATGATAAAGAGAAATTACTTCTCTTTCAGGATACTCATAATTGGAAGCATTCCTAAGTTGAGTAACGCTGATCGGCCTCTCTCCATTTAGTTGACATGCACTGGAGACAGCTGCATGATTTGAATCTGGTTCAATTAAATCAGTGCCTCTGGTTCTATATTGGATATAGTACAGTTCATATCTTAACATTGTTAAGGTACGGGGAGTTGTCTGGCTTATGATTAAAACCAGACTCTGGATAACTCAAGGCACGTTTCTGTAATGGCTGTTTGTGGGTTGACCCAGGCTATGACGAGGGTTGACTTTCTACCATCTGGCAGATCAATAGAAATATTGTTCTAGACTCGCCACAGTTTTATTAAAAATAGATTTTTTCAAAAACAGTAGTAGGAGTATGGTAGAACTGGAAGTGATTCCAGATACGCAAACGATTACTGAAGATTTGATAAGGAACCTAAAGATTCAATCTGATTTGACATTCCATTGGCCACTCCGCAGATAAGGTGGGTAACTTCAGGCACCCGAGAGGTACTCCGGTAGCCTCAAGGACAGTGACAGGGAAGTTCTTGTTTACCCACACTTGCCATTGTTGTTGTTCCAGGCTGCGAGACCCGGCAGGAGGATGAGTATAGCGTCGTTCTAAACTAGCTTTAGAAGTGCACATCTATATGACTCTGCCAGAGGGTTGTCGTAGTCAGTGGGAGCAGCGGAAGCATTGGTGGACATCAGGCTTATGTCTATTTATAGACTAAAGCAGATATAGCGGAGATAGATCATCTATTTCTGATGTGACAGTCATAGGTTTGACGTCATCAGAATAGGAGATGGATCTGTTGAGAAGGTAGTAGGGTGTGATATCCGGGTTTTGGATGACATACACAAACTAGGAAGTGACATTCCTATACTACGATCGGTTATACTTTGGTCGTCACACAGTGGTTTCTCCACAAAGGACTTGGACATTATATCAGACATACTGGTTACTAGATCTATGGTTTTAGATCTAGATTTGGGTTGTTTCCCAATCTGGGTACTTAGACAGCATTCTAAGAGTATTTAGAATGGACGACTCCTGGCATGGTAGTGTACCTGCAGGTAATGGAGTCACCCTCTCTAAAGGTGTCTTACAGACTAAAAGGGAGAGGGATGTTCATGATTGGCAGATCACTTGCTTAGGCAATTGAGTCAATCATGAGATGTCAAGTACCACACCAGATGTTGTTCTTGCACTAGAAGCAATAAGTTGACATTGATCCAATCCTGGAGAAACAGTCGGAAGCAGTTTTAGAACAAAAGTAGCTGTTCTAGGGATATGATAACGAAAGCCCCATTTGGGAAACAGTTATCATTCCAGGATTCCAAGGTGACCTGGACGACAAGGAGGTCGTCAGAGTTATAGTTTTCCTTCTGACGAGGGGCGGTATTTTGGACAGGTGGTCCAAGGCAATACTGAGGGTGGCATGGCGCAGGATACTGATTAAGTTCAGTTGACGATACAGTCTAAGAAGTTTGGATTTGGAGTTCATTTATGAGCTAGGTCCCATCAGACATCCAGACATTCTAAGACAGGTATTGCTCATTTCGGGAGATGGCTTTCTCCGCGAACTTGAGATAGAGAGAGACATAGAAAGATACATCAAGGAGGATCCACTCACTGAGGCTATTCCTCGAACGCAATAGTTTCACAAACGGATTTTGTGAGACTGACTAGTAGGGGAGTTGGGTGTTCGGTATCACACAGGCTGTGAGTATGCGACATCGCAATAATTAGCCTTGAGTGCAAGTGGGAGATTGTTGGAGATAGTGCCCTCAGAGTCGATTATTGGATCACAGGCACGTGATTGCAATGATTGAGGGAGGACCTATCCCGGTAGGACAGTCTTACTCGAGATGATAGTATGCTATCTGGTTTACCTTTATCATCGTGTACTGCTTTAGGTGACCTGACATGTCGCTATTGCACGTTGATAGAGCCCCTAGGATTCTTGCTTGACTGCCAGCAGTATGAGGGCGATCATATAAGTGAGAGCTGGAGTCTATAAGCACATCCTTAAAAGGTCCCTAGTCGTAGGAGTCTCGAGACAGGGCATCGATTCTCCAGAGTAGACTAGTGTATACAGTCGAGACCCCGACGAGGGGCGGTGGCCGGTCTCACAAGCCACTGGTGTCAGTTGGTTCACCTAAGATGTATACAGGTGCTCATTGGCTTATGAGTACACCGGACAGGACTCGCCGGGAACATGCTAGTTGGTCTTATACCTGACGTCAGATAGAAGTTCCCAGGTGACATGTGTATAGGTTAGTTCATCGACCTGGGGATCGTCATTTGTCTCGTGTGAGTTCCCACTGTGCTTTGATTACTACCCTACCACGGCTCAAAGGAGTCGTGCAAACAGGTTTTAGTTGGGTACAGTCCCGAGCCACATGGAGGCAGTGAGCGGATCTTCAGGGGTTCGTCTCTCCCGGTATTGGGGGTGAGGTCGCGCTGTGTCTAGGAGAGCCATTACACGAAGTCCTTGGCCAAGGCAGGAGATTTACTGGTAGGTATTCCAGTAGTATCTCAGGGTGTTCTGGGCTACACTCCGACACGACTTGTACCGCTTTTGGGGGTCTGACTTTTACCAACCCCCTAGGCCCGCCATGCGATGCTCATAGACGAACGGACCGGACTGTACGGATATTGTCACTGACAGGCTCAGTAGGGTGTCAGGATGAGTTCGCTCATCGACGTCCCTTTTGGTCAATAGCTGGTGGCTCGTCATGTATTGGCTTATACCTCTGACGTGCTAGTAGTTAAATCCATAACCATAGTATTGACGAGTCTTTAGAGTCCACCACACTTTCAGTTACTCAAGCTTTCGGGCGAAACGCTGTAGAGGCCGTATGGAGATATGGCAGGGTCCGATCAGATACGTGCGGTATTGCACGGATCAGGATCGGACGGTTAGTACTAGTGGCCGTATGGTTATATGGTAGGGTTCGATCAGATACGTGCGGTATTGCACGGATCAGGATCAAACGGATATTACTAGCCGGCTTTTTTTTAAGCCGGATCCTAGTATAGTACTGTGTAGATTTTGTCTCATTGCATTTGTATCCGGACGGAATACAGATGCGGGTGTGTATGCACAGTATGGGGTTTTTCCTGTAATTTATTACGGGACCAGTTTTTTGGAGTTGCCAGTTTGCATTCCGTTCCGGCCGGTTTTCCTTTGTTCTTTCCCGGCCGGACTTTTCCGATGGAGGGGGTTATTTGCAAGTTTGCAAATAACAATTGTTGAGGGAGTTTCTTGCAAATGTATTAATTATGATAGCATCTTTTTGATACCATTCTTATCCATCATCATCACTTGCTTTTTATTGATTAGAAGTGATTTGGAGTTGATGTGAGATTGTTATGATGATGTTTAGGATATGGTCACCTCTTACCTTTTACTACACTCACCTCCCTCTTGCATTTGGTATTCATTCCTCCACCATTCTCATTTGGAAATGGTTGAACACATTTTTGAGAGAAGAGAAGATGAGAGCTTCATTTTGAGAGGGTAGCATTTTTGATCTCTTTTCATGTTAAGAAAAATGCAAGCACCATTTTTCTTATCTTGTTTCCTCCATCATCTTCAAATGGCAACAAACCCAAATGAGACATAGCCTCTACATTACACTTCCTACAGCAAATCTTGGACGCGTCGGCCAGCCAACTTCGCGCCCGAGTTGCCTCGGTATTGAGGTGGGAGCCCGTAAAAGATGCAGGCGATGTGGTGCCCTTTCCGGAGAGGAGGCGACGATATGGAGACAGGACTTTCCGCGGGAGATCGGGACGATAACGAGAAGACCGGAGGACTCGGATCACTCGGTATATCTCTCTTCCCCTTCTTGTAGTTAGCTTAGACGAGTTAATGGTTCGATCCGGGTGTTTAGTGCGCGGTGGTGCCGGTTTGCTAAGTTCGCAAAATTAAAGTTTATCACCGCTTCCGCATTTGGCCGTCGGATTGACGGCCGGGGCGCCGCCGTGCACTTACAGTACCGACTCACTACACTTAGTGAATATGCTACATCAGGTCTGGTACATAGCATCGCATACATGATAGAGCCTACTGCCGAAGCATAGGGTATCCCTTGCATGCGAGCTCTCTCCAAATCAGTCTTGGGAGACATCTCTTTGTAGAGAGTGAGTCCAGAGATCGTGGGTTGGTTCCCACGCTTGGATTCTTCCATACTAAACCTCTTTAGTATGGTGTCAATGTACCTGGATTGGGACAATCCCGGTATCCGTTTAGATCTATCTCTATAGATCATGATTCCCAATATGCAGGAGGCATCACCTAGATCTTTCATTGAGAATCTTTGTGATAAGAAGAGCTTGACTGATTGCAGCATAGGAATATCATTTCCTATCAAGAGTATGTCATCCACGTACAATACGAGGAAGACAGCCTTACTCTCTGCTACCTTCTTATAGATACAAGGTTCATCTATATTTTTGATGAAGTAAAACTCTTTGACTACAACATCAAAACAGATGTTCCAACTCCGCGATGCTTGCTTTAACCCATAAATGGATTTAAGCAGCTTGCACACCTTTCCGCTGCTCCCACTATCTACGAAGCCCTCTGGCTGAGTCATGTACACGCACTCTTCTAAATCACCGTTTAGAAAGGCGGTCTTAACATCCATTTGCCAGATTTCATAGTCATGGTATGCAGCAATGGCAAGTAAGATCCAGATGGACTTAAGCATAGCCACTGGAGAAAAGGTTTCGTCATAATCCACACCTGGTCGTTGACGAAAACCTTTTGCAACAAGTCTAGCTTTGAAAGTCTCAACTTTTCCATCTACATGAAATTTCTTTTTAAAGACCCACTTGCTCCCAATGGGTTTTACCCCTTCAGGAGCATTTTCCAAAGTCCATATTTTGTTGGTGTACATGGATTCCATCTCAGATTGCATTGCATCCAGCCATTTCACAGAGTCACCACTCGTGATGGCCTGCTCGAAACTAGTCGGGTCATCATCTTCCATGATGCAATCCTCGCTCCCACCATCAATGAGAAAACCGTAGTATCTCTCAGGTGGATGAGAAACCCTGCTAGATCGGCGGAGAGGCCGGGGTTCGTCGGGTATTACTGAATCCTCTGGTTCCAATAAATCATCAGTTGTATTTTGTGGTGTCGGAACCTCTTCGAACTCTACCTCTTTGCCACTAATTTCTTTTGCAAGAAATTCCCTTTCTAAAAAGGTGGCATGTTGAGCAACAAATACTTTTTGTTCCTCTGCGTGGTAGAAAAAATATCCTTGAGAATTCTTAGAATATCCCACAAACTTGCAAAGAACTGATCGTGCCTCGAGTTTGTCTGGATTTTGCCTTTTGACATAGGCCGGACAACCCCATATCTTAACTCGTTTAAAATATGGTCTCTTCCCACTCCATATCTCATATGGTGTGGTAGGTACAGATTTAGATGGAACTAGATTCAATAGGTATATGGTTGTCTCAAGCGCATACCCCCAGAAGGAAATAGGCAACTCAGCATCGCTCATCATAGAGCGCACCATATCTAATATGGTGCGATTCCTCCGCTCCAATACACCGTTGTGCTGTTGTGTATAAGGAGGAGTAAGCTGAGAGAGAATCCCATTCTCTTTTAGATAATCTAAAAACTCATTGCTTAAGTATTCACCTCCTCGATCAGATCGAAGGATCTTAATACTTTTGCCCGTTTGGTTCTCTACTTCGTGCTTATATTCTCTGAATTTCTCAAAAGCTTCAGACTTGTGTTTCTTCAGGAACACATGTTCGTATCTAGAGAGATCGTCAGTGAATGTAATGAAGTAGGAAGAACCGTTCCTGGCATGCGTAGACATAGGACCGCATACATCACTATGTACCAGTCCTAAGAGTTCTGTAACTCTTTCTCCGTGTCCACTAAACGAAGTTTTGGTCATTTTTCCTTTGAGACATGAATGGCAAGTATCATAAGATGACAATTCAAACAAATTCAAATATCCATCCTTATGTAACTTAGCCAGTCGTGTCGCATTGATATGACCAAGTCTACAATGCCACAAGAAGGATTCGTTCATTTCTGAACTCTTCCTCTTGTGTGTGTTTTGTATATTGAGGACTGTATTTTGATTGAGAATGAATATGCCATTATGTAACGAGCCTGATGCAATCAACTTTTGATTTAGGAAGATGTTCATAACAATATCCTGTACTACAAAATTATATCCTTCTTTACTTAATAAAGAAACTGATATAATGTTGCTCATCATGTTCAGTATATAATAGCATTCATTCAGAATCAGTGTATTACGACTTGGTAATACTAGGTGATATTCGCCAACTGCTTTGGCTGCAATATTTGCACCATTCCCCACTTGAACGGAATGATCACATTTTCCCAGTTCTCTACCTTTCCGTAGCCCATGTAACAATTTACATATGTGGGATCCTGATCCGGTATCTAATACCCAGGACGTAGGGTGAACTGAGAAACAGTTCTCAATAACTAACACACCCGAAGAAGGTGCATCAACATGCATGTTCTCCATTTGGGCGGCGTGAGAATCCAGATATTCTCCTATTCCCTGTTCAGTCTTATAACTCTTATAAGAAAGAACGGGACCAACGTTCCCCTGCTCGGTATAATAAGCCGGTTCAGTCAATACATCCATATTATTATCTTGATTATGGCCTGACATAGTCGCTACCTGGAGAGAGAGAGAAGAAAACACTTTAGTGTATGCTCTTGCAAGATTAGATTGGTTATTATCTTATCTAATCAGGATGTCTCCCACTTTTTTTATCAAATCTTCCTTCAAACCCTAAAAGGTAAGATTAGCCGGGATTAATTACACCCTACAATTTCGTCAATCTTTCAGCCAGATCAGTGTCGGTACTTGAGGGAGGTTCCTCGTGCTTTCGCACGGACCTAATTAAAATAAACCTCATTTTCACATAGGCGTAACCCCGTTAACACTTTTCTAGACACCTACTTGATCGGCTATTTGTCCTGTGTAAAACTCTCCCAGGAGTAACTCTTACTCGCAGTGGGTATCGGGATCCAACTATCTCATAGGAGGTATGCAATCTCATTGCAAATTTCAACCCTTGAAATTCCCGATAATATTTTGCCCCTAACGATCTATGACCTTGACTAAGTCAACAAACCATAAATCGCAAGTCAAGTTCAACCGTTACATTTCCCGATTGAATTAAACCCACCCGTACGACCCTTGACTGAGTCAACAAGGTCGTACGACTACCCTAATCCAATCACATCTCATGCTTTAGTAGATAAACACTATTTAGCTACCGTACACTACGCCTTGACTAAGTCAATAAACATAGCACGAATACTAAATAATATCTATCTGAAATGACGGAGGGCTACGCAGGTTTTTCAGAAAACCTTGAGCGTAATGAACTTGATATCGTCGTAGAATCAAGTGAATTTTGAAAATGAGTGTTTTTGAGGCTTTTCTAGTTTCGCTAAAGAGGTCACTCCCGGTGAAGGGATCTCGGCTCTTTCCCCATCGAATAAGGTGCAGGGTATATCATATATACCGCTGTGCAAAGCAAGAACTATATAAGCTGTCAAAAACTAAACCACGAATTTGTAGAATATGCCAGTTTTGCTAAAGAGGTCACTCCCGGTAAAGGGATCTCGGCTCTTTCCTCATCGAATAAGGTGCAGGATATATCGCATATACCGCTGTGCAAAGCAAAACTGTAGCTACCCTTTTTATAAAGTTTTGATTCTACAACATCTTTTAGGTTTCTTTTCTTTTTATTAATCCCATTAATAAATACTATCAGCTTATGCTTCCTAAGCATCACAGAAGAAACGAAAGCAGTAATCTTTATATATCAGCATATATATATAGTATAAGCATTCGTCTCAGGCAGTAATATGATCTCATCACAGAACATTGCAGCAGAAGAACATATATGAAATATTGGATATACTAGGATGTCCGTGTTTTTAATACAAGCCTGTATAAAACACGGATTCCACGGTCGCGATGAATAGCCAAACCCACATCCCTAGACCCCTATGAGAGCGGCAAGTAACACTGCCAATTCTACGGTTAGGAGACCCGGTCTCGACTCCTCGAGATCGCCTCCCACTGGACCCCAGAACCCGGTTACTTGTGCTCTCCTCCTTGGGTCTACCTAATGCGGAAAAGTAAATAATATACAATGGTGACATCAACCCCATCCCGGAAGTGCCCCAATAAAAGAATAATACATACAAATGAATTTTACATGAATGAAAATAAAAACCCTCATCTCACATAAAACCCCCGGCTATTCAGAACACGACGATCCAATATAACATATCACAGCAACACATAATATCTCATATCATCAACGTAAGTAAGTATGCATACACCGATCGTCGTAGATGTATAGCAACGAAGACTGGCAATACAACTACATGTAAGTCTACGGTAGCACCCCGACCGACTTTCAGACGCCAAATGCGGAACAAAAACTTTTTATAACTGGCGCTATCGCATACTATAACCCGGATCTGCCATTAACGCTAAACTAACAAACTACAAAGAGGGTAGAAAGGTTATACCGAACGATCCGAGTCCTTCGTTCTTTAGCCATCATCCCACGCTCCGTTGCGGCTGCTCCGATCTCGTCGATCTCCGATCTGCTCGATCTCCGATCTGCTCGTCCAGGTGGCACCACATCATCGAATCTTTAAACGGGCTCCCGCCTCTGACCCGAGGCAACTCGGTCATCAAATTTGCTAAAAGAGATGACCAAGATTGATGTAAAGAATGAGTATAACACTTTGTCTCACTTCGTCCAAAGCCATGGACGAACGGTTAATGATGTTTCTATTTAAATCGGGAGATGGAATAAAAAGAGCTAAGAAATTTCCATACACAAATCTATCATAATCTTTTCAACCAAGTGCGAGTGAATTAATCAAGTGGGCATCAAGAAGGGGCCAGCCACAATATCAAGAGGTGGGGGTGAGTGTAGGAGGAAAGGGGGGTGACCACAAGCAAAGCTTATCATGAAGAAAATATCTTAAGCTTTAAAAGAAAACATAAATGCAAAAGAATGAGTCACATTAACACATCATCTCTCATTTAATGCTAACTATGAATCACAAACCTAGTCACCTCTTCTAGAACCTTCCACACTCATGACTCACCCAAAAGAAGAAAAGATAAATCAGCATTAAACCGAATGTTTAATACGGGTGATAGAAAACTGGAATCTGGCAACTTCCAAAAGCGATCCCGAAACGAATTTCAGGATAACCCCGTAACAGTATAAACATACCCGCATTTGTATTACGACCGAATACAAATGCAACTGAGACAAAGATATTATATCTGCAAAGTATAATACTCGGATCTGGCTTAAACCAAAGCCCACCAGTATTATCTGCCCGAAATATGACACGTGCGTAAACGCACGTGCATTTTCCGAACCCTTCCATAAACCATACGGCCTCTAAAACGTTTCGCCCGAACTTGGGAAACAATCTGTGGGGACTCTAATGACTCGTCAGTACCCTGGCAGTGGGTTTAACCACAAGCCGTCAGCGGCACTAGCTGTGCGTAACGGCTGCCCATGTACTGACCTCAAGGAAGGCCGATGAGCGAACTCATCCTGAAACCCTACTGAGCCTAACAGTGACAATGTATATACAGTCCGGTCCGTTCGTTTATGAGTATCGCATATCCGGCCTAAGGGGCTAGTAACGTCAGACCCCCAATAGCGGTATAAGTCGTGTCGGAGACAAGCCCTGAACACCCTGAGAAAATACCAGAGTACCTACCAGTAATTCTCACCTGCCTTGGCCAAGGACTTGGTGTAATGGCTTTCTTAGAAACTGCGCGATCTCCACCCCCAATACCGGGAGAGACGAATCCCCTGCCGATCCGTTCACGTGCCTCCATGTGGCTCGGGACTGTACCTAAAAAATACATGTTTGCACGACTCCTTTGAGCCGTGGTAGGGTAGAAATCAAAGCACAGTGGGAACTCACATGAGACAAATGACGACCTCAGGTCGATGAACTAACCTGTACACATGTCACCAGGGAACTGCTATCTGACGATATGTATAATACCAACTAGCAGGTTCCCGGCGAGTCCTGTCCGGTGTACTCATAACCCAATGAGCACCTGTATACATCTTAGGTGATCCAACTGACACCAGTGGCTTGTGAGACCGGCTACCGCCCCTCGTCGGGGTCTCGACTGTATACACTAGTCTACTCCGGAGTATCGATGCCCTGTCTCGAAACTCCCACAACTAGGGACCACTATTAAGGATGTGCTTATGGACTACCCAACTATCACGTATATGATCGCCCTCATACTGTTGGTAGTCAAGCAAGATCCTAATAGCTCTATCAACGTGTAACATGTAATCAGTCACCTGAACATGTACACGACTGATAAAGGTAAACCAGATAGCATACTATCATCTCGAGTAAGACTGTCCTACCGGCATAGGTCCTCCTCAATCATTGCAATCACGTGCCTGCGATCCAATAATTGACTTTGAGGGCACTATAGCCAACAATCTCCCACTTGCACTTAAGGCTAATTATTACGATGTCGCATACTCACAGCCCGTGTAATACCGAACATCCAACTCCTCTACTAATCAGTTTCACAAAGCCCGTTTGTAAAACTCTTGTGTTCGAGAAATAGCCTCAGTGAGTGGATCCGCCATGATGTTTCTTTCTATGTCTCTCTTAATCTCAAGTTCGCGGCGAAAGCCATCTCCCGAATTGAGTAATACCTATCTTAGAATATGTCTGGATATCTGATGGGACCTAGTTCATAAATAAACTCCAAATCCAAACTTCTTAGACTGTATCGTCAACTGAACCTAATCAGTATCCTACACCATGCCTCCCACAGTATCCTCTTGGACCACCTGTCCATAATACTGCCCCCTTCATCAGAGGGAAAACTATAACTCTGACAATCACTCTGTCATCTATGTCACCTTTGAAGCCTGTAATGATAATCGTCTCCCGAAGGAGGCTGCCGTCATCAAATCCGTAGAACATTCACTTATGTTCTAAAACTGCTTCCTTATGTTTCTCCAAGATTGGATTAATACAAACTTATTGCATCTAGTGCAAAAACAACATCTGGTGTGGTACTTGACATCTTACGATTGACTCAATTGCCTAAGCAAGTGATATGCCAATCATGCACATCCCTCTCCCCTTTAGTCTGTAAGACACCTTTAGAGAGGGTGACTCCATCACCTGCAGGTACACCACCATGCCAGGAGTCATTTATTCTAAAAACCATTAGAATACTGTCGAAGTACCCATATTGGGAAACTACCCAAATCCAGATCTAAAACCATAGATCTAGAAACCAGAATGTCTGATATTATATCCATATCCTATCTGGAGAAACAACTGTGTGACGGCCACAGTACAACCGATCGTAGTATAGGAATTTTACTTCCTACTCTGTGTATGACATCCAAATACCAGGACATCACACCCTACTATCTTCTTAATAGATCCATCCCCTATTCTGATGAAGTCAAACCTATGACTGTCACATCAAAATTAGATGATCTATCTCCGCTATAACTGCTCTAGTCTATAAATAGACATAAGCTACTTGCCCACCATGCTTCCGCTGCTCCCACTGACCACAACAACCTTCTGGTAGAATAATATTTACGTGCACTTCTAAAGCTAGTTTAGAACGACGCTATACATAACCTCCTGCCGGGTCTCATAGTCTGGAACAACACTAGTGTCAAGTCTGGGTAAGCAAAAACCTCCCTGTCACCGTCCTTGAGGCTACCGGAGTACCTCTCGGGTGTCTGAGGTTACCCACCATATCTGCGGAGTGGCTAATGGAATGTCAAACCTGATTGAATCTTTATGTCCTATTAAATTTTCCGTAATCGTTTGCGGTTCTGGAATCACTTCCAATTCTACCATACTCCCATTACTGTTTTCTGAAAAAATCCATTTTACTAAAACTATGGCGAGTCAAGAACAATATCACTATTGATCTTCCAGATGGTAGAAAGTCAACCCTCGTCATAGCCTGGGCCAACCCACAAACTGCCATTACAGAAACGTGCCCTGAGTTATCCAGAGTCTGGTTTTAAGCATAAGCCGGAAAACTCCCCGTATCTTAACATCGTTAAGATATGAACCATTCTATATCCAATATAGAAACTTTGGCACTTATTTAATTGGAACCAGATTCTAATCATGTAGCTGTCTCCAGTGCATATCAACTTAATGGAGAGAGGCCGATCAGCATTACTCAACTTAGGAATACATCCAATTATGAGTAACTTGAAAGAGAAACAAGTTTCTCAAAACTTTTACTATCAACTGAATACCAATCACAAGAATCTACATTTTTCGATCTCTTTGAAGAATCCCGATACTTGCGACACCTGGTTCTCTACTTTATTCTTATACCCACAACTTCTCAAAACTTAGACCTTGTATTTCTACGAAACACTTGTCTAAAAACTAGAGAAGTTACAAGTAACCAGAACATAGTACGAGGACCAACCCCTTTGTCCTGATAGACACTGGACAGCATACAATACTCTGTATAAGTCCGTTGAGTTGAATAACTCAAAACCTGTGCTTCGTAGGTTGAAAACTGTACTTATGGTTAAGAACTACTCCGTTTGTTCAATGCTCCTTACCCAATCGCCAACTGATATAGGTAAATGTCATCGACATAATATCAAAAAGTTATATCTCACTTTATAAAAATAAACGTACAGATATATCATTTTGAAATTAGTGCACAACAACGGATACTCAAAACCAAATACATGCCTGCCGGCAATAACCCAGGCGACTTCCTCAAATATCACCAATTACAACGAATTCCGATATAATGAGGATGATCACCTAATTCCCAATAACTCACTCCCACTCATCATCTGTAAAACCATACAGATGTGAGAATCATACCTGGTAAATACATACTCTGGAGTAAGTATCTAATCGGGATAACAGTTTTCCTTTAACAATGCACTGAAACCTGAAAATGTTTCGTAGGGGTATTCTGGTATTCATAGTAATGCCTCTTCCATAATCCAATTCATGACTTTAACCGTATATTTCTTTACCATCTCACCAAATCACTTTATTTGTCTTTAGTCGTTACCTTCTGTACACCATCGTTAGGCTAAATGGTTTTCTTCCTTCCCTACCGTTCGGCACCAGCCTATGGTTTGGAAGAAGACTATCCAGTAAGCATAATAGGTATACCCTGCTAAACCAAGGAGTACTCGCATCTTGAGAGAAGGTGATGATAAAAGACAACTGAATAATACCTTATTCTTTTAAAGGTGAAATAGGAGTGGCGATGAACTACGCGGTTTGGTCGTGAATGATAACAGTCGCAATTTACTTTGCCCTCTTTCTAATCCCTTTATTTTTTCTTTACATATTACTTTCTGTACACCCTACTTAGGCTAATTGGTTTTCTTCATTCCCTACCTTTCGTCACCTGCCTATGGTTTGGAAGAAGACTATCCAGTAAGCATAATAGGTGTACTCTCCTAAACCAAGGAGCCCTCGCAACCTGAGACAAGGTGATAATAAAAGACAACTGAATAAACCAATTCTATTTCTCTTGAACCTTGATCCATCCTCGAAGAAGTCCCTCCGAGTTCGTATATAACCATACGATGGATCTATCCAATGGAAGTGGATGTCCGTAGTAATACAGGGTGTTCTGAGAAATGCAAAGGGTAGAAGAAGGAGTGGCAATGACTTATGCTACTCAGACAATCCAAAAGCCAGTATTTTAAGAAGGTTCAGTCAACTTGTTCCCTGAGTCATAGTCTAGGGTTGGTCAAAGGTCGCTGCCAAAGAGAGAGAGAAAAGAAACACTCTGCGTGCACTCTAACCTAGATCAGAATGGTTATCACTTTATCTAATCAGGAAACCTCCCACTGTACTGTCAAATTCTCCTCCAAACCTAAAAGAAGAATCAATCGGGATCACCCGAAGAGTAAACCAACTCATTAGTGGGAATCGGGATCCAACTCTCATCGCATGATAACGTGATGGAATCCACTCGCGTTATCACACTCCAGAAGGTATGCGCATGTCTGGCAAGTTTCAGTTTCTTTAGAAACTCCCGATATGATTTTTACCCCATGTTCTTATGACCTTGACGAAAGCCAACAAATCATAAGTCACATGTCAAGTTCTGCCCGTCATTATCTTGTTAATTCGAACCCACCCGTACATACCCTTGACGAAAGCCAACAAGGTAATACGACTGTCCCAAACCAACTCATCTATCTATGCAACAAATGAATACCCCAGCAACTACCAAACACTATGCCTTGACGAAAGCCAACAAACATAGCTTGAATACTATTAAATATTCATACGAAACGACGGAGGGCTACGAATGGTTTTGGCGAAAAACCTTTAACATAATGAACTTGATCTCGTTGAAGGAACCTGATAGCTTTTTATAAAAATATAGTGGCGAAAACCTTTGCTAAAGAGGTTACTCCCGGTAAAGGGATCTCGGCTCTTTCCTCGTGGAATGAGGTGCATGATATTCCACTGAATACCGTGATGCAAAGCAACATGTAATCGACTATAGTGAAGTTATTACCCTGACGCAAACTTCTGCCCAAGGGGTCACTCCCGGTGAAAGGATATCGGCCCTTGCCTTGTCGAATGAGGTGCAGGATATTCCAACCGAATACCACTGTGCAAAACAAAAGGAAACGTCTTTATAATAACACTTTTTAAATTTGTTCCAACAACATCCAAACAGGTTTGTTTTCCTTTGCATTGATCAGAATCAACCCAGTCCCATCAACTAATCACATCAGAAAAGAACGAAAATAAAATGTACGTATATGACATCCGCATTCGTCACTGGGTCCCGTCATCACCCGTTAGGTTACTTAACTAACGACAGAGCGGGGACTGAACTAGCGCGGGTGTAAAACATATACAACATCTACTAGTATATATACCAATATACAATAATCGCTCCAGGCGTGATAATATGCAACATTACAGAAAAGTAATAAGCATCACAGAACAATACAGATAATTTGGGATCCCCGGGTTTCACAGAGCCGCTGCTGAAACCCGACGTTCCCCTGGTCATGTGGATAGCCTGTGCAATGAAACCTAGACCCCTACGGGTGCGGTAAGTTACCCGCCAAAACCTGAAGCGAGGCAGCCCCCTACAGCAAAGTGAATGGACCACCCTGCACTTTACGGAATCCGGTAACTTGAGCACCCCTCCTTGGGTCAACCTGTACCCCCTACGAGTGCGGCAAATAGTCTGCCAATTCTAGAGTGAGGCCCCTCTGCCTCTCAAATCCATGAGATGCGGACCCGCTGCCCTCCAGAACCCAGCTATCCATGCACTCCGTCGCGGGGTAAAACCTAGTACAGAAATGAAAAATATGTACAACGGGTACATCTACCTCAACCCGGTCGTGCCCCAAAAGAATATTATACAAACAGGCAGTGACGGCAGTCCACATTTTGGACGCTCGTCCCGCAATATCAAATGTACAAATAAATCCAAACTGCACTACCATTGCACACTGCTATCCACCACGACAAATCCGCAACATCACAGCACAACACAGAACATCAACGCGAATGTCACGTTCGCAAATCCGTCTAAAAGGACTATAGCAATTAGACGCAATTTACCGCTCAAATGACATTCCCGGTCAGAGATATAATGTAAGTACTGTAAACTAACACGTTTAAATTTCGATCGACAAAACTTCCCGAAGTGGGCCCCACGTATATCTGTTGTACAGTAACAAAATCTGGGCCCAAATGAACAGTTCCAGAAACCACAATTTTCTAAGTAGAAGCCCCAGAAGAAAAATGGTCAAATGATTAACCAAGACGGCCGCGGTTCCGCGGTCAAAGCCAGGCTTTGACCGTGTTTCCGCGGTCGTACGGTCGATTCACTTTGTTGTTTTTCTTCAGTGTTCTTTAAAAAGCCTGCTTAATTTTCTGGTATAGTCAAAATGATTTTTAGACCAGATTTAAAATCAACAGAAACTCTAGACATGGAATTTGCGGTTTTCGAAAATCCGTTCGATCGATATTTTAAACGCATTAGCACAAGTTAGTAAAGCTTAATGGCGAGGCTCTGATACCATGTAAGTCTACGGTAGCGCCCCGGCCGTCTTTCAGACGCCAAATGCGGAACAAAAACTTTTTATAACTAGCACTATCGCATACTATAACCCGGATCTGCCATTAACGCTAAACTAACAAACTACAAAGAGGGTAGAAAGGTTATACCGAATGATCCGAGTCCTTCGTTCTTTAACCATCATCCCACGCTCCGTTGCGGCTGCTCCGATCTCGTCGATCTCCGATCTGCTCGTCCAGGTGGCACCACGTCATCGGATCTTTAAACGGGCTCCCGCCTCTGACCTGAGGCAACTCGATCATCAAGTTTGCTAAAAGAGATGACCAAGATTGATGTAGAGAATGAGTAGAACACTTTGTCTCACTTTGTCCAAAGCCATGGACGAACGGTTAATGATGTTGCCATTTGAATCGGGAGATGGAATAAAAGGAGCTATGAAATTTCCATACACAAATCTATCATAATCTTTTCAACCAAGTGAGAGTGAATTAATCAAGTGGGCATCCAAGAGGGGGCCGGCCACAATATCAAGAGGTGGGGGTGAGTGTAGGAGGAAAGGGGGGTGACCACAAGCAAAGCTTATCATGAAGAAAATATCTTAAGCTTTACAAGAAAACATAAATGCAAAAGAATGAGTCACATTAACACATCATCTCTCATTTAATGCTAACTATGAATCAGTAACCTAGTCACCTCTTCTAGAACCTTCCACACTCATGACTCACCTCATGACTCATCCAAAAGAAGAAAAGATAAATCCGCATTAAACCGAATGTTTAATACGGGTGATAGAAAACTGGAATCTGGCAACTTCCAAAAGCGATCCCGAAACGAATTTCAGGATAACCCCGTAACAGTATAAACATACCCGCATTTGTATTACGACCGAATAAAAATGCAACTGAGACAAAGATATTATATCTACAAAGTATAATACTCGGATCCGGCTTAAACCAAAGCCCACCAGTATTATCTGCCCGAAATATGACACGTGCGTAAACGCACGTGCATTTTCCGAACCCTGCCATAAAACCATACGGCCTCTACAACGTTTCGCCCGAACTTAGGAAACAATCTATGGGGGACTATAATGACTCGTCAGTACCCTGGTAGTGGGTTTAACCACAAGCCGTCAGCGGCACTAGCTGTGCGTAACGGCTGCTCATGTACTGACCTCAAGGGAGGCCGATGAGCGAACTCATCCTGAAACCCTACTGAGCCTAACAGTGACAATGTATATACAGTCCGGTCCGTTCGTCTATGAGTATCGCATATCCGGCCTAGAAGGCTAGTAACGTCAGACCCCCAATAGCGGTATAAGTCGTGTCGGAGACAAGCCCTGAACACCCTGAGATACTACCGGAGTACGTACCAGTAATTCTCACCTGCCTTGGCCAAGGACTTGGTGTAATGGCTTTCTTAGACACTGCGCGATCTCCACCCCCAATACCGGGAGAGACGAATCCCCTGCCGATCCGCTCACATGCCTCCATGTGGCTCGGGACTGTACCCAAAAAATACCTGTTTGCATGACTCCTTTGAGCCATGGTAGGGTAAAAATCAAAGCACAGTGGGAACTCACACGAGACAAATGACGACCTCAGGTCGATGAACTAACCTGTACACATGTCACCACGGAACTGCTATCTGACGATATGTATAATACCAACTAGTAGGTTCCCGGCGAGTCCTGTCCGGTGTACTCATAACCCAATGAGCACCTGTATACATCTTAGGTGATCCAACTGACACCAGTGGCTTGTGAGACCGGCCACCGCCCCTCGTCGGGGTCTCGACTGTATACACTAGTCTACTCCGGAGTATCGATGCCCTGTCTCGAAACACCCACGACTAGGGACCACTATTAAGGATGTGCTTATGGACTACCCAACTCTCACGTATATGATCGCCCTCATACTGTTGGTATTCAATCAAGATCCTAATGGCTCTATCAACGTGTAACATGTAATCAGTCACCTGAACATGTACACGACTGATAAAGGTAAACCAGATAGAATACTATTATCTTGAGTAAGACTGTCCTACCAGCATAGGTCCTCCTCAATCATTGCAATCACGTGCCTGCGATCCAATAATTGACTTTGAGGGCACTATATCCAACACTACATAGTACACTTACGGTCACAGAAAAGAAATTGTAAAACTACAACATTTGGAATCTATAATCTCTTTAGACATCATAAATCCGAAATATCACATACTTCGCATTTAATTCCTAACTATATGAATTCCACATATTGTATCACATTCCATATAAATAGACAGTATTAAACTTTCCGAACAGATAATCAAATACCCAAAATTTCCTAATTAGCTCAACACTTGAGCGGAGTTCAAATTATCCCAGAAACTGTCACAGTACCGATGATCCAGCCGTAGAAGGGTCAAGCCAACGCCTCACATGTGGCATGCCGTACTACCCCAAACCCTAAGGTTTAGAGGCAGTTCAAGACGGTCACATAATCGAGTTAAGGTTTGTGTTCTTCTAGAGGGTCCACCGCGTTACTTGCACATTTTTCTGAAACATTTAAACCCAATAAAAATTCAACACTTGAAAGTTTTTCGTGCCGGGAAAAAGTGAGTTAATGATATTCGCTCGAACATTTTAACAGTTTCTAAATATCCGGAAAACAATAACGAATTTAAATTTTCCGATCGAATCAACGATTACAAAATATACCCCAGAACACTCAACACTTGAGTCATATTAAAAGTACCCAGAAAAATACATAATCACCTACGGATATAACCCTGGAAAACCGAGTCAACAACATGTCTGTACGGCCGCGGAAACGCGGCAGGAGCAAGGTATTGCCGTGGTTCCGCGGCGGATTGTACGGATCATTGACACGTGTTTCACAGTGGTGCTTATATTTTCCTGCTGGTATTTTTAAGCAATTTTAATTTTGAAAAATCACAGTTTTTAAAAAATATCCAGAGAGGGGTTTAAAATTGTGTTTCGGTGTTCGATCGGAGTTTTAACTTCATATACACGTCGCCTAATGCTCTAGCTAGGCTCTGATACCACTGTAGGGTTCCTAGGCACTCTTGTGAGGGTTCATAAGATATCAACCATGCAAGAATAAAATTTTAGACGTGCCGAACAACCCAAAGCCGGGATCTTTGCTAGATTATTAGGGTTTAACATGCAAGTAAACATCTTTACTACTAAGTGTGAGGGATTACAACCTTTGTAGTCCGCTCCTTCGCTTCATAAGCTCCGAGTAGAAGTCCCTTCGCCGCGATCCACGATCTTCCGGACTCAAGAGAGGCTCCACGACTCGAACGATCCATGCTAGGTTGTAGTGTTCCGTTTCTCCAATGATCTACGTCGAAGTTACAATAACTCAAGCTCTCTCACTCTAATGAGATGAACACCCTAATCTAATGGGCTAGATTAGATGAGGATGATGGAGTAGTATTTATGCTATCTTTTTATATCAATTTCTCACAAGAAATCATCACAAAATGAATAACTAGTAAGCTTTCTCAAAGCTCAAGAGAGAAGAAGATGATGGAAAAAGAGATAATCCTTTTGTGATGAATAATAGAAATGAATATATGATTGATCATGGAACCATGGTCAAGGATGACAAGGATAACCTTTGTAGAGAATAAACTAGGGCTAGGGTTTGGTTAGGTTAAAGAATGAGTCATAAGATAATATCAACCATAATATCTTAAACTTGACAAAAGGAAAGCTTCTAGATGGTGCAAGAAGGAGCTACCCCTAATCAAACCCTAACCTTGCTTAATCTCCACTAAACATGTTCCATTATTAATCATATCATGTTGCAATAATATATATCACATATATATTATATATTTGCAACAAAAGAAAATAATACAATTAATATAAATCGCATATATATCAATGTATTACCCTGTGAGAAAATGAAATAATAAAGTGAGCCAATATTAGATAATGTAATACAATATATCATATATATCATTATACATTAAATCATCGAATCAACACTTGATCCGACAATCCGGCTATATCGTATATAACCGACTAATATTCCATGCACCGATTCATCGAATCAACACTTGATCCGATGACCCGATTCATATCTAAATATCGCGAGAATATAATACGGTATCTCATATCGCATTATTCTCGGTCCTGCACATATCACATATGTGCCTCTACTCCGTTTTGCCTGAGCCAAGAAACCTCTATGTAGGACTCTAAAGAATCGTCAATACACCGGTAGCAGGTGATGATCATATCAAACACCCACAAGCTGCAAGCGGTCAGCTAAACATAACAGCAACCCAGGTATTGCGCGATTAGAAGATCAACAAGCTAGCCTGTACGTTCTCCTGTGAATCCAATCAGTAACACTCCCGTACAGTCCAGTCTCTTCGTCTGATGTGTCGCATATCTAGTCTAGGGGTGGTATACGTCAGACCCCAGTAACCGATAAGTCGTGTCGATGTGTGGCTCATAACGGGTCGAGAAACTACTAGTAACACTTACCAGTAAATCTCTATATCAGCCCTGACCAGGTACTTCCAGTTATAGCCAATCGAACACAGCACAACATCAACTCCCTATACCGGAAGAGACGAATCCCCTCCTATCGCTCATTGCCTCCATGTGATTCGGGACTGTACCCAAAAGCCACCGTTTTGCACGCCCTCTTGGACATGGTAAGGTGGAAATCAAAGCACAGTGGGAATCACACAAGACTCTATGATGATCTTGGGTCTACAGACTACCCTGTACTAGTGTCACCGGAGAACTGCCATCTGACGTGTGGTATATCACCATCTGGGAGTTCTCGGCGAGTCCGTCCAGTGTACCCAGTCTCCACTGAGCACCCGTACACCATCTCTGATGTCAAACACCAATGGATATGGGATCATCCATTGCCCATCATATGGTTCAAGATGCGTATACGCTAGTCTACTCTGGTGTATCGATGCCCTGTCTCGATATACCCTCGACTAGGAGCAGTTATAGGATGTACTCATCGACTACCATGGCCCCACTAGTATAATCTCATCATAGTCCTAGTAGTCGAGTACAGATCCTAAGGGCTTTATCAACATGTGAGAGAAAGACAGTAAACCAATACAAGTCAACATGTTAAGATAAAGTGAAACCAAATAGCATACTATCATGTCGAGCAAGAAAGTCCTCTCTATATATATCCAAGCATCCATTATAATATACATCATATGTACAACAATGTCCTCTAGGGCATATACATAACTAACACCACCACAGAGTCCCTTTGCACAAGCTCCTAGCTTCACTTGATCAAGATGGAAGTGAAGCAAACAATCTGCATTAGTGGGCTAAACTAACATAGATTGATGATGTGGGTTGTGATCTCACTTAGAAACCTTTTCTTTTTCTTTTTCTTTTTCTTTTTCTTTTCTTCACTCACTTTCTAAAACATAGAGAGCATGAAGGAGGAAGAAGAAGGAGGAGATGGCTAAGCTAAACTCATGTGTTAATAATCTCAATAATCTCAAGTAACAAGAGAAAGAGAGAGATAGTCATCTCACAATAAGCCATGGTTACAAAATATCTAGATATTTTGATATTGAGTTAACTAAAACCATGGACAATAAAACCATGGTTTTGACTTTGGTCAACTAAAGAAAAATGTAGAAACCCAACCATGATTTTATTCCCATTTTCTTTTTCTTAATAATCAAAATATATAAATATTTCTCCATGTGATTCTTCCATTGTCGTCTCCAATGTATCATCAACCATGACACAAGTATGCATGCATGTGTGCATTCATATCAATATATACATAAATACACTCATGCATACAACATAAAGAAATAGGTTTTAATAAATGAGCTAATGGTCATTAATATTAAATCAACACTTGATTTAATAATCCAGTCATATCACATACGACCCAACCAATAGTAAACGCAAGATTAAAATGCGGTATCATATACTCGCATTTAATCAAGCTCCCGCGCATATCCCCATATGCACCCCACATCGTTTCTCCTGAGCCAGGAGATCCCTTTGTGGGACTCTAAGACTCGTCAATACGCTAGCAGTAGGCAGTGATCATATCACATGCCCACAAACTGTCAGCGACACTACCTGTACGTAACGGCTCCCGGGTATTGAGCGATCAGAAGAAAAACAAGCGAACCTGTCAAAACTCCCGTCGAGCCAACTAGCAACACTTACCGTACAGTCCCGTCTCTTCGTCAGATATGCTGCATATCTAGTCTAGAGATGGTATCGTCGACCCCAATAACTCAATAAGTCATGCCGGTATAAGGCCTATAACAGGTCGAGAAACTACTGATAACACTTATCAGCAAATCTCATCAACCCTGGCTAGGGACTTCCTGTTATAGCTAATCGAGCATAGCGCAACATCTACCCCCTATACCGGGAGAGAAGAAACCCCTCCTATCACTCATTGCCTTCATGTGCCTCGGGACTGTACCCAAAATCCACCTGTTTTCACGACTCTGTCGAGCCGTGGTAGGGTGGAGATCAAAGTACAGTGAGAGCACACAAAAGACTCTATGACGATCTCAGGTCTATAGACTAACTTGTACCAGTGTCACCTGAAAACTGCTATCCGACGATAGATATAACACCACATAGGAGTTCTCGGCAAGTCTGTTCAGTGTACCCAGTCTCCACTGAGCACCCGTATACAATCTTTGGTGTCACCACACCAATGGATATGAGATCATCTATCGCCTATCATATGGGTCAAGAAACGTATACGCTAGTCTACTCTGGAATATCGATGCCCCTTCTCGATACACCCATGACTAGGAACATTTTAAGGATATGCTTATAAACTACACATGTCTCACTAGTATGATCTGCATCATAATCCCAGTAGTCAAGCAATTATCTTAAGGGCTTTATCAACATGTACCAAATGAGTAATATGCATGATCAAGTGAACATGTCAAGATAAAGAACAACCAGATAGCATACTATCATATCGAGCAAGAATGTCCTCTGAATATATATATATATACACACACACACACATACCGATACATCCACTATCAAATAATGGTCTCTAGGGCATACATATATCCAACACCTACCACTCCTCATGATATGTGGGAGTGGAAGAGGCCATTCCTTAATTTTATTAAGATATGGGGTTGTCCGGCTTATGTTAAAAAACATAATCCGGATAAGATAGAGGCACGATCGGTTTTGTGTAAGTTTGTAGGATATCTTAAACATTCGCAAGGATATCTATTCTATCACACCGAGGAACAGAAGGTGTTTTTTGCTCGCCACACCAGTATTTTTAGAGAAGGGATTTCTTACAAAAGAAATTTGTGGAGCACAGGTAGAATTGGAAGAAATTCCAGAGGGAAAAACTAGAACTGAGGATTTGGTAGAACCAGAGAATTCAATAGTCCCTGACGAGCCTCAGCCACTCCGCAGATCTAGTAGGATTTCTCATACGCCCGAGAGATACTACGGTTTTCTCATTGACGGGGATCGAGGGGATTACATCTTGGAAGAAGATGATCCTACTAGTTTCAGGAAAGCCATTATCAGTAGGGACTTTGATAAGTGGCTGGATGCTACGCAATCCGAAATGGAGTCCATGTACGCCAATAAAGTGTGGACTTTGGAAATTGCTCCACCTGGGGTAAAACCCGTTGGATGCAAATGGATCTACAAAAGGAAGATTGGTGTAGATAGGAAGGTGGAAAGCTATAAGGCTAGACTTGTTACAAAAGGTTTTCGTCAAAGACCAGGATTGGACTATGACGAAAAATTTTCTCCAGTGGCTATGCTCAAATCCATTCAGATCCTACTTGCCATTGTTGCCTTCCATGATTATGAGATCTGGCAGATGGACATAAAAACAGCTTTTCTAAACGGTAGTTTGGAAGAGTGTGTTTATATGGATCAGGAAGAAGGTTTTGTAGGCAGTGGGAGCAGCGGAAAGGTGTGCAAGTTGCTTAAATCCATTTATGGATTAAAGTAGGCATCGCGGAGCTGGAACATCTATTTTGATGAAACAGTCAAGGAATTTGACTTCATCAAGAACGAGGATGAGCCATGTATTTATAAGAAGATTGTAGGACGAACTATCGTATTCCTAGTCTTGTATGTGGACGACATTCTTTAGATAGGAAACGATATTCCTATGCTACAATCGGTCAATTTGTTCTTGTCACAAAGGTTCTCCATGAAAGACCAGGGTGATGCCTCGTACATTCTAGGGATCATGATCTACAGAGATAGATCCAAGAGATTACTAGGACTTTCACAGTCCAGGCACATAGAGACCGTACTAAAGAGATTTAGTATGGAAGATTCCAAGCGCGGTAACATTCCCGCATTGCATGGAATCACCCTCTCTAAGGAGATGACTCCCAAGACTGATGAGGAGAGGGTTCGCATGAGCACTATACTCTACGCTTCGGCGGTAGGATCTATAATGTATGCGATACTATGTACAAGACCAGATATAGCTTACGCACTAAGCGTGGTGAGCCGGTATTAGTCGAACCTAGGTGAGAACCACTGGACAGCAGTGAAGAACATGCTTAAGAACCTGATAAGGACTAAGGAGATGTTCTTGGTTTTTGGTAATAGAGACCTCAAGGTCAAGTCCTTTACCGATTCAAGCTTCCAGAGTGACAAAGATGACATCAAGTCTGTCTCGGGTTTTGTATTTACCCTCAATGGAGGGGCGGTATGTTGGAGGAGTTCCAAACAGGATACCGTCGCAGACTCGACGATGGAGGCTGAATACATTGCTGTGAGTGATGCCGCAAAAGAAGCGGTCTGGATGAAGAAGTTCATTGCTGAACTTCAGGTAGTTCCGTCCATTGTTGATCCGATACCTTTGTATTGCGATAACAATGGGGCTATAGCTTTAGTGAAGGAACCACGGTCCAATCAGAAATCCAGACACATCTTAAGGCAGTATCACCTGATCAGGGAGATCGTAGATCTCCAGGAGATCGAGGTCCGGAGAGTGGATACAAACGAGAACACGGCGGATCCATTTACAAATGCCCTCCCTCAAGCGCAGTTCGAGCGACTTTTTGAGATATTGGGTATGTTGTACGCCAGTAGCTGGCCTTAGAGTAGACGCTGGGTATTCGGCATGCCAATAATTAGCCTTTAGTGCAAGTGGAGATTGTTGGATATGTATGCCCTAGAGGCCATTATTGTATATGTATACATGTGGATGCTGGGGATATGTATGTACATGACGATCTTGCTCAGTTATATAGTATATTATTTCAGTTGTCTTTATCTGGATATGTGTATTTGTTTCAATTGATGTTTTATCCATCTTGCACATATTGATAAAGACTTGATATACTAGTATACTATTATGGTTTGACTTTATCTTAACATGGCGTGCGTTATACACGTTATTACATATTGCGATTACATGTTGATAAAGCCCGTAGGATCTTTCTTGACTACCTGTGTTGTGATGGTGATCATACTTGTGGGAGCTGGGTAGTCTATAAGCACATCCTTAAATGTCCCAAGTCGCAGGAGTATCGAGATCGGGCATCGATACTCTAGAGTATACTTGCGTATACGTTTCTAGACCCCGATGAGGGGCAGTGGTTGGTCCCACAACCATTGGTGTGATCACCTAAGATTGTATACGGGTGCTGTAACGCCTTAGATTTCGGTTAATATTCGTTTAGACGTTAATGCGGGTTTACTGTAAAAAGTTTACCAATTCGGGTTCCTTACATTTTATAACATTTAATTAATAATTTATTATTATTTGTTATGGGAATGCATGCACGTGTGCACGTTAATGTGAGGATTTGTTTGTGCAATCTAGATTAGCAACCTTGACACTTAACATAATCTAATCTTTGCCTTAATCCTTTTGCCTTAACCCTAATCCATTTCCTTGATATTTTGTGAGAAGAGAGGAGATATTTGTTTTGTATGTGATGAGGTGTGTGTGAATGCATTGATGGTGCATTAATGCATGTGGTTACACTCACCCTCACCCTTAACCTCACCTCTCTCTCTCATTTCTTCATACACTCTCTCTCACTCTCTCTCACTCATTTACTTTCTCATTTTATTCATTCCTTTCATATCAAACTGAACACTTAAGTTTCCCGCACCAAACTTCACCAAAATCCTTCACAATCTCATCAAAAATCACATCTTTTCTTGGTTTTTACCTCTTGGATGCCTTGGAGCTTGCAAAGCGTGGACCTTTGAGTTCTTTTGAGTAGGTAATGATCTCTTTCTGTTCTTTAAGTGTTTATTGTGTAACTTAGCTTGTTAGTTTTAGTTTAGAATATTTAAAGTTAAGTTTATATGCAAATATCGTATTTTTAGTGTCGTTTGTGACATCTGTGATCTGCTGTGACCCGGAAAGTTTACTAGAAAACCAAACAATGTAGTTGTGTTATACCTATGACCTTAAGACATCACCTGGAGTGCGAACCCACCTGCTCGGACCACGGACGGCGACACTAAGGCAAATTCCGGCGACATCGGCCCCTGGGAAGAGTTAAGGTTTGGGTTTTTGTGGGTAGGTGTCTGCTTTGGTTTAGGTGTGTTTGGTCTTGTTTGGTCTTGTTTGGTTGTTGAGTTTTCTCTGTATACGAAATCTGGGATCACCTAGGTAATTTCTTGTGTTACGTCTAAGCACGATACGTTATACGACACGGATCGTGCACTTTGTGTGGTTTTGCTCTTGAGTTGTTTTCGTTGTGTCGTTACGCACGTTAGCCACAATCCGGACACTTGAGAGTAAGTTTTGTGCTGTTGCGTCGGTCTAATATAGTTTGTACGTGTTTTGGGTCTATTACTAATATACACTTGTTTTATCATCTTATTGTTTTAGGTTCGCAGGCGGGGACTTCGGACCCCACGACGAAAGGAAAACAGGTGGTAGGCTTCACTTAACCGGGAGCATCGGTGAGTAGATTTAACATCTACAGGGGAATCGCCCGCATGGCGTTATGCGTCTGGGCTAGAAATGACTTGACTTGTCGCATATTCTATTTCATATTTAGAGTTGCGCATATACTTTATTGCTTCGATATTGTTGTGCTTGGACTAGTACCCTTAGGACACTGCATATATTATTGACGGCTCATATTGCACGAGCACTGATTGTATACCACACACACCGACAATAATTTCCATGTTATGCACAACAAACATACCTATATAATATTGTTTGGTTAGGGACATTGAGACACTGATTCATATTTCTTTATGCATATGATTTATAGCATACCTGTATACCTACATGCTTACGCATATGCCTTGACATGCTTACATGCTAGATACCAGATACCTATAGGGTATTGTACCATTAGCGATAGGTACTGTAGGGTTACTAGGCACTCTCACAAGGGTCTATAAGACATCAACCATGCCCGATTTAAATTTTAGACGTGCCGAACAACCCTAACCAAGATCTTTAAACTAGAGATTAGGCGAAACAAAGCAAGTAAACAATTTTACTTCTAAGAGTTTGGGATTACAACCTTTGTAGTCAGGTCCTTCACTTCTAAAGCTCCATGTTGAGGTCCCTTCGTTGCGATCATCGAGTATCCGGATTCTAGAGAGGCTCCACAAAAGAAAGATGCAAGCTTCCTTCCGATCTTCGATAACAAAGATGATCTACCTTGAAGAAACTCAAACCCAAGCTCTTGCTTTGCTAATCAAGTATTAGCAAAGCAAACACCCTAATCTAAGTGTCTAGAATAGATGAGGATGATGAAGTAGGAATTTTTCTCTCTTTTGTTTTCATATTCTCAATCATTATCATCACTTATGAAAAAGCTAGTGAAGCTTTTCATCAAGAAGAAAGAAGAAGAAGAAGAAGCAAATCCTTTTGTGATGAATAATTAATTATTGTATGTTGTGGTTACAAATCAACCATGGGTTAAGAATGAGGGCTTAACCCTTGTAGAGAATTAACTAGAGGTTAAGGTTTGGGTTGGGTTAAATAATATCTTCACAAAATATCAAGCTTAAGACAAAGTCAAAGCTTCATGAAGCTTCATGGAAGCTTCATGCAAAAGCTAACCCTAATCCAAACCCTAACCAAGTTTAAACCCTAAACCTTTGTTAAATTTGTAACCCTACCATGTTACAATATTATATATCATATATACAATATATTTTGTAACAAAAGAAAATAATACTATTAACATATATCGCATATATATCAATGTATTATCCCGTGAGAAAATGAATCATTAAAGCGAGCTTATATTAGTTAATGTAATGTAATATATCTCATATATAATATACATTAAATTATCCAATCAACACTTGATCCGATAACCCGGATATAATACATATAACCGACTAATATAACATTTACCTTTTCATCGAATCAACACTTGATCCGATGACCCGGCTATATCACATATACCCAGCCAATATCTCATATCGTGAGAATAGAATACAGTATCACATACTCGTATTATTCTCGGTCCCGCACATATCACATATGGCTCCTACTCCGTTTTGCCTGAGCCAGGAAACCTCTGTGTAGGACTCTAAAGAATCGTCAATATGCCGGCAGTAGGTGATGATCATATCAAACACCCACATGCTGCAAGCGGTCAGCTAAACGTAACAGCCACCCAGGTATTAAGCAATCAGAAGATCAACAAGCAAGCCTGTACTTTCTCCCGCGAATCCAATCAGTAACACTCTCGTACAGTCCGGTCTCTTCGTCTGATATGTCGCATATCTCGCCTAGGGGTGGTAAACGTCATACCCCAGTAGCTTGATAAGTCGTGTTGATATGAGGTCTATAACAGTTCGAGAAACTACTGATAACACTTACCAGTAAATCTCAACAAACCTGGCCAGGGATTTCCAGTTATAGCCAATCGGGCACAGCGCAACATCAACTCCCTATACCGGGAGAGACGAAACCCCTCCTATCGCTCATTGCCTCCATGTGATTCGGGACTGTACCCAAAAGCCACCATTTTGCACGCCCTCTTGGACGTGGTATGATGGAAATCAAAGCACAGTGGGAATCATACAAGACTCTATGACGATCTCGGGTCTACAGACTAACCTGTACCAGTGTCACTAGAGAACTGCCATCTGACGTGAGGTATAATACCATTTAGGAGTTCTCGGCGAGTCCGTACAGTGTACCCGGTCTCTACTGAGCACCTGCATACTATCTCTTATGTCAAACACCAATGGATATGGGATCATCCATCGCCCATCTGCATGGGTCGAGAAGCATACGCTAGTCTACTCTTGTATATCGATGCCCTGTCTCGATACACCTACGACTAGGAACATTTGAAGGATGTACTTAGCGACTACACTGTCCCCACTAGTATGATCTGAATCATAGTCCTGGTAGTCAAGTACTCATCCTAAGGGCTTTATCAACATGTAACATAGAGACTATCAGAGTACATGTTAAGATAAAGAGCAACCAGATAGCATACTATCATGTCAAGCAAGAAAGTCCTCCATATATATGTCCAAGCATCCACTACAATATACATCGCATGTACAGTAATGGCCTCTAGGGCATACATATCACTAACAATCTCCCACTTGCACTAGGGCCATCTGTTGTGGTATCACATACCCAACATTTAGCTGCGGTTGAAGTATCCCATACTCAACCATCCCATAAAAATCTCTACTGGGAAAAAGGCCTTTGTGAGTGGATCTGCGTTGTTGTCCTCTGTGTCTACTCTCCTAACCTCGATCTCCCTAGAGATCAACCATCTCCATGATCAGGTGATACTGCCTAAGAATTATATCTGGATTTCTGATGGGACGGGGGGTTCCTTGGCAAAAGCCACAACTCCATTGTCACACAATGGTAGGAACGAAGTTCATCTCATGAACTTATATATATCCAGACTGCCTCTTTGGTAGCATCCTTGGTAACGATGTATCTTGCCTTTAATCGTCTAGTCAGTCATGGTATCTAGCTTGGAACTCTTCCAACATACCGTCCCTCCACTGAGGGTAAAGACAATGCCTGCGACTGACATTCAGTCGTCCTTATCACCCTGGAACCTTTCCAGTGATTCTCTCCAGGATCGTTTGATACCATCTCACTACAACTAGTGAGTATCCTAACATCCAATTAGATCTATCTCATAGATCCAAAACCCAGGATTTAGTAGGTATCACTTTGATCCTATATGGAGAATCCTTGTGATAAGTGGAGATTGACCGAGTGTAGCATAGGAAACTCCTTCCCTATCAAGAGTATGTCATCCACGTACTCTACGAGGATCACCACCATACTCCCTACTACCCTTTTGTATATACAAGGTTCATCTACCATTTTGATGAAGTCAAACTCTTTGACTACCACATCAAAACAGACGTTCCAGCTCCGCGATGCCTGTTTTATCGCATAAAACATCTTGCACACATTTCTGCTGCTCCTACTGTCTATGAAGCCCTCTGGCTGTGTACTTATAGACGCTCTCTTCCAAATCAACATTTAGAAAAGCTGTCATGACACCCAACCGCCAGATATCGTAGTCATAGTATGTAGCCATGGCAAGTAGGATCTGGATGGACTTAAGCATAGCTTTGAAAGTCTCAACGATTCCATGTACACCAAGTAATCTTCTCAAGATATACTTGCTCCTGATGGGGATTTAACCCTTCAGATAAAGCAACTAAAGTCCATACTTTGTTGGTGTATAAGGATTCCATCTCAGATCGCTAAGCATCCAGCCATTCTAACAGAGTCCCACTCCTGATGGCCAGCTCGAAATAAGTTGGGTCATCATCTCATGATGCAATCCTCACTCCCACTGTCATAGAGAAACCAAAGTATCTCTCAGGTGGGTGAGGAACCCTACTAGATCGGCGGAGAGGCTGAGGTTCATTGGAAACTATTGAAACCTTTGGTTCTATTAAATCATCAGTTGCAGTTTGTATAGCTGGAACTCTTTCCAGCTCTACCTCATGACCACTAATTTCTTCACAAGAAATTCCCTTTCACAAAGGTGGCATGCTGGGAAACAAAACATTCTTTGTTCCTCGATGTGGTAGAAGATATTCCCTTGCGAATGCTTAGGATATCCAACAAACTTCTACAGAACTGACTTTACCTCGAGCTTGTCCGGATTATGCTTTTAGACATAGGCTGGACAACCCCAAATCTTAACATACTTAAGATATGAGCTCTTCCTATTCCATATCTCATATGGAGTGGTAGGCATCTGATTTGGTTGAAACCCTATTCAATAGGTATGCAGCTTCTCAAGTGCATAACTCCCAAAAAGGAAATAGGCTACTCAGTAGTACTCATCATAGAGCACACCATATCACATAGGGTGTAATTGCTCCGCCCCGATACACCGAGGTGCTGTGGTGTATACGGAGAAGTAATGCTGAGAGAGAATCTCATTCTCCTTTAGAATAGTCCAGGAATTCCGTGCTCAAGTATTCTCCTCCTTGATCTCATCAAAGGACATAATACTTATACCCATTTTTGGTTCTCTACTTCTAACTCATATTCATTGAATTTCTCAAAAGGTTCAGACTTGTGTTTCAACAGGAACACATGTGCGAATCTTGAGAGACCGTCAGTGAATATAATGAAGTATAAAGAACCGGTCTTGGCATATGTAGACAGGGGACCTTACATACATCATCATGTATCAATCCCAAGAGTTCACTAACTCTTTCTCTGTTTACAATAAACAGAGTTGTGGTCATCTTATCTTTGTGACATGACCGACAAGTTTCACAAGATGTAAATTCAAACTAATTTAAATATGCATCTATATGTAACTTCAGCTAGTCGGGTCGCATTGATATGACCTAGTCTACAATTCCTCAAGAAAGATTCGTTCATTTCTGAACTCTTCCTTTTGTGTGTATTCTGTACACAAAGAACTGTGGTTTGATTTAGAACGTCTATGCTTTTAGATAACGTGCCTGAACCGATCAAATCTTGATATAGGAAATGTTCAAAACATTATCCAACAATACAAAATTATATCCTTCTTTACTAATAAAGAGACTGATATGATGTTGTATATCAGGTTCGGTATCTAATAACATTTGTTCAGAATCAATGTATTTGTTAATACAGGGTGATAACTACCAACAGACTTGGTTGCAACACTTGCACCGTTTCTATCTCATGAAACTTATCACCCGTTCTCAGTTCTCTACCTATCTGTAGCCCATGTAACGGATTACATATGTGGGATCCTGATCCGGTATCACATACCCAGGACGTAAAGGATACTGAGAAACAGTTCTCTGTAATAAACACACCCGAAGAAGATGCATCATCATGCCCTTTCTTCGTTTGGGCGGCACGGGAATTCTAGTAATCCCCAATTTCCTGCTCTGTCTTATAACAATTATAAGTTGGAGCGGGACCAACGTTTCCTTAGCGCAGTATAACAAGCGGGTTTGGTCAATACATCCGTATTATTATCTTGACTAAGGCGTGACATGGTCGCTACCTGGAGAGAGAGAGAAGAAAACACTCAGCGTGCGCTTTTACAAGATTAGATTGGTTATCAATTTATCTAATCAGGATGTCTCCCACTGTTTTAGTCAAATCTTCCTTCAAACCCTAAAAGGTAAGATTAGCCGGGATTAATTACACCCTACAAGTTCGCCAATCTTTCAGCCAGGCCAGTGCCAGTACTTTAAGGGAGGTTCCCCGTGCTTTCGCACGGACCTAATTAAAATAAACCTCATTTTCCCAGGGTGTAACCCCGTTAACACCTTTTTAGACACCTACTTGATCGGCTAATTGTAATGTGTAAAACTTTCCCAGGAGTAACTCTTACTCGCAGTGGGTATCGGGATCCAACTATCTCATAGAAGGTATGCAATCTCATCGCAAATTTCAACTCTTGAAATTCCCAATAATATTTTACCCCTAGCAGCTTTATGACCTTAACATGGTCAACAAATCATAAGTGCTAGTCAAGTTCAACCCGTCATTTCCCGATTGAATTAAACCCACCCGCACGACCCTTAACATGGTCAACAAAGTCGCACGACTACCCTAATCCAATCGCATCATATGCTTATACAGATAATCACTAATCAGCTACCGCACACTACGCCTTAACATGGTCAACAAACGTAGCATGAATACTAACTACTACTTGTCTGAAATGACGGAGGGCTACGACAGCTTTTTAAGAAAACCCTTTGCGTAATGAACTTGATATCGTTGTAGAATCGAGTGAATTTGAAAAATGAGTGTTTTTGAGGCTTTTCTAGTTTCGCTAAAGAGGTCACTCCCGGTGAAGTGATCTCGGCTCTTTCCTTATCGAATAAGGTGCATGATATTTCGCAAATACCACTATGCAAAGAAAAAACTATAGAAGCAATCAAAAGACAGACCGTGTTTGTAGCATCTGCTAGTTTCGCTAAAGAGGTCACTCCCGGTGAAGGGATCACGGCTCTTTCCTTATCGAATAAGGTGCTGGATGTTCTACAAGGAACACCGCTATGCAAAGCAAGAACTAGAGCTACCAGTTTTTAAATAAGTTTCTACAACATCTTTAGGTTTCTTTTAGTTTCATTAATCTCATTAATGAAGTCCCATTTTGTTATGCTTCACAAACATCACATTTGAAACGAAATCTGCAATATAACATATATCTCATATATATAATATAAACATTCATCTCAGGCAGTAAAATGATCTCATCACAGAACATTGCAACAGAAGAACATATATGAAATATTGGATATACTAGGACGTCCGTGTTTTAATACGAGCTGTATAAAACACGGATTCCACGGTCGCGATGAATAGCCAAACCCACATCCCTAGACCCCTACGAGAGAGGCAAGCAACACTGCCAATTCTAGGGTTAGGAAACCCGGTCTCGACTCCTCGAGATGGTCTCCCACTGGACCCTAGAACCCGGTTACTTGTGCTCCCTGCCTTGGGTCTACCTAATGCGGAAAAGTAAATAATATACAATGGTGACATCATCCTCAGCCCGGAAGTGCCCCAATAAAAGAATATTACATACAAATGAATTTTACATGAATGAAAATAAAAACCCTCATCTCACATAAAACCCCCGGCTATTCAAAACGCGACAATCCAATATAACATATCACAGCAACACATAATATCTCATATCATCAACGTAAGCAAGTATGCGTATCCCTATTGTCATTGATGTATAGCAACGAAGTCGGCGATACACCACATACTACGCTTACGGTCACAGAAAAGAAAGTGTAAAACTACAACAATTGGAATCCGCAACCTCCTTAGACATCGCATGCCTAACCAAATGAATTCCTTAGACATCGCATGCCTAACAATTATAAACCCCGCATTTTAGTCTCATTATCGAAAACACTTTTCAATATCTAGTTGGGCAATTCAACAAGATTCCCGATATCCTGATCGAATGCTCGTCGCAAACTGTAGTAGACGGCCGCACCCCCGGATGTCGTCGACGAAGTGCACTAAGGCGGAACACCGCTGCCGCAAGCACCCGAACGGATGCTTTTGGCGACGGGGTTCTCCTATAGTCACTTGGTCGGGGCTATGGGGTGTGGCTGTCTATTAAGTTTACCCGGCGAGTATCCGCGTACGATACGTGATTGCGATGGACTTTTGATCACATCAAAATCCCGTCGCAACCGATTATCTGAGACTAAACTGCTAGATTTATAACATTCAAATTAGTTATCTCATAACTACTTATGGATTCCAAATATTGTAACACATTCCAGATAAATAGACAATGTTAAACTTTCCAATCGAATAATCAAACACCTAAATTTTCCCAAATAGCTCAACACTTGAGCGGAGTTCAAAAATTCCCAGAATATGTCACAGTACCAATGGTCCAGCCGTAGAAGGGTCAAGACAACGCCTCACATGTGGCACGCCGTACTGCACCAAACCCTAAAGTTTAGAGGCGGTTCAGACGGTTACATAATCGAGTTAAGATTTATGTTCTTCTAGAGGGTCCACCGCGTTACTTGCACATTTTTCCGAAAGATTTAAACTCGAGAAAAAATCCAACTTTTGAAAAAAAAATTGACAGGGGAAAAAGTGAGTTATTGATATCCGTTCGAACTTTTTAATACGTTCTAAAATTACCCGGAAAAAATAAACGAAGTTAAACTTTCCGATCGAATCAACGAGCTCCCAATACAACCCAAAATACTCAACACTTGAGTAGAATAAAAATTCCCAGAACAATCAGGAGATCTGTACGGATTTTACTGTGTGAAAACCAAACCCAAAAGTTACTGTTTGGCCGCGGAACCGCCGCGCAAGCCATGGTACGGCCGCGATTCCGCGGCGCTTTAATGGTTTTAGAGTCTCGTTTTTCACAGTAATTCCTAAAATACCCTGCTGATTTTTCTGAGTATTTTTAATATGAAAAAAATCAACTTTTTGAAAAATTTCTAGAAACTAGGGATTTACGGGTATTCGGAGTTCGATCGGACTTTAAACTTCGCCTGACTTCGCCTAAATCTCTAGCTTAGCTCTGATACCACTGTAGGGTTACTAGGCACTCTCACAAGGGTCTATAAGGCATCAACCATGCCCGATTTAAATTTTAGACGTGCCGAACAACCCTAACCAAGATCTTTAAACTAGAGATTAGGCGAAACAAAGCAAGTAAACAATTTTACTTCTATGAGTTTGGGATTACAACCTTTGTAGTCCGGTCGTTCACTTCTAAAGCTCCGTGTTGAGGTCCCTTCGCTGCGATCATCGAGTATCCGGACTCTAGAGAGGCTCCACAAAAGAATGATGCAAGCTTGCTTCCGATCTTCGATAACAAAGATGATCTACCTTGAAGAAACTCAAACCCAAGCTCTTGCTTTACTAATCAAGTATTAGCAAAGTAAACACCCTAATCTAAGTGGCTAGAATAAATGAGGATGATGAAGTAGGAATTTTGCTCTCTTTTGTTTTCATATTCTCACTCATTATCATCACTTATGAAAAAGCTAGTGAAGCTTTTCATCAAGAAGAAAGAAGAAGAAGAAGAAGAAGAAGCAAATCCTTTTGTGATGAATAATGAATTATTGTATGTTGTGGTTACAAATCAACCATGGGTTAAGAATGACGGCTTAACTCTTGTAGAGAATTAACTAGAGGTTAAGGTTTGGGTTGGGTTAAATAATATCTTCACAAAATATCAAGCTTAAAACAAAGTCAGAGCTTCATGAAGCTTCATGGAAGCTTCATGCAAAAGCTAACCCTAATCCAAACCCTAACCATGTTTAAACCCTAAACCTTTGTTAAATTTATAACCCTAACATGTTACAATATTATATATCACATATACAATATATTTTGTAACAAAAGAAAATAATACAATTAACATATATCGCATATATATCAATGTATTATCCCATGAGAAAATGAATCATTAAAGCGAGCTTATATTAGTTAATGTAATGTAATATATCTCATATATAATATATATTAAATTATCGAATCAACACTTGATCCAATAACCCGGCTATAATACATATAACCGACTAATATAACATTTACCTTTTCATCGAATCAACACTTGATCCGATGACCCGGCTATATCAGATATACCCGGCCGATGTCTCATATCGCGAGAATAGAATACAGTATCACATACTCGTATTATTCTCGGTCCCGCACATATCACATATGTGCTCCTACTCTGTTTTGCCTGAGCCATGAAACCTCTGTGTAGGACTCTAAAGAATCGTCAATACGCCGGTAGTAGGTGATGATCATATCAAACACCCATAAGCTACAAGCGTTCAGCTAAACGTAACAGCCACCCAGGTATTGAGAAATCAGAAGATCAAAAAAGAAGCCTGTACTTTCTCCTACGAATCCAATCAGTAACACTCCCGTACAGTCCGGTCTCTTCGTCTGATATGTCGCATATCTCGCCTAGGGGTGGTAAACGTCAGACCCCAGTAGCTTGATAAGTCGTGTCGATATGAGGTCTATAACAGTTCGAGAAACTACTGATAACACTTACCAGTAAATCTCAGCAACCCTGGCCAGGGATTTCCAGTTATATCTAATCGAACACAGCGCAACATCAACTCCCTATACCGGGAGAGACGAAACCCCTCCTATCGCTCATTGCCTCCATGTGATTCGGGACTGTACCCAAAAGCCACCGTTTTGCACGCCCTCTTAGACGTGGTATGATGGAAATCAAAGCACAGTGGGAATCACACAAGACTCTATGACGATCTCGGGTCTACAGACTAACCTGTACCAATGTCACTAGAGAACTGCCATTTGACGTGAGGTATAATACCATCTGGGAGTTCTCGGCGAGTCCGTCCAGTGTACCCAGTCTCCACTGAGCACCCGTATACTATCTCTGATGTCAAACACCAATGGATATGGGATCATCCATCGCCCATCTGCATGGGTCGAGAAGCATACGCTGGTCTACTCTGGTATATCGATGCCCTGTCTCGATACACCTACGACTAGGAACATTTGAAGGATGTACTTAGCGACTACATTGTCCTCACTAGTATGATCTGCATCATAGTCCTGGTAGTCAAGTACTCATCCTAAGGGCTTTATCAACATGTAACATAGAGACTATCAGAGTACATGTTAAGATAAAGAGCAACTAGATAGCATACTATTATGTCGAGCAAGAAAGTCCTCCATATATATGTCCAAGCATCCACTACAATATACATCGCATGTACAGTAATGGCCTCTAGGGCATACATATCACTAACAGGTACATACACACATAATGACATAGCAACATGTATACCTTGCTATACCTTTATGTTTACACATATATCTGGCTTTAGCTACATGTTTATGTTAGTTTTTTATATGCCCTAGAGGCCATTGTTGTACATATGATGTATATTATAATGGATGCTTGGATATATATAGAGAGAGAGAGGACTTTCTTGCTCGTCATGATAGTATACTATTTGATTTCACTTTATCTTAACATGTTGACTTGTACTGATTTACTGTCTTACTCTCACATGTTGATAAAGCCCTTAGGATCTGTACTCGACTACTAGGTCTATGATGAGATCATACTAGTGGGGCCACGGTAGTCGATGAGTACATCCTATAACTGTTCCTAGTCGAGGGTATATCGAGACAGGGCATCGATACACCAGAGTAGACTAGCGTATACGCATCTTCACCCATATGATGGGCGATGGATGATCCCATATCCATCGGTGTTGGACATCAAGGATGGTGTGCGGGTGCTCAGTGGAGACTGGGTACACTGGACGGACTCGCCGAGAACTCCCAGATGGTGATATACCACACGTCAGATGGCAGTTCTCCGGTGACACTGGTACAGGGTAGTCTGTAGACCCGAGATCGTCATAGAGTCTTGTGTGATTCCCACTGTGCTTTGATTTCCACCTTACCACGTCCAAGAGGGCATGCAAAACGGTGGCTTTTGGGTGCAGTCCCGAATCATATGGAGGCAATGAGCGATAGGAGGGGATTCGTCTCTCCCGGTATAGGGAGTCGATGTTGTGCTGTGTTCGATTGGCTATAACTGGAAGTCCCTGGCCAGGGATGATATAGAGATTTACTGGTAAGTGTTACTAGTAGTTTCTCGACCCGTTATGAGCCTCATATCGACACGACTTATCGGTTACTGGGGTCTGACGTATACCACCCCTAGACTTGATATGCGACATATCAGACAAACAGAGATTGGATTCACAGGAGAACGTACAGGCTAGCTTGTTGATCTTCTGATCGCTCAATACCTGGATGGCTGTTATATTTAGCTGACCGCTTGCAGCTTGTGGGTGTTTGATATGATCATCACCTGCTACCGGCGTATTGACTATTCTTTAGAGTCCTACACAGAGGTTTCTTGGCTCAGGCAAAATGGAGTAGAGGCACATATGTGATATGTGCAGGACCGAGGATAATGCGATATGAGATACCGTATTATAATCTCGCGATATTTAGATATGAACCGGGCCATCGGATCAAGTGTTGATTCGATGAATCGGTGCATGGAATATTAGTCGGTTATATTCGATATAGCCGGATTGTCGGATCAAGTATTGATTCGATGATTTAATGTATAATAATATATATGATATATTGTATTACATTATCTAATATTGGCTCACTTTATTATTTCATTTTCTCACCGGGTAATACATTGATATATATGCGATATATGTTAATTGTATTATTTTCTTTTGTTGCAAATATATAATATATATGTGATATATATTATTGCAACTTGATATGATTAATAATGGAACATGTTTAGTAGAGATTAAACAATATTAGGGTTTGATTAGGGTTAGCTCCTTCTTGCACCTTCTAGAAGGAATTCCTTTTGTCATGGTTAAGATATTATGGTTGATATTTATCCATGGCTCATTCTTTAACCTAACCAAACCCTAGCCCTAGTTAATTCTCTACAAGGGTTATCCTTGTCATCCCTTGACCATGGTTCTATGATTATTCATATATTCATTTCTATTATTCATCACAAAAGGATTAACTCATTTATCATCATCTTCCTCTCTCTCAAGCTTTGAAAAAGCTTACTAGTTTTTCCTTTTGTGATGATTTCTTGTAAGAATTTGATATAAAAAGAAAGCATAAATACTACTCCATCATCCTCATCTAATCTAGCCCATTAGATTAGGGTGTTCACCTCATTAGAGTGAGAGAGCTTGAGTTATAGCAACTTCGACGTAGATCATCGGAGAAAAGGAATACTACAAGCTAGCATGGATCGTTTGAGTCATGGAGCCTCTCTTGAGTCCGGGAGATCGTGGATCACGGCGAAGGGACTTCTACTCGGAGCTTATGAAGCGAAGGAGCGGACTACAAAGGTTGTAATCTCTCACACTTGGTAGTAAAGATGTTTACTTGGATGTTTAACCCTAATAATCTAGCAAAGATCCCGGCTTTGGATTGTTCGGCACGTCTAATTTTTTATTCGGGTATGGATGATGCCTTATGAACCCTCACAAGAGTGCCTAGGAACCCTACAATGGTATCAGAGCCTAGCTAGAGCATTAGGCGACGTGTATACGAAGTTAAAACTCCGAACGAACCCCGAAACGACGAAACGACCCTCTCTCTGGACATTTTTTTAAAAACTGTGATTTTTCAGTATTAAAAATACCTAAAAAATTCAGCAGGGAAATTTAAGAATTACAGTGAAAAACGAGAGCATAATCCGTACATTCCACAGCGGAACCGCGGCCGTACCATGCTTGGGCCGCGGATCCGCGGCTGTAAAGAAAGTTTATGCCCTAGTTTTTGAACAGTAATATCTATATCTGATAGTTTGGTTTTATAGGTATTTTTAATCTGAGTCAAGTATTGAGCATTCTAGGGTTTATTTTGTAATCGTTGATTCGATCGGAAAATTTAATTTCGTTATGTTTTCCGGATATTTAGAAACTGTTAAAATGTTCGAGCGGATATCATTAGCTCACTTTTTCATGACTACGAAAAATTTTCAAGTGTTGAATTTTTCTTGGGTTTAAATCTTTCGGAAAAATGTGCAAGTAACGCGGTGGACCCTCTAGAAGAACAAAAACCTTAACTCGATTATGTGACCGTCTTGAACTGTCTCTAAACCTTAGGGTTTGGGGCAGTACGGCGTGCCATATGTGAGGCGTTGGCTTGACCCTTCTACGGCTGGATCATCGGTACTGTAACATATTCTGAGATTATTTGAACTCCGCTCAAGTGTTGAGCTATTTAGGAAATCTTGGATTATTGATTATCCGATCGGAAAGTTTAATACTGTCTATTTATCTGGAATGTGATACAATATGTGGAATTCATATAGTTAGGCATGAAATGCGAAGTATATGATATTTCGGATTTATGATGTCTAAAGTGATTGTGGATTCCAAATGTTGTAGTTTTACAATTTCTTTTCTGTGACCGTAAGTGTAGTATGCAGTTGTATTGCCGGTCTTCGTTGCTATACATCAACGACGATCGGTCTATGCATACTTACTTACGTTGATGATATGTGATATTATGTGTTGCTGTGATATGTTATATTAGATCGTCGTGTTCTGAATAGCCGGGGGTTTTATGTGAGATGAGGGTTTTTATTTTCATTCATGTAAAATTCATTTGTATGTAATATTCTTTTATTGGGGCACTTCCGGGATGAGGTTGATGTTACCAGTGTATATTATTTACTTTTCGGCATTAGGTAGACCTAAGGAGGGGAGCACAAGTAACCGGGTTCTAGGGTCCAGTGGGAGGCCATCTCGAGGAGTCGAGACCAGGTCTCCTAACCCTAGAATTGGAAGTGTTACTTGCCGCTCTCGTAGGGGTCTAGGGATCTCGGGTCTTTACAAATTGTTGTGTCATGATAGTTCCACCATCACATTGACTTCTTGACTTCATCATGGCTTGACCTTTGTAGTTATGATTGGTTGATGGAGTGTGGGTTTTTATTTGTGATCATTTCTTTTCTCATGATACCCCTTTTCTCTCTCTTTGATTATTGGCTCACATCATTCACACTCTCCTCTCATTCTCATCATGCAAGGCCGGCCACATTTGATGGGGGGGCTGTCCCAATTTTGAGAGTGGGGTTTTTGATCTCCTTTGCTTGCTAAAAACTCATTAGCCACCACCAAAGTTCATCTCTCTTTTCCTCCACTAAAAGGGCAACTCCCATACAACCCCAAATGAGACATAAGTTCTACAGATAACCTACAGAATCCTTGGGTACGTCGGCTCGCTAACTTCATGCCTGAGTTGCCTCGGTCCAGAGGTGGGAGCCCGTAAAAGAAGCCGGCGACGTGGTGCCCTTCCGGCGAGGAGGTGAAGACCGGAGATTCCGCGAGGAGATCGGGACGACGACGAGAAGACCGGAGACACGGATCGCTCGATATATCTCTCCACCCCCTTCTCTAGTTAACTAGGACTAGATTGATGGCCCGATCCGGGATTTTAGTGCGCGGTGGTGCCGGTTCAAAAGTTAAAGTAAATTATCGTTTCCGCATTTTGGCCTCGGATTGACGGCCGGGGCGCCGCCGTGCACTTACACTTAAATCTCAAGAAGAAGCATTGGGATGCTTCCGCTTCAGGTGTGTTTGTGACAGAAAACTGTTTTTCAATAAACTCTGCTTCCTGGGTATTAGATACCGGTTCAGTTTCTCACATTTGTAATTCTATCCAGGGACTGAGAAATAGCAAAGTTTTGAAGACAGGTGACCATACTCTCCGCGTTGGAAATGGTTCCAATGTACATACAGTCGAAGTGGGAGAGTGTCACTTGGGGTTGCCATCTGGGTGTATATTGGTTTTGAACCCATGTTATTTTGTACCAAGTATGCTATGTAATATAATATCTGTTTCTTTGTTAGACAATGAAGGATATAACTTTATATTGCAGAACAATGTTATGAACATTCACCTGAATCAAATGTTGGTTGGGTATGGTACACTTAATAACGGGATATACGTCCTAAATCAACACACAGTTTTCAGCATACAACACACTAATAAAAGAAAACTTTCAGAAATAAATGAAGCCTTTCTTTGGCACTGTAGACTTGGTCATATTAACGAAACAAGACTAAACAAGTTACACAAAGATGGATATTTAAACCCTTTTGAATATAAATCTTATGCGACTTGCCAGTCTTGTATCAAGGGTAAAATGACCAAAACTCCGTTTACCGGACACGGAGAAAGAGCTACCGAGCTCCTAGGACTCATACATAGTGATGTATGTGGGCCAATGTCTACACAGGCTAGAGGCGGTTTTTCTTACTTCATTACTTTCACTGACGATTTCTCAAGATTCGGTCATTTATTTTTATTAAAGCACAAATCCGAAGCTTTTGAGAAATTCACTGAATATAAACAAGAAGTAGAAAAACAAACCGGCTTGAGTATCAAGATGCTTCGATCAGATCGAGGTGGGGAGTGCCTCGGTACAGAATTTGCAAACTTCCTAAAGAGAATGGGATTCTCTCTCAGCTCACTCCTCCTTACACACCACAGCACAACGGTGTGTCTGAACGACGGAATAGGACCCTATTAGATATGGTCCGGTCCATGATGAGTGACGCTGAGTTACCTGTCTTATTTTGGGGGCATGCATTGGAGACTGCAGCGTTTCTACTAAACAGGGTTCCAACCAAAACCGTGTCTACCACGCCATATGATATATGGCATGGGAAGAGACCATCTCTTAAAAGAATTAAGATTTGGGGTTGCCCGGCCTATGTTAAAAAGCAGAATCCGGACAAACTCGAGACACGGTCGGTCATGTGTAACTTTGTGGGATATCCAAAGAACTCTTATGGATATCTATTCTACCACAAGGAGAAACAAAAGGTATTTGTTTCTCAGTATGCCACATTCTTAGAAAAAGAGTTTTTCACAGATAAAGATGATGGCAAAGTGGTGGATCTAGAAGAGGTTCTAGAGACACAAACTACAAATGACGACTTGGTTGAACCGGCTGTTGCAATAGAAACAGAGGAACCTCGGCCACTCCGTAGGTCTGGTAGGACTTCTCGCCCACCGGAGAGGTACTACGGTTTCCTCATTGATGGTGACAGAGAAGACTGCATCATGGAGGATGATGACCCTACCATTTTTCAGCAAGATATCACGAGTGGTGACTCTATTAAGTGGCTGGATGCCATGAGATCCGAAATGGAGTCTATGTACACCAACAAAGTTTAGACTTTGGACGTTGTACCCCCTGGGGTAAAACCTGTGGGATGCAAATGGATCTTTAAAAGAAATATTGGTGTAGATGGGCAGGTAGAGACCTACAAGGCAAGACTTATGGCGAAGGGTTTTCGTCAAAGACCAGGTTTGGACTATGACGAGACTTTTTCGCCCGTAGCCATGCTTAAATCCATTCGGATCCTACTTGCTATTGCTGCTCACTATGACTATGAAATCTGGGAGATGGACGTTAAAACTGCATTTCTAAATGGAGATTTAGAAGAATGCGTTTATATGGACCAGCCAGAGGGCTTCATTGACAGTGGGAGCAGCGGGAAAGCATGTAGGTTTCTTAAATCCATATATGGGTTAAAGTAGGCATCACGGAGTTGGAACATCTGTTTCGATGATGTTATCAAAGAGTTTGATTTCATCAAAAATCCAGATGAACCTTGTGTTTATAAGAAGGCTGTAGGAAGAGCTGTCACATTCCTCGTATTGTACGTGGATGACATTCTTCTGATAGGAAATGATATTCCTATGCTGCAGTCGGTCAAATCTTTCTTATCACTAAGGTTCTCCATGAAGGACCTGGGTGATGCCACATACATTCTGGGTATTAGGATCTATAGGGATAGATCCAAGAAGTTATTGGGATTGTCCCAAACCAGGTACATCAACACCATCCTAAAAAGGTTTAGTATGGAAGACTCCAAGCGGGGTGCCTTACCCGCTTGCCATGGGGTCACTCTCTCCAAGGACTCTTGCCCAAAGACCGATGAAGAGAGAGCTCGCATGAGCATTATACCCTATACTTCGGCAGTAGGATCTATAATGTATGCGATGTTATGTACACGCCCAGATGTAGCTTATGCACTTAGTGTTGTAAGCAGGTATCAATCCAACCCAGGGGAGAATCACTGGATTGCTGTGAAGAACATTCTTAAGTACTTGCGAAGGACTAAAGAATTGTTCTTGGTGTATGGTAATGGAGATCTCCAAATGGAGGCCTTTACCGATTCAAGCTTCCAGAGCGATAAGGACGACAGCAAATCTATCTCAGGGTTTGTATTTATCCTCAATAGAGGGGCGGTAAGTTGGAAGAGTTCCAAACAGGATACCGTTGCAGACTCTACGATGGAGGCTAAGTACATTGCTGCAAATGATGCCGCTAAGGAAGCCGTCTGGATGAAGAAGTTCGTCTCGGAGCTAGGAGTAGTTTCAACCATTATTGATCCAATACCATTGTATTGTGATAATAATGGGGCTATGGCGTTAGCCAAAGAGCCCAGGTCCCATCAGCGATCCAGACACATCCTGAGGCGCTTTCATTTGATCCGGGAGATTGTAGATCGCCGCGAGATCGAGATTAAGAGAGTGGACACAAAGAATAATGTCGCGGATCTACTCACCAAGGCCCTCCCTCAGCCGCAGCATGAGCGACTTTTTGAGATGTTGGGTATGAGATACGCTAATAACTGGCCTTAGTGTAAGTGGGATTTATGTTGGATATATGTATGCCCTAGAGGCCATTATATGATAGTGGATGTATTTGTACATGTATATATATATATATATATATATATATATATATATATATATATATTCAGTGTACATTCTTGCTCGACATGATAGTATGCTATCTGGTTCTTCTTTATCTGACATGTTGATTTGGTCATGCTTTTATTCATTCACACATGTTGATAAAGCCCTGAGGATATTGGCTTGACTACAGTGATTATGATAGAGATCATACTAGTGGGACATCTGTAGTTTATAAGCACATCCTGGAATGTCCCTAGTCGTGGGTGTATCGAGATGGGGTATCGATATACCAGAGTAGACTAGCGTATATGATACTAGACCCATATGATGGGCGATGGATGTTCCCACATTCATCGATGTTTGACATCGAGATCGTATACGGGTGCTCAGTGGTGACTGGGTACACTGGACGGACTCGCCGAGAACTCCTATATGGAATTATATCTATCGTTGGATAGCAGTTCTCAGGTGACACTGGTGCAGGTTAGTCTGTAGACCCGAGATCGTCATAGAGTCTTGTGTGTTCTCCCACTGTACTTTGATTACCACCCTACCACAGCTCTACTGAGTCGTGCAAACAGGTGGCCGTTGGGTACAGTCCCGAGACACACGAAGGCGATGAGCGATAGGAGGGGTTTCGTCTCTCTCGGTATTGGGAGTTGATGCTGTGCTGTGCTCGACTGGCTATATCAGTAAATCTCTGGCCAGGGCTGTTGAGATTTGCTGATAAGTGTAATCAGTAGTTTCTCGATCTGTTATAGACCTTTCATCGGCACGACTTATTGAGTTATTGGGGTCGACGTTACCATCCCTAGACTCGATATGCAGCATATCTGACGAAGAGACCGGACTGTACGGTAGTGTTGCCGGTTGGCTCGACGGGAGTTGTAGCAGGTTCGCTTGTTTTCTTCTGATCGCTCAATACCCGGGTGGCCGTTACGTTTAGCTGACCGCTTGCGGCTTGGGGGTGCTTGATATGATCATCACCCACTGCCAGCGTATTGACGAGTCTTAGAGTCCCACAAAGGAGTTACCTAGTCCAGGCGAAACGTTGTGGTGCGCGTATGCGATATGCGCATGGACCCGGTTAAAATGCGCGTATAAGATACCGTATATTAATCGGGCGTCTTACTTTTGGTTAGGTCATATGTGATATGACCGGATTGATAAATCAAGTGTTGATTTATCATTTAACCATTAGCTTCTCACTAGAAATCCTTTCTTGTCCTTTTTGGATGTATGCATGCATGTATGCATTCATTCTTGTTCATGCACATATGGATGTGCATGCACATATGCATACATACATCATTCTATCATGGTTGTATATACATAGAAAATGGTGGCAATATAAGACTCACACCTTGGATTTATATATGGATTATTATTTCTATTTGTGTTAAAACAAAAAGAAAAAGAAAAGGATAATTCATGGTTTAGTTTCTACACTCTTCTTTAACCTAACCATGCTCACCCACCTTTTAACCATGGATTAACTTTCCTTTTGTGTTTTAACTCAAATTCAATAATATCTTTATTATTTAACCATGGTTTGAGATGAAGAGTGGAAAATATATATGCATATATTTTCTATTTTTCATAAGAGATTATCTTTCTCTCTTGTTCTAAAAAGGCCATCATCTTCTTCCTCCTTCCTCTTTTGCTCTCTAGTTTTCTCAAGAGAACAAAGCATTCACCAAGTTAGGATTTTGAAGTGAGAAAAGCCACCACAACACCATTCTACACATGTCTTGCCCACTTGTGAAGAGTGTTAGCTTCATTTCTTTCTCTTGATAAAGTGAAGTTGCAAGCTTGGACAAAGGAGCTTCGGGTGGATTGTCGTGGACATTAGAAGACCTCAAGCGAACCCTTTTCCAACCCTCAAGTGGCCAAGGAGTCTAGCGTAGGGAGCTACAAAGGTTGTACTCTCAAAAACCCTAGCCTTTGTTACTTGTGATGTTGTTTAAGTTATGAAACCCTAATTTTCTAGGAATGATTCTTTGTGTGTTCACTTAGCACCTTAAAAAATTTAATTTTGAGACATATGATGCTTCCAAACCCTTCATAAGGTGCTAAGTAAAACTAACATTGGTATCAGAGCTACTAGGCATTGGATGTCGACCTATGGTGGGTTCTCACTGTGTGACAGTGTGGCGAAGCATAGGCTCTTACCCCAGGGTGTCCCGAGACCGGAAGGTATTCCGGCGGGTTGTAGTCCTCGCGAGGGGGCATGCGTAAAATGTAGCGGCTGAGGGACCCGTTGGTGCCACGGCTATTCCATTGGATGGGGTGGCTGCCTGACTAACATTGGTATCAGAGCCGACCTAGAACTTTAGGCGATACTTTAACGAAGTTAAAACTCTGATCGAACCGAAAAATACGGATTTTTAGCACTCTCTGGACATTATTTCAAAACTGATATTTTTCAGAATTAAAAATACTTAAAAACTTCAGCAGGTAATTATAAGAATTGTCGTAAAAAACGAAGCCCTAATCCGTACTTCCCACCGCAGAACCGCGGCCAAAGCTTGCTTGGGCCGCGGTTCCGCGGCCGTACAGAGGCTTTAAGGCCTTGTTTTTATACACTGATCCGTTTACCTACTTATATATACTTTTGGGTATTTTTAATCTGGTTTAAGTGTTATTTTTTCTGGAGATTGTTTTGGATTCAATGATTCGATCAGAATTTTAATTTCGTGCCTTTATCCGGGTAATTTAGAAAGTATTGAATTGTTCGAACAAGTATCATTTACTCACTTTTTCACGGGGTTTAAATCATTCGGAAATATGTGCAAGTTTTTTTTTTGTGGTGGACCCTCTAGAAGACAACAAACCTTAACTCGATTATGTGACCGTCTTGAACTGCCTTTTGAACCTTAGGGTTTGAGGCAGTACGGCGTGCCACATGTGACGCGTTGGCTTGACCCTTCTACGGCTGGACCGCTACTACTGTGTCACACTCCGGGTTTTTGAACTCCGCTCAAGTGTTGAGCTTTAGGGAATTTTTGGGTATTTGATTATTCGTTCGAAGAATTTAATACTGTCTATTTATCTGGAATGTGATATAATATGTGGAATTCATATAGTTAGGCATGAAATGCGAGGTATGTGATATCTCGGATTTACGATGTCTAAAGAGAATGCGGATTCCAAATATTGTAGTTTTACACTTTCTTTTCTGTGACCGTAAGTGTTGTATGTCGATATCGCCGGTTTCGTTGCTATACATCAACGACAATCGGGGTACACATACTTACTTACGTTGATGATATATGATATTATGTGTTGCTGAGATATGATGTGCAGGATTGTCGCGATTGAATAGCCGGGGGGGTTTTATGTGAGATGAGAGTTTTATTTTTCATTCATGTAAAATTCAAATGTAATGTAATATTCTTTTATTTTGGGCACTTCCGGGTTGAGGTTGATACCACCAGTGTTGTATATTATTTACTTTTCCGCATTAGGATAGACCCAAGGAGGGGAGCACAAGTGACCGGGTTCTGGGGTTCAGTGGGAAGCCATCTCGAGGAGTCGAGACCGGGTCTCCTAAACTTCAGGATTTGTAGGGTCGCTTGCCGCTCTCATAGGGGTCTAGGGGTGTGGGCTTGGCTATTCATCGCGACTGTGGAATCCGTATTTTCTATTATTGGCTAAATACTAAATACGGACGTCCTAGTATATCCCACATTATATATATGTTTCTGCTGCCTGTATTCTGTGATATCTGAGACGAATGATATATTATATATGAGATATATAGTAGACGTTGCTTATGTTTTACACCCGCGCTAGTCCCGTCCCGGTATGCCGTTAGTTAAGTAACCTAACGGTGCATAACGGAACATTGCGGCGAATGCGGATGGCATAAGCGTACGTTGTATTTTTGTTTCTTTTCTGTGATTGGCTTAAGGACTTAAATGATGGGATTAAATTAATATGATTAATGTAAAGAAAATAAACCTAAAAAGATGTTGTAGAATCGGATTTGAAAACCACTCGGCTATTTATGAAAAAGCTATATTTCAAAACTGCGGAGCACAAGCCACTCCTTTTGAAAACCATTTGATTCTACGACGATATCAAGTTCAAAGCGTTAAAGATTTTCTTAAAAATCATCCGCAACCCTCCGTCATTTTAGGAAGTAGAGTACTTAGTATTCATGCTACGTTTGTTGACTTTAGTTAAGGCGTAGTGTATGGTAGCTAAATGATGTCTTCCTACACTGCATGTGATGCAGATTAATTAGGACATTCATGCGACTTTGTTGACCATAGTTAAGGGTCATATGGGTGGGTCGAATTGATCAAGAAATGACGGATAGAACATGACTGGTACTTATGATTTGTTGACCATAGTTAAGGTCATAAGTACTAGGGATAAAAATCACATCGGGAATTTCAAGTGTTGAGATTTGCAATGAGATTGCATACCTTCCATATGATGGTTGGGTCCCGATCCCACTGTAGGCAATAGTTGCTCCCAGGAGAGTTTTGCAGTTTACAATTAGCTAACTCATTAGGTGTCTAGAAAGGTGTTAACGGGGCTACGCCTCTGGGAAAACGAGGTTTACTTTAATTAGGTCCGTGCGAAAGCACGGGGAACCTCCCTCAAGTACTGACACTGGCCTGGCTGAACGGTTAGCGAAGTTGTAGACTGTAATTAATCCTGGCTAGTTTTCTTTTTAAGGTTTGAAAGAAAAACTTGATTAAAGCAGTGGGAGACATCGATTAGACAAGATAATAACCAATCTAATCTTTGCAAGAGCTTTCGCTGAGTGTATTCTTTTCTCTCTCTTAATGGCGGATACCAATGACTGGACTCAAGCTTCTACTAGATAAAAACAAATGGAATGGGACCAATTATAAAGACTGGCTGAGGAATCTGAAAATAGCCTTGACTTATGATAAAGTATCATATGTCCTCACGGCTTCAGCCCCGCCCACCCCAGGTCCAAAATCCTCAGTTGCGGATATTGAAGTCCACAAGACATGGGATGCTGACTGTGCCATGGCCAAATGCCTCGCGCTTGCATTGATGGACAATACACATCAAAAGCAGCACGAGAATATGGACATTCAAACCATATTTCTCCATACAAAGGAGTTGTATGGAGAGCAATCCCGCGTATTACGATACGAAGCGTCAAAGAAATTGTTTCAGATGCGAATGGCCCCTGGCACATCAGTAGGAGACCATGTTCTGAAGATGATAGCTCTTATAGAAGAGCTTGGGGACCTTGGATGGACAATGGACAATGAACAATATACGGATATTATTCTGCAGCCCCTCCCCTCCACCTTTGCTCAGTTCATAGTTAACTTCAACATGCACAACATAGAGAGGAAACTACCTGAACTCCTTAATATGTTAAGGAGCGCAGAGAGCACACTGAAATTAGTGAAAACTCCCGTTATGACTGTTGGACAATCTTTCTCTTCTCGCCCAAAGGCTAAGGCCAAAGGAAAGAAAAAGAAGAAGCCCACCAATCCTAAGGGTGGAGTTAAAAAGGTGAAGGGAAAGGAAAAGTCCAAAGCTGGAGACTCGGGGAAAGGTGAATGTTTTCATTGCCACAAAGCAGGACATTGGAAGCGCAACTGTACGGAGTACTTAATGTTGGAGATAGTGCCCTCAGAGTCAATTATTGGATCACAGGCACGTGATTGCAATGATTGAGGAAAGACCTATCCCAGTAGGACAGTCTTACTCGAGATGATAGTATGCTATCTGGTTTATCTTTATCATCGTGTACTGCTTTAGGTGACTGTTCCCCTCCGAACGGACACGCGGGACGTCGGGCCGTCTCGCCTGAGATTCGGGGCAGATGCTAATTGGTGCTATCCGTCCACCTCTCCGAAGATGCCAATTTGATCCATGGCACCATATGTCGGAGGTCTAAACGGATGCGTCCGATGTAGCAGACTTCGTCAGATTCCCCCTCGTTTGAGGGGTTTTTGATTGTGGGGACGCTCTTCCCTGCAGGCGCAAGCCCCTGCAGTTAATTACGCTACCGCTTTGCGGTAACAACTTTCTCCTTCTCCAGATGGTCACTTCGTGTCGTGTGTTCGTGTTTTATGTTTCATTGCCCGTGGATCGTTTACGGAGACTGAGTTATGTCGTCGCCCGTAGGGCATGGACTAGTCCAAATCCGCATTATCTTAAATTTGGGTTTGGGGGTTTGGTTTGAGGATACGTCAGCCATACTTGAGGCTAAGATCAACTCAAACGTTTGTTAAGGATACGTTAGTCTAACTTTGTGACTAAGATCAACTTAACGGGATCATTTAGATCCTACAAAAGAGTGTTTGGACTCTAATGTTCCAGTTTAGGGACGTGGCGGTCCATCGTATATGTGGCCGTCGGGACCCGTCACCTCTCTGACGACGTTGAAGGATTACAACGACGGATGTCAGAGGAGTTCAGAGATGTACCCTCGAGCCAGAGTTAATTAATGGGATTCATAGTCCAGTCTGCTTGAAGGTTTAAGGACGCGTTAGCCATCTTTGAGGCTAAGATCAACTTAAACAGGACCGTTTAGATCCGACAAAAGAGCATATAGGGGCTCTATTGTTCTAGTTTAAGGACATCGCGGTCCAAGGGTAGTTTTAAGGACATTGCGGTCCGTGGGTAGTTTAAGGACATTGCGGTCCGTGGGTAGTTTAAGGACATTGCGGTCCGTTGGTAGTTTTAAGACATCTCGGTCAAGGTTAAGGACGTCATAGTCCATGGGTTTAAGGACTCCACAGTCCGGTATGTGCTCTGGATGCTTCACACGGGTTCACTGCCGTGCTAGGCGAGGACCAGGCTCCGCTCTGGATGCTTCACACGGGTTCACTGCCGTGCTCTGCGAGGACCAGGATCCGCTCTGGACGTTTTCCGTGGGGTCAAAGAGTGACGTTATCCACGTTCCACGTAACCAGGAATTTTGTATTATGCATGGGTTTAAGGACCCCACAGTCCATATCATGAATGGTCTTCGGGACCCGTCACCTCTTTGAAGACATTGAGGGATTACAATGCCAAGTATCAAAGGAGTGAAGAGATGTACCCTAGAACCGGGATGGATTAAATAGTCCTTGGCCCAATTTGGGTCAAGACTGATCAATTATGTTATGAGCCTACCGGCCCAGTTAATCACAAATTGAGGACTTATGGCCAGCTTGGGCTAAGTCCAGTCAGGTCTGGAATATTGACTCTTTGTTGGTCCATTGAGGGAGAATGTTTGCCTCTATCCCTTTAGCCAATTGGGCCAAAGCCTAGTGTTAAACACTTCAGAGCAATCAGTGTTGAACACTGGGAATAAGGTTGTTGAGTTAGTGTTCAACACTAAGAGATAATTGGTGTTAAACACCAGCAATAAGGCTTTTTCAAATTAGTGTTAAACACTAAAACGGATCAGTGTTGAACCCTGCCAATAAGGCTTTTTAACCAGCATTGAATGCTAAGGCCCGACAGTGTTTTAACACTGGGCTTGAGAGTTTTAAATTTAGTGTTAAACACTAAGGCGAGAAGGGTCACGTGGCAGCACGTGAGAGGGCCCTCCCTTCTTTTGTTCTGCTGAAATTATCATCTCCTTCAAAGCATCACGTGCCATCACGTGAGGGGCATTCAAATGCCTGTGTATTAGAGTTTCTGCCAAGGTCACGTGGGTCACGTGGGATGCTACCTCAAAGGGGCTTTCTGCAGGGGTTTTGGAGGGTCACGTGGTGGCACGTGACCCTACCTCTATGTTTTTTTTTTTAGAGGATCTGTTACTCCTTTTTTCAGGAATTAAATTCCTCGAACTTTAAATTTCAGAGGAATTAAATTCCTATTTCCTTTTGAAGACTTGTAGAGTTGAACTCTGAATTTTCTGTAGGAATTAAATTCCTCGTTTATGTGGAGAACTGAAGAGGGTTCAACCCTTAATAAAAGCTTTCAAGGAATTATACTTCCCATTTTAAAGAATTATAATTAAGGGAATTAAATTCCTGCTATTTCCATAGAACCACATTCTTAATTAGGGTTCCACCCTGTTTCTTTTGTTTTGAAGGAATTAAATTCCCATGATATAGGGTCGAGCCCTAATTTTATTTTTAAAGGAATTGAATTCCTATAGTTCTGCGAGAATTAAATTCTCATGCTTGCGTTCCCTCTCTATGTTTTGGATCTGCATGGCAGGATCTCAACCCATTGAGAATTAAATTCTCAACCTAAAGGGGAGATGTGCACTTTGCAGATCCTCTATCAAGGAGAGAAGAAATGTGCTCTTCTGTTTTATGTATCAGAGTTAAACTCTGTTGGGAATTAAATTCCCCCTCTTTCAAAAGGCCTTCCCTTTCTTACCTAGGGTTTTTTGCAGAAGATCCAAGTCTTTTCCAAGTATCAAAGCTTTTCTCCTTTTTTCTTTCTCTGCGCGTGTATCTTTTTTGTGTCTCTTGGCTCCTATTTATAGGAGAAGCAGCCGAATAAATTAGTTTTGTGACGAATCTTCATTGAGAGATTTGATTTGCATCCTTCATTCGTTCTGGACCTTTGGATTATTAGGTGAATTTTATTCACCGTTGGATTCCAAATCCAGAGATTCTCCCTTTTTATTTTGGTTAGATTTAAGGGGGAAATCTTTCCAAACCCGAGATTTTCAATAAATAGATGACCTCTGAATCTTTAATTTGATTGGTTCCAGATAACCGCTTTCCTTTGGAAAGATCTGAATTTCTCTCAGAATTTAATTCTGTTGACAAAAAGGGTTTTGAAAGCCGGTCACGTGTGACCACGTGATCCATGGTCACGTGTGAACACGTGACCCCCTTTGGAATGAGCCTTTTCCTTTCTTCTGATTGTTGCTTAAGCGTCACGTGCCACCACGTGACTCTTGGTCACGTGTGAGCACGTGACCTTTGTTTGAACTCTTTTTCCTTGGTTCGTCTGGAGAACGAGTCTACTGTTTTGAACGTCACGTGCCAACACGTGACCCTGGTCACGTGGAAGCACGTGACCTCTTCTGAAGCCTTTTTCTTGACTTGATCAGAGGACTTGTGTGTCTTCGACGCTTGTATTTAAATGTCACGTGTCGCCACGTGACCCTGGTCACGTGGGAGCACGTGACTCTTTCTGAAGCCCATTTTCTTCAGCGTAGTCAGGAGACTGAACTCGACTTGATGATGCTTTTAAGGTGTCACGTGCCAACACGTGACCGCTAGTCACGTGTAAGCACGTGACTCTCCTCTGAAGCTTTTCCCAGAAGCTTTCCTGATTTTAAATCAGGAAACAAATGCCCCCACAGCGTTGTTCTCGCGTGTCAGCACGTGAGTGCAACGCTGTCTTCTCTCGCGACCATTGGATTCCTTTAGGGATCTGGGGAGATGAAACGTTTCCATTGTTTTCTATAAATACTGCCGTCTCTTCACAGGAGCCTTCACTTTGCTCATTCTTCTTCCTCTGAGAATTTCTTCTTTGAGAATTTAATTCTCGCTTTCAGAGCTCAGTTCTCTGTTTCAAAATTTCCAGAGTTTAACTCTGTCAGCGGGTCCCTTTCCCTCAGGTAATAATGTCGAACGGCCAAAGCGCCTTCGTCCTCAAAAGAACTCCTTGGATTTCAAATCCATATTAAGGGTTTCGTAAAGAACCCATTTTTTCTTCAAGTTTTTTTTTTGTAAGAACAGGGAACCTTCGAACTGTAGGATCTCTTAGGGTTTAGGTGATCTTCGGGGGGGGACAATGACAGCGTTTCAACTCCCTGGACTTTAATTCCATCAAAATTATTCCTGGGAATTTAATTCCCTTTTTCTTAATAAGGAATTTAATTCCTATGAAGAACTCAATCTCTTCACACAGAGGCTCCTTGGGGTCTCTTGGCCCGAAGCTGTTCTTCTGGCAATTAATGAAATGGCGGTTTTTGTAATGATTTTCGTGACTTTTATTTCAGGTATCATGGACGCCCATCTGTATCGTCTTGACGAAATCATTTCATACGGGAATATTCGTGCACTGGGCCGCAGTCAGAACCAGGAATTCACTGATGCTCAGTGTGCCGAGATCATGGATCGCTTCGACGAGTACAATCACAGGCTACTCCCTCGTCGCTCTTCTCTTCTGAGGCTGATCGTGCTGGCGATCCAGGAGGCACTTCCTCTCTTTTGTGCCGGCATACCGCTCGGGGACTTGGACATTACCGAGGATAAGGTGCATTCGGTGTACCTTATGGGCTTGATCTCAAAGAGAAGGCGGGATGATCTCATTGATCTCCTTCATCAGATTTTTCAGCAATCAGCTATACTGGGCGCCTACCGGAGGGAAGAGGACATCCGCGGGGACCCCGATGCCTGTGACCGTGAGAGAAAGCATACCCGGGAGGTTCGAAATGCTTGGAAGATCTTGAATAAAGTCAATTTTGAGTTTCTCAACCCATGCCCCGCGTCTGAAACCTTACCATTGTAAAAGTGTCTTTTAGATTTTGTATGAACCTCTTGAAGTATGAGTGACAAGTTTTATTATGTGTTTTTTTTTTTTATTATTATTATTTTTTATGCTTGCATGCCCTTTTTCTGGAATTTTATCATTTCACTATTGTTGCTGTTGGTGCCTTTAATATGCATGGTAATACTCCATATTCTTCCTTTTAAATACACTGCAGGTTTGGGCCTCACGTGTTCTACGCGTGAGATCTCTTGATGCGACGGTTCACAAGATTTTCCTCATGCCATATTTTCAGTGCACAATATTAGGTGCTGGAAAAGGGGCTTGGGAATCGTTCCATCTCCTTGACTTTCGGTACCTTTCCATTTTTAGGCCCTGAAAACAGATTCACCATGCAAGATTTTCCGCGCATAGCACTTAATGCGCTTCATTATATATGAGGCTATAACCTTCTTCTCCTTTCTCAGAGGGATTCATATCATATATACATATATATATATATATATATATATATATATATATATATATATTTAAGAGAGAAACGAGTGCCATGGCTTGCAATCGCCCTCATGCTCGTCGACAACCGTGGGAAGTTCCTCTTGAGGAGATGATCCCCCGCTTTGCTGCTCGGTTAGTGGACCCTCTCCTTTCTGACAACGAATGTGACTCGGCCATGCACGAGCTCTCGATCCGTAGAGGGTCTCCCCTCCCGATGGGTTCTCTCTGGCTCCGGATGACTCTCACGGCCGTGCTTGCCGACATTCCTCCTCACCCGGCGGAGATGACCCTGGCGATGCTCGACGCGGCAGAAGAAAAGCTCGAAGGCTTCCATGAAGCGTGTCTGATTACTCAGGCTTTGAAGGATTACTCGATTCACCTGCTGGGCCAGATTAGGGCCCGACGAGCTATTATGTTCGCTTTTGCAGACGAACATGGCACCAATCGATGGGGGGCGACTCCTCGTGAGAACCGTCGCTTTGACGTGCTGGAGAAAGCAGAGAGAGAGATGGAGAATTTTGTTCTTTGCTTTGTGAACCCTTGTGCCATTGATCCGGTGTTTGGTGATCTTTTCCGTTAGCGTAGTGTTTTTAAATTAGTCCTCTTCTTTTGTATGCTTTATGCTGAATCCCCATGTAGGCTTGGTACTCGTATGCATGTTTTCGCTTGCCTGAATAAACATTGTGTTCTTCTTATGCAAGCTTCTTCTAATTATCAACATTGTCATTATGTCGCATGCAAATTAATGCTTCAAACTTTATTTCTTCTTCGGATGCTTATATAATCGTGAACACATGCTTGATAGGATAAACACTGGAAATTTTCTCATTGCTTTTCATACCGGGTGATGTGAACACGTTTCAGATCGATCATTTCTGTCGACCGGGGGCTCACTTATACGGTCTTGTAATTGTCTCGTGTTCTAGGCTGTGGTTGCGAGTGCGGGCTTTCGTGGCCACGTAGCGAACATATTGTTGTGTGAGAAAAAGGGTTCGGTCGTAAAAGTTTTTGAGAGAGAGCTAGCCTCCAAAGCGTTGGGCGAGCTTCAGGTCAGCCTCACAGTTAAAGCCAACAAGCGTATGACCTTTGGCGAGTGCTTCAGGGATCCATCAAGGAGGTGGTAGCTCTTGATAAAGCTGCCATGTTTACTCGCGAGAGGGTTGAGGCTCACAAGGCCACTGAGAAAGAGCTTGAAGCTCGGCTCGCTTCATATCAGGCCCAACAAGCTCAGGCGGAGTCTCGTCTTCTGGAGATCCTGCGTCATGAAGCCGTGGCTCAACAACAAAATGACGAGCTGGTGAAATTGCTGCACCGCCCACCGGCTTAAGGACTTGTATCTTTTCTTCTATTTTTTGTACATACTCATGAATAAGGGTATCTTCCTTTTTTGTTTCTTTCATGAATTGTATTTTGTATCCATTTTGGTTTATGAATAAAAGGTACAATTTTTCTTCTCAATGACGTGTCCCCTTTTTGTTGAATGCATTCTGCGGATATCCTATCTTGATTTCCTTGCAGGACAGCAATGGCTCAGGTTTCAGGGTTAAGATCTGCTTCCTGAGACTTTTGCATTTTATGAGCCACGAGGATCTCATAAAGAGTTTTTCTCCCAGCCGTGAGGACTTGTAAGCGCCGGATACGGTTACTCTTGTCCGTGTTTTACGGAGTCAGGGGTTTCCCTAGATATTGTAGTTTAAAGACGTCGCGGTCAAGGTTAAGGACCTCATAGTCCGTGGATTTAAGGACTCCACAGTCCGATGTTAGTTTTAAGACATCACGGTCAAGGTTAAGGACCTCATAGTCCGTGGATTTAGGGACCCCACAGTCCGATGTTAGTTTTAAGACATCACGGTCAAGGTTAAGGACCTCATAGTCCGTGGATTTAGGGACTCCACAGTCCGACGTTTGGTTGTAGGGACCCGTCACCTCTTTGAAGACGTTGAGGAATTACAACGCCAGGCATCAAAGGAGTGAAGAGATGTACCCTTAAACCGAGGCAAAGATTTGTAAGGAATAGGGGTGGTTGATTGTTAGTTTTAAGACATCGCGGTCGAGGTTAAGGACGTCATAGTCCGTGGATTTTAAGGACTCCACAGTCCGGTATTTGCTCTGGATGCTTCACACGGGTTCACTGCCGTGCTTGGCGAGGACCAGGCTCCGCTCTGGGCGTTTTCCGTGGGGTCAAAGAGTGACGTTATCCACGTTCCACGTAACCAGGAATTTTGCACTAGATGCTTCACACGGGTTCACTGCCGCGTTAGGCGAGGACTAGGCTCCGCTCTGGATGCTTCGCACGGGTTCACTGCCATGCTCGGCGAGGACCAGGATCCGCTCTGGACGTTTCCCACGGGGTCAAAGAGTGACGTTATCTGCTTTCCACGTAACCAGGAAGTTTGCACTAGATGCTTCACACGGGTTCACTGCCGCGTTAGGCGAGGACTAGGCTCCGCTCTGGATGCTTCACATGGGTTCACTGCCATGCTCAGCGAGGACCAGGATCCGCTCTGGACGTTTTCCACGGGCTCAAAGAGTGACGTTATCCGCTTTCCACGTAACCAGGAAGTTTGCACTAGATGCTTCACACGGGTTCACTGCCGCGTTAGGCGAGGACTAGGCTCCGCTCTGGATGCTTCGCACGGGTTCACTGCCATGCTCTGCGAGGACCAGGATCCGCTCTGGACGTTTCCCACGGGGTCAAAGAGTGACGTTATCCGCTTTCCACGTAACCAGGAAGTTTGCACTAGATGCTTCACACGGGTTCACTGCCGCGTTAGGCGAGGACTAGGCTCCGCTCTGGATGCTTCGCACGGGTTCACTGCCATGCTCGGCGAGGACCAGGATCCGCTCTGGACGTTTTCCACGGGGTCAAAGAGTGACGTTATCCGCTTTCCACGTAACCAGGAAGTTTGCACTAGATGCTTCACACGGGTTCACTGCCGCGTTAGGCGAGGACTAGGCTCCGCTCTGGATGCTTCACATGGGTTCACTGCCATGCTCGGCGAGGACCAGGATCCGCTCTGGACGTTTCCCACGGGGTCAAAGAGTGACGTTATCCGCTTTCCACGTAACCAGGAAGTTTGCACTAGATGCTTCACACGGGTTCACTGCCGTGTTAGGCGAGGACTAGGCTCCGCTCTGGATGCTTCGCACGGGTTCACTGCCATGCTCTGCGAGGACCAGGATCCGCTCTGGACGTTTTCCACGGGGTCAAAGAGTGACGTTATCCGCTTTCCACGTAACCAGGAAGTTTGCTGATTGTATCCGCATTTCACGGGATGGGGGTTGACTCTTGGCGATATGTGTCGCCGAGCCATGGAACTTGGGGTTGCCGCTGTTCCGTTTCGCTCGATGTTGTGTCGTCGAGACAATGAAGCTAGGAATTTGGCTTTCACTTCATTTGCTGGTATCGCGTCTGCTGTATCGAGACGAATGCCACGGTGGTGATCACTAAGTTATCTGTGAACCGCCGAGATTTTGCTTGCTTCTTTTTATTGCAAGTCGTCCCATCATTTCGGCTATTTTGTCATGCATGTGTGGCTTGCTAGCTTTTTCGCGGCAAGCTCGGATTTTTTGGATACCGGTTTCGGCATCAGCACCGCTACAACTGGAATGTTGCCAGGAGCAGGTCATAATTTGCCTCTGTCGACGTTTGATCAAAAGGTGGCTTAGCAAACAGGGTTAAGGGTCCTGTCGACCAAGGCTTTTGACTTCATGAGCCGTAAGGGTCTCACAAAGGTGTTTCTCCCTACAAGTCATGAGGATCTTGCAGGTGTGTTTTCTCCTTAAGAATCGTGGGGATTCTTAAGTGCATGTTCTCTTGTAAGTCGTAAGGATCTTACAAAGAGGATTTTCCCCTTATAAGTCGAGAGGACTTGCAAGGGTTGTTCACCATATGGATATATCCCCAGTCACGGGTGGGACTTTATTAGGGAAATGTTTATTCGCGCCCGTGGATTGTATACAAGGGTCAGTTCGAGCCGCTTGTAGGGCAATGTCGGAGGTTGTGGAGGATTTGCTTAAGAACAGGTTTAGGTCTCTGTAACTTAAGACTTTCAAATCTTATGAGCCGTGAGGGTCCCATAAGAGAGTTCTCCTTACGAGTCGTGAGGATCTCGTAAGTGTATTTTCTCCTTAGGAATCGTGAGGATCCCTAAGTGTGTTGCTCCTTTGTGAGTCGTAAGGATCTCACGCAGGTGGTTTCTTCTTACAAGGTCGAGAGGACCCTATAAGTGTCTTTTAACGAGGTTGCGCCCTTTCGGGTTTTCACAAACACTCGCCGGTAGTCCTGCTGTTTTTACTCACGGAGCCCTTTCGGGTTTTCATCCGTGCCCATTTTGCTTGTGGACATACCGTTTTTTTTTTATATATTATTATTTTTTTTTTATCTCGTCAGCCTAAGGATGCTGCGGTAGTAGTTTAGGGACGTTTCGGTCCGTCGTTAGTTTAAGGACGTTTCGGTCCGTCGTTAGTTTAAGGACATTTCGGTCCACCGTTAGTTTAAAGACGTTTCGGTCTGTTGATAGTTTAAGGACGTTTCGGTCCGTTCATAGTTTAAAGACGTTTCGGTCCCTTGTTAGTTTAAGGACGTTTCGGTCCGCCGTTAGTTTAAAGACGTTTCGGTCTGTTGATAGTTTAAGGACGTTTCGGTCCGTTCATAGTTTAAAGACGTTTCGGTCCCTTGTTAGTTTAAGGACGTTTCGGTCCGTCGCTATGGGAGGGCCAGCTACTGCTTGTAAAGTCTGAGCCTAAGAAGATAGCGAGCGGACATAGTCGTCGTCATCTACCGTTGACCCAGGCTGTGGCTCGCTAAGCATAGTATTTCTTCAAGAAGCGGCTATTTATTGGCCTGAAAGGCTTCTCACCGTGCATGTCCACGAGTAGATAGGCTCCACCCTGGTAAACCTGGTCTATGATGTACGGGCCTTCGTAGTTTGGCTCGAATTTTCCCCGCTTGGCACGGTTGGGGATCATAGGTCTTTTGACTACTAGCACGAGTTCGCCTTGGCGGAATGCCCTTGGCCTGGTCAATCTTTCGTACGAGCGCGTCATCTTTGCTTTGTAGGCTTCTAGATGTTGTTGCGCTATAAGTCGGGTTTCGTCGAGGGCATCGAGCTCCTCAAGTCGAAGGTGAGCATTTTCTTCGTCGGTCAGTTCATGGTGGACTGCAACTCGTAGAGAGGGTAACTCTATCTCGAGGGGGAGTACTGCTTCCGTCCCAAATACCAACGCGTATGGCGTTGTATTTGTGGCCGTCTTGAATGTAGTTCGATAAGCCCAAAGGGCTTCTTGCAGCCTCTCGTGCCAGTCTCTCTTATTCCGGGAGACGGTCTTTTTTATGATCTTCGTCAAGGTCTTATTGAAGGCCTCGGCCAGACCGTTGGCTCGTGGGTTGTAAACTGAAGAATACCTCCAGTCTATATTGTGCTGCTGCGCGAAGCGGCTAATCTTATGGCTCCTGTAGGCTGGCCCGTTATCGGAGATAATCCGCCGTGGGGTTCCAAACCGATAGATGACGTGCGTTTTGAAGAAATGGAGGATATTCTCCGTCTTCACTTCCCTCAGTGGTACTGCTTCTGCCCATTTGGAGAAGTAATCAGTTGTCGCCAGGATAAAACGGTGTCCCCGAGATGATGCTGGTTCAATGGGGCCGACTATGTCAGTCCCCCACATCTCGAATGGCCAGCTGGCCACCGTTGGGTGTAGCGGATTGGGATGTTGGTGGATAAAGTCTCCATGAATCTGGCACGAGTGGCATTGCTTTGCATACTCGAGGCAGTCCTGGATCATTGTGGGCCAGTAGTAGCCCATTCGTTTAATCTTTAACTTCATCTTTGGGCCTGCTTGGTGAGAACCGCAAAGTCCGTCATGAACTTCCTGAACGACTTTTTCTGCTTCGTCAGGTCCTAAGCCTCTCAGCCATAGAGAATCGAGCGATCTCTTGTATAGGGTATGGTTGACGAAAGCGAAAGATAGAGCTCGTTTCATGAGCTGATGTCTTGAAGACGCTTCTTCGGGCATTCGGCGGGACTTAAAGTAGTCTATGAAGACTTCCCTCCAGTCTTCGGCCTTCTCATGGTCCTTTATTTGTAGGGTCATCTGCTCAGTCGCTCCCTTTTCTTTGCATGATTCCGGAGATATTTCTGCCGGGGCGAGCACTCGACGGCTTTGTACCACGATTCTGACGTCATCGAGGTTCTCGTCAGCCAGTTCTTTAGCGAGTTTGGCCAACGCGTCTGCTTTGCTGTTTTCCGCGCGCGGTATGTTCTCCAAAGTGTAGGAGGGAATTCGGGACAATAGTTGTTGCACCCTTTCGCCGTACTTCACCAGCTCCGGTTTGCACGTCTGGTAGTCACCATTTACTTGACTAACGACCAGCTGAGAATCCCCGTATATGAGGAGGTCTTCAATCCCCATGTCAATGGCAAGCTCGAGACCTGCTATCAGGGCTTCGTATTCAGCTTCATTGTTTGTCCTCGGCTCTGTTAAGGAGAAGGCGAAGCGCATTATCCCTCCTTGTGGAGTTGCAAAGATGAGGCCTATCCCTGACTTGATCATTGGGATACCTTGCTTTTGCTTCTTTATAGAGGATGCCCCATCGAAATAGATCTCCCATCGGGTGCTTCCACTGCTAATCGCATCAAATGCATGCTCGTCCGGCGAGTCACAATTCAAAGGAGAATCGGCCGGTATCGGGGGCTCAGCAAGGAAATCGGCAATGGCCTGGCCTTTCACCGCCTTGAGAGGTTGATATGTTATCGAGAACTCCATCAAAAGCAGGGCCCATTTAGCGAGTCGTCCCGTCAATATGGCTTTTGACATCAAGTATTTAAGAGGATCCACTTTCGAGATGAGGCAGACTTCGTGTGCCAACGCATAGTGCCTGAGCTTTGTTATCGCGAAGATTAACGCCAAGCAATGTTTTTCAATGGGAGAGTAATTGCTTTCTGCCCCCAGTAGAACTCGACTTAAGTAGTAGAGTGCTCTCTCTTTCCCCTGATCGTTCTCTTGCGCCCATAGTGCGCCCAAGGAACCTTCGAGGGCGGTTGTATAAAGAATGAGGGGTTTTCCCTTGACCGGCGCGGCCAATACCGACGGGTTCTGCAGGTACTGCTTGATCTCGTCTAGTGCACCTTGGCATTTTTGATCCCAGACGAATGGGGTTCCCTTCTTCATCAGGTGACTGTAGGGGCGGCATTTGCCTGAAAGATTTGCGATAAATCGCCGGATGTATGCGAGCTTCCCTTGGAGAGACCGCAACTGTTTGAGGGTTCTTGGCGGAAGCATTTCCATGATCGCTTTAATTTTTGACGGATCTATTTCAATACCTCGGTGTCGGATGACGAATCCCAGGAATTTTCCCGAGGAGACTCCAAACGCGCATTTGAGGGGATTCATCTTCAAATTATATTGCCGAAGGCGTTGAAATACAGTTTCCAGATGCTTTAAATGATCATCGTATGACATGCTCTTTACTACGAGGTCGTCGATATAGCACTCGACGATGTCATGTATGAGGTCGTCGAAGATCTTTGTCATGGCCCTTTGATAGGTAGCGCCGGCGTTCTTTAGACCGAAGCGCATAACCCTGTAGCAAAATACACCCAAAGGGGTCCGGAAAGCGGTGTGCTTCTGGTCTTCGGGATGCATTTTTATCTGATTGTATCCTGAGGAACCGTCCATAAAGGAGAAGATCTCGTGAGTGGATGTGTTATCTATCATTAGCTCGGTTACCGGTACTGGGAAATCATCTTTTGGACAGGCCTTGTTGAGATCCCTGAAATCCACGCATATACGCACCGTCCCATTCTTCTTCATCACCGGGACGATATTGGCGATCCAATCGGGATACTGGACTTCTTGGATAAATCCAGAATCGATCAGTTTCTTGACTTCGGCGTTGATGCTCATCTCAAGCTCGAGTCGCATCCTTCTTGGCGCTTGCTTGACTGGCTTGATATCCGGGGATATTGCTAATTTATGCACGGCAACCTCCGGATCTAATCCTGGCATCTTAGAGTAGTTCCACGCGAAGCAGTCTTTATGCCGTAGAAGCACGTTCTTTAACGCGGCCACCCTTTCTTCAGAGAGTATCTCGCTGACAAATGTTGGTCGCGGGTCCTCTGCCGATCCCAACTCAATTTTTCTGAGGTTATCTGCGGTAGTATGTATACCGTCTTCCAGTTCTTTCGGAGCGGGCGGGAATTCTGAGATAACCTCATCATCGCTGTTTTCGAAGCACCGGGGAGGGTTGTCTATCGTAATCGTATAACAGGCGCGAATCCATTCCCGGGGCCGAGGCGGATCTGGCTCTGCTCTTGTGGCCTTGGGCTCGTGCCTTCATGGCGGCGTTACCCTCCAACTGTTGGATAAAGCGAATCTGCCCCGTCGGTACTGGTCCTCGACCCAGTTCTTGAAGGTGAAGCAGTCTTCGGTAGGATGTCCTGCGGCTCGGTGATAAGAGCAATAGCCCGAGCGAGAGGCCTTATTAGCTTGCTTAGGGTGTCTAAACTCCGAAAGCGCGATCGTCTGATGTTTTAGGGCGAGCTTGAGTAACCTTTCCGTCTTGTCTCGGGGGAAGGAGTACGCTCGACTCATCTTTTCTATGAAGGACGAATCCGAGCTGTGCAATACCCGATTGCGTAACCCTCTAACCCTGCGTCGTTGTTGTTGGCTCTTTTTCCCGCTTCTCGACTTATTTCCGTCTCCGCATCGGGCTTTTCGCATGATGGGTTGACAAGGATGAGCGTTCTTGCCTTTCGCAGCCTGTTGAAATAGACGTTGCGCCCTGGCCTTCTCGTAGATGGCCATTTCGTGGTTGGGGTCTTCCCGACCCTTCTGACCCACTTTCTTGATAGGCTTGTCCATTTGTTCTAGAAATGACGGACTTGGCGCCTCAATCGCGTGGTCTGGTTTTGATGAGGGGTTGGCATCTCCTGACAGGGCGTCCTCCTCTTCATCAAAGGTATATATAGCGTAGCTGTTATGAGCCCGTTCTCGCTTTCCGGTTCTCGCGTATCCAAGCCCTAGTGTCTCCATTTTCCCATTAGGCAATTTGCGTTGGGTTCCAGGGAAATCCCAAATCCTGTTGTAGAACCGAGCCTGTTGAACAGTTTGTTTTAAGGGTACCCCTTGGCGCTTCAATAGCTTCTTTAATCCATTTGTATAGTATCTGGGCAGACGGATGGGCTGGAGTCTGTCGCACGTAGCGTCTACGCCGTGCCAGATCTCTTTCTCTATTTTCGACTCTGAGGATCGGTAGAATAGGATCACCTTCTCACCCTTTCGCCTGGGGGGGACGTAAAACGTTTGCAGCTCTTGCACACTGTGAGCTTGAAGCGTGTCGAGGTCCTTGTAGTGTTCTCGCGGTACCATGGTGATTTGCAGGTTATGGTCATCGCCCGGAGGTGTTTGCATTGAAAGCCGATTGGAGAATACGGCGTTGACCTCATCTTCCGAATCACTTCCGAAGACCAGTATGGGGGTGGGCGTCCTCCGGTTGTTGCGTTGAGATGGCCCCGTATAAACTATCTCTTCTTCTTCTTCGGTATCGCTTCCGAAAACAGGGATGGTGGCGGCGGCCTTGTTCTCCGAGTCGTGACACCTTTCTGTATCTTCAAAGTCTGGCAAGAAGTATTTCGCATCCTCGTATTTGCGGACTTCGTTCACGGAAAATGGGTTCAGCTCACCCGTTACAGTATACTCGAAACCATCTTTAAAGTACTTCATACACTGGTGTTGTGTAGAAGGGACGATGTTATACTCGTGTAACCAAGGACGGCCGAGCAAGGCGTTGTAACAGGTCTTAGCGTCAATGACATGGAATTTGATGTCTGTGATGAGAAGCCCGAAGCGTAACGTTAATATCACGGAACCGAGAGTCCGTGACGATTGTGAATCGAAACCGGAGATAGTAATTTTGTCCCGAGCGAGATGCTGCACACTCATGCAGATTTCCTTCAACACCCGAACATTAAGGAGATTAACGGAGGATCCGTTATCCACCAGGATCTTGCCTATCTTGATGTCATGGCAGTACCCAGAGACATATAGGGGACGATTATGGTCGCACGTCCCGAGAAGGAGGTCTTCATCACCGAAAGTGACGTCGGCCGTATGCACTTCTTCCAGTTCGTCCTTCATCTTTTCAGTGGCGAGAAAGGCTTGGAATTGCTCAGGTTCTTGTAGTGCCTTAATTAGTGAGTCCCGTGCTTCTTTTGATAATAGGAGGGCGTCGAGAATGCTAAGCTGAGAAGGTAGATTTCTTAGATGCGCGAGGATGTTATAGTCCACTTTACTCCTCCTAGGAGGGTCTTTGGCCGCCAGTTCTTTCGCGACTTGGTCATCCAAAGTGATATCTTCAGTGACCTTTTCCTTTCCCTTATCTTTTCTGTTCGTAGGCCCGAGATTCCTTTCTGGGAGTGTGCGATTGCGCAGTTGAGTGTTTCCGCAGGCTTCTGATTCCTCATCTTTCCCTAACGCGGATTCTTCAAAGAGAGGGCCCAGAGTCACTTCTTCATCAGAATCGCTCCCGAAGGTGAGAACTTGCGACCCCTCGGCATGAGCCATATAACAGTTGCCAGTAATTCTGTTGAGCCCGTCGACAGTGCTTCTTTGCTCCCGACGGATCTTGCGTTTCATGCGCTTACAATGTTGCCGACGAGCAACATATCCTTGCCACCATATCTTAAAGGCGTCGCACTCCTCTATGGGGTGTGAGATTTTCCGATGGTATGTGCAATAGTCAGGGTGTTTCTCTGCCCCATCGTGCGTGTTTCCTTCCGAGGGGGTAGCCTCATTCCCGTTGACATGGCTTTGACGAACCTTTTCCTCGTCTTGAATATCTTCTTGTCCATTTCGAATGCCTTTCGTTCTGGCAGGGGTAGTTCAACTCCTTCATTCGGTCGCCCGCATTTGGTTCCTTCTGATGCTGCCATCTCACGCTCCTGATCTGCTTTACTTTTTAGACGAATCTCGTCTAGGAAGGCATTGATCATATCAGTTGTCAGCCTCGCACGCTCTGGTTCGGGCTCCGCCTCTGGCTTCTTGATGTCAGGAGCTTTCTTGCCATCGGTAAGCGAGTAGGAGATTACGTTACAACTTGCCACGTACTCTTCGGATTCATCCGATGAGCTCCCTCCATCATCTTCGTCTTGAAAGGTGTGGTTGAGGAACTCTCGCAGCGTGACAGGAGTTCGTGCCTTTTGATTGTATTCTTCCAGCGCGTCGATTTGCTTCTGCAAGTTCGTGCGCTCGTCTCTAAGCTTCGCGGGCTTCTTGGATTTCTTCTTCTTTTTCTTCGAAGCTTTTGACGGCTGGGCGTGAGTATTTGGGCCCTTATCACGAGTCTTCACAGTTGGGCGGGGCTTCAACATCCCTTCGATAATTTGAGGTTCAAGAGGGTCTTTCCATTCGATCGCAGGGCACGCATGAAGGTCTCTCAGCATCCTTTTGGTCTTCGTTGATAGCACGACCTCCCATGGAACTTCTTCGACAAAGGAGCAGGTTGCCCCCGGTGTGTCTGCCTTTTTAGGAGTTTGTGGTTGTGGCGGGTTCACCTTCCACTTTTCGGACAGTACAAACTTCCCTTGGAGGTATTGATCTTCGATCCATCCTTTGAAGACGAAGCAATCTTCAATCGGATGACTTACCGTCTGATGGTAAGGGCAGTAGTTGGGGTTATTCACCTCACTAGGTTGTGGCGGTCGCCTTGGATTCGGGAGGTTAATAAGTCTGTTGCGTATTGCCAGCTCAAATAACCGTCTCGTCTTGTCTCGTGGGAACGAGTAGGGACGCTTCATCTTTTCATTATAATATCGGCGTCTTTCTTCCAATTGATCTGCCGATTTCGGGGCGTCGGGTTGCTGTTGGGCATTCGCGACAAAAGTTGCCCTTCCTTTACCCTTGTCATTCCGAGGTTCTGGCTTCGGGGTAGGTGGTCTATGACCCATCTGGTCCATCTGAGCCAACATGTCGATCAAAGCCTGGAATGTGGTTGGCTTAAAGAACATCATAAACTGGGAGATAGTTGCGTGGGGGTCTAAGGTTCCCACGAACATACCCACTGCGGGTGCTTCCTCAATGCGTTGCTCGCATCTCGACTACAAATTCCGCCAGCGTATAGCGTACTGGACCCAGGTTTCGCCTGGATTTACCCTGGCGTTAATCAAAGCAGTAATTGGAGTGCGCTCGCTGGCACTTGCGAACCGCTGAGTGAACAACAACTCCATTTCAGCGAACGTTTTGATGGAATCGTTCGGAAGTTCTGAATACCATTCGAATGCTGTTTCTGATAAGCTGCCAACGAACTGACGGAGTAACAGTTTATCGTCACCGCCGGTGTTACCGCAGAGGGCCCGGAACTGGGCGACGTGTTGATGAGGATTGCCGGTCCCCTTATACACATGGAATTTCGGTATTGTATAGCCTTGCGGGTATTTGATTTGATCGTACCAGCTTGGATACGGCCGCCCCGTTTTCACGACTTGACCAGCTGCCTCAGTTGCATGATGGACCCGGATTTGCTGGGCTATATAGTCAGCCAAGTCAGCCTTAGAGATCGTCTCTTCCTTGGCCGTTGAGAGGGCTGGTGGTGGATTTGACGTCTCTCCTCGGTCGTCCTCCAGAATAATCGGAGGATCTTCGGCGGGTAAGTCTTGCTGGATCATCATTCCTATCACATCTTGAAAGAGAAGGCCCATCCGTTGTATGTTGGCCGCTTGTTCAGCAGCCTCTTTGTCCCTTTTCTCTAGTGTCCGGCGAAGGAATTCAGCGTCGGTTTCTTCCTCCCGGCGTGCGTCTGAGGACGCTTCTGGGTTTTCCTTTGGCCCGGTGAGCGCGGCCATAGCATTCATCATTTCTTGGAGCTTTTGCTGCTGCTCCTGGGATTTCGTTACGGATCGGGTTAGCGGTCGGTGGCCTATAGAAGTGCGGCTCTCCTCCTTTCCAGAGGCCATGTATACGGTGTGGACCATCATGCCCCCAGACTTAGGGTGTCCGGGCTTGTTGCTTTTAGCCGTCGTTGCACGTCGAGGGATCTTCTCGGGCTCCCTCCTTTTATGAGCCATGGAGGTTGAGGGGGCCGTCGAGGCAGGCATCCAAACAGCCTTTTGGGTTTTCGCCTGGTGACCAGCTTTCGGTTGGATTTTCGGCTTCTTGTGCTGGCGGGAGAAGTTTGGATCGACGATCGAGTCTCGGGCTTGCCGCCAAACCTTATAGATTTTGGAAGACAGCCGTTGAGGAGATCGGGGCTGTTCTGATTCTATTTCCACAACCTTTTCTGATGGGGGAGGAGACCTCTTCAGCACTGCGGTAGGGGAATTCCTTCGCACCTTATTTAGCATTTCAAAGCTGTTTCCAGTTGGAACAGCAGCATTAACTTCTACCACCGGGGCTGGTGGAGTCAATCCAGAGGGGGAGTTGCCCCCAGCCTTCCTTATTCGGCGCCAATGACGACGTCGAGCGCGTCGAGCAGACGGCGTAGAGTTAGATATAAGAATGGTTTCATCTTGCCCCCTGTGTGGGTGGGGGGTCGTTGTTGGTGTTAGCCTGTCAAAGACCGATGTCCTTTGTACAGCGGGAGCGGGAGTCGAAGCTGTTAATCTCGTGAAGATCGATTTCCTGACTGGGGAAACCGCCTTGGCGATTTCGGAGGCAGGAGCGGCCTCCTTCTTAGATGCAATCTTCTCTGGGATTGTAGGCCTCATGATGAGTTCGCAAGATTTCTGGCCCAATCTAGAGAAGACCGAGGCGTTAACGTTGGGCGACTCGTTAAGAGGAACCGCGGCAGGGGTAAGACGATCAAAGACCGACTTCCTGAGAGTTTCCTTTGTCAGCACTGGCGCCACGAAGCTTGATGAGGGGAGCATAGTCCCAAAGAACAATCCGGTAGTGGCCTGAGTCACCTGGTCTGCCGGCATTGTGAACAACGAAGCAGCTTGGGGTCCATAGGCTATACCTCCTGGCGAGGTAGAGCGTTGGTCGCAATTGCAGTTTGAGCAGTTGGAGGATTTCGCGGAAGTAGCAGCCATCGATCCTTTGTTTTCTGCAATAGGCAAGACGCCAATTCTTAGTATCTTGAAACCCAAGGGCAACCATTAGCGAACCGCGATTGGTTCGCGAATCATGACACACGAAGTGTGGAGTGGAAAGAGGAAAAGGTCCCACCGGGCGTGCCAGAATCTGTTCCCCTCCGAACGGACACGCGGGACGTCGGGCCGTCTCGCCTGAGATTCGGGGCAGATGCTAATTGGTGCTATCCGTCCACCTCTCCGAAGATGCCAATTTGATCCATGGCACCATATGTCGGAGGTCTAAATGGATGCGTCCGATGTAGCAGACTTCGTCAGATTCCCCCTCGTTTGAGGGGTTTTTGATTGTGGGGACGCTCTTCCCTGCAGGCGGAAGCCCCTGCAGTTAATTACGCTACCGCTTTGCGGTAACAACTTTCTCCTTCTCCAGATGGTCACTTCGTGTCGTGTGTTCGTGTTTTATGTTTCATTGCCCGTGGATCGTTTACGGAGACTGAGTTATGTCGTCGCCCGTAGGGCATGGACTAGTCCAAATCCGCATTATCTTAAATTTGGGTTTGGGGGTTTGGTTTGAGGATACGTCAGCCATACTTGAGGCTAAGATCAACTCAAACGTTTGTTAAGGATACGTTAGTCTAACTTTGTGACTAAGATCAACTTAACGGGATCATTTAGATCCTACAAAAGAGTGTTTGGACTCTAATGTTCCAGTTTAGGGATGTGGCGGTCCATCGTATATGTGGCCGTCGGGACCCGTCACCTCTCTGACGACGTTGAAGGATTACAACGACGGATGTCAGAGGAGTTCAGAGATGTACCCTCGAGCCAGAGTTAATTAAGGGGATTCATAGTCCAGTCTGCTTGAAGGTTTAAGGACGCGTTAGCCATCTTTGAGGCTAAGATCAACTTAAACAGGACCGTTTAGATCCGACAAAAGAGCATATAGGGGCTCTATTGTTCTAGTTTAAGGACATCGCGGTCCATGGGTAGTTTTAAGGACATTGCGGTCCGTGGGTAGTTTAAGGACATTGCGGTCCGTGGGTAGTTTAAGGACATTGCGGTCCGTTGGTAGTTTTAAGACATCTCGGTCAAGGTTAAGGACGTCATAGTCCATGGGTTTAAGGACTCCACAGTCCGGTATGTGCTCTGGATGCTTCACACGGGTTCACTGCCGTGATAGGCGAGGACCAGGCTCCGCTCTGGATGCTTCACACGGGTTCACTGCCGTGCTCTGCGAGGACCAGGATCCGCTCTGGACGTTTTCCGTGGGGTCAAAGAGTGACGTTATCCACGTTCCACGTAACCAGGAATTTTGTATTATGCATGGGTTTAAGGACCCCACAGTCCATATCATGAATGGTCTTCGGGACCCGTCACCTCTTTGAAGACATTGAGGGATTACAATGCCAAGTATCAAAGGAGTGAAGAGATGTACCCTAGAACCGGGATGGATTAAATAGTCCTTGGCCCAATTTGGGTCAAGACTGATCAATTATGTTATGAGCCTACCGGCCCAGTTAATCACAAATTGAGGACTTATGGCCAGCTTGGGCTAAGTCCAGTCAGGTCTGGAATATTGACTCTTTGTTGGTCCATTGAGGGAGAATGTTTGCCTCTATCCCTTTAGCCAATTGGGCCAAAGCCTAGTGTTAAACACTTCAGAGCAATCAGTGTTGAACACTGGGAATAAGGTTGTTGAGTTAGTGTTCAACACTAAGAGATAATTGGTGTTAAACACCAGCAATAAGGCTTTTTCAAATTAGTGTTAAACACTAAAACGGATCAGTGTTGAACCCTGCCAATAAGGCTTTTTAACCAGCATTGAATGCTAAGGCCCGACAGTGTTTTAACACTGGGCTTGAGAGTTTTAAATTTAGTGTTAAACACTAAGGCGAGAAGGGTCACGTGGCAGCACGTGAGAGCGCCCTCCCTTCTTTTGTTCTGCTGAAATTATCATCTCCTTCAAAGCATCACGTGCCATCACGTGAGGGGCATTCAAATGCCTGTGTATTAGAGTTTCTGCCAAGGTCACGTGGGATGCTGCCTCAAAGGGGCTTTCTGCAGGGGTTTTGGGGGGTCACGTGGTGGCACGTGACCCTACCTCTATGTTTTTTTTTTAGAGGATCTGTTACTCCTTTTTTCAGGAATTAAATTCCTCGAACTTTAAATTTCAGAGGAATTAAATTCCTATTTCCTTTTGAAGACTTGTAGAGTTGAACTCTGAATTTTCTGTAGGAATTAAATTCCTCGTTTATGTGGAGAACTGAAGAGGGTTCAACCCTTAATAAAAGCTTTCAAGGAATTATACTTCCCATTTTAAAGAATTATAATTAAGGGAATTAAATTCCTGCTATTTCCATAGAACCACATTCTTAATTAGGGTTCAACCCTGTTTCTTTTGTTTTGAAGGAATTAAATTCCCATGATACAGGGTCGAGCCCTAATTTTATTTTTAAAGGAATTGAATTCCTATAGTTCTGCGAGAATTAAATTCTCATGCTTGCGTTCCCTCTCTATGTTTTGGATCTGCATGGCAGGATCTCAACCCATTGAGAATTAAATTCTCAACCTAAAGGGGAGATGTGCACTTTGCAGATCCTCTATCAAGGAGAGAAGAAATGTGCTCTTCTGTTTTATGTATCAGAGTTAAACTCTGTTGGGAATTAAATTCCCCCTCTTTCAAAAGGCCTTCCTTTTCTTACCTAGGGTTTTTTGCAGAAGATCCAAGTCTTTTCCAAGTATCAAAGCTTTTCTCCTTTTTTCTTTCTCTGCGCGTGTATCTTTTTTGTGTCTCTTGGCTCCTATTTATAGGAGAAGCAGCCGAATAAATTAGTTTTGTGACGAATCTTCATTGAGAGATTTGATTTGCATCCTTCATTCGTTCTGGACCTTTGGATTATTAGGTGAATTTTATTCACCGTTGGATTCCAAATCCAGAGATTCTCCCTTTTTATTTTGGTTAGATTTAAGGGGGAAATCTTTCCAAACCCGAGATTTTCCATAAATAGATGACCTCTGAATCTTTAATTTGATTGGTTCCAGATAACCGCTTTCCTTTGGAAAGATCTGAATTTCTCTCAGAATTTAATTCTGTTGACAAAAAGGGTTTTGAAATCCGGTCACGTGTGACCACGTGATCCATGGTCACGTGTGAGCACGTGACCCCCTTTGGAATGAGCCTTTTCCTTTCTTCTGATTGTTGCTTAAGCGTCACGTGCCACCACGTGACTCTTGGTCACGTGTGAGCACGTGACCTTTGTTTGAACTCTTTTTCCTTGGTTCGTCTGGAGAACGAGTCTACTGTTTTGAACGTCACGTGCCAACACGTGACCCTGGTCACGTGGAAGCACGTGACCTCTTCTGAAGCCTTTTTCTTGACTTGATCAGAGGACTTGTGTGTCTTCGACGCTTGTATTTAAATGTCACGTGTCGCCACGTGACCCTGGTCACGTGGGAGCACGTGACTCTTTCTGAAGCCCATTTTCTTCAGCGTAGTCAGGAGACTGAACTCGACTTGATGATGCTTTTAAGGTGTCACGTGCCAACACGTGACCGCTAGTCACATGTAAGCACGTGACTCTCCTCTGAAGCTTTTCCCAGAAGCTTTCCTGATTTTAAATCAGGAAACAGTGACCTTACAGGTCACTATTGCGTATTGATAGAGCCCCTAGGATTCTTGCTTGACTGCCAGCAGTATGAGGGCGATCATATACGTGGGAGCTGGTTGTCTATAAGCACATCCTTAAAAGGTCCCTAGTCGTGGGAGTTTCGAGACAGGGCATCGATACTCCAGAGTAAATAGTGTATACAGTCGAGACCCCGACGAGGGGCGGTGGCCGGTCTCACAAGCTACTGGTGTCAGTTGGTTCACCTAAGATGTATACAGGTGCTCATTGGGTTATGAGTACACCGGACAGGACTCGCCGGGAACATGCTAGTTGGTCTTATACCTGACGTCAGATAGCAGTTCCCTGGTGACATGTGTACAGATTAGTTCATCGACCTGAGGATCATCATTTGTCTCGTGTGAGTTCCCACTGTACTTTGATTACTACCCTACCACGCTCAAAGGAGACGTGCAAACAGGTTTTAGTTGGGTACAGTCCCGAGCCATATGGAGGCAGTGAGCGGATCTGCAGGGGTTCGTCTCTCCCGGTATTGGGGGTGAGGTCGCGCTGTGTCTAGGAGAGCCATTACACAAAGTCCTTGGCCAAAGCAGGAGATTTACTGGTAGGAATTCTAGTGGTATCTCAGGGTGTTCTGGGCTACACTCCGACATGACTTGTACCGCTTTTGGGGATCTGACTTTTACCAACCCCCTAGGCCCACCATGCGATGCTCATAGACGAACGGACCGGACCGTACGGATATTGTCACTGACAGGCTCAGTAGGGTATCAGGATGAGTTCGCTCATCGACGTCCCTTTTGGTCAATACCTGGTAGCCCGTTACGTATAGGCTAATACCTCTGACGTGCTAGTGGTTAAATCCACAACCAAAGTATTGACGAGTCTTTAGAGTCCCCCACAGACCAGTTTCTCAAGTTTCGGGCGAAACGCTGTAGAGGCCGTATGGAGATATGGCAGGGTTCGATCAGATACGTGCGGTATTGCACGGATCATGATCGGACGGTTAATACTAGCGGGCTTTGGTTTAAGCCGGATCCTAGTATAGTACAGTGTAGATTTTGTCTCATTGCATTTGTATTCGGTTGGAATACAAATGCGGGTATATATATACAGTAGCGGGGTTTTCCTGTAATTTATTACGGGACCAGTTTCATGAAGTTGCCAGTTTTTTTTTCCGTTTCGGCCAATTTTCTTTGTATCTTTCATTGGCTGAAGATTGGTGAAGGGGGGCTTATTTGCATTTGTGCAAATAAGCATTGTGGAGGGTGGTATTTACATATTGCTGTGTCATGATAGTTTCACCATCACATTGACTTCTTGACTTCATCATGGCTTGACCTTTGTAGTTATGATTGGTTGATGGAGTGTGGGTTTTTATTTGTGATCATTTCTTTTCTCATGATACCCCTTTTCTCTCTCTTTGATTATTGGCTCACATCATTCACACTCTCCTCTCATTCTCATCATGCAAGGCCGGCCACATTTGATGGGGGGGCTGTCCCAATTTTGAGAGTGGGGTTTTTGATCTCCTTTGCTTGCTAAAAACTCATTAGCCACCACCAAAGTTCATATCTCTTTTCCTCCACTAAAAGGGCAACTCCCATACAACCCCAAATGAGACATAAGTTCTACAGATAACCTACAGCATCCTTGGGCACGTCGGCTCGCCAACTTCATGCCCGAGTTGCCTCGGTCCAGAGGTGGGAGCCCGTAAAAGAAGCCGGCGACGTGGTGCCCTTCCGGCGAGAAGGTGAAGACCGGAGATTCCGCGAGGAGATCGGGACGACGACGAGAAGACCGGAGGACACGGATCACTCGGTATATCTCTCCACCCCCTTCTCTAGTTAGCTAGGAATAGATTAATGGCCCGATCCGGGATTTTAGTGCACGGTGGTGCCGGTTCAAAAGTTAAAGTAAATTATCGTTTCCGCATTTTGGCCTCGGATTGACAGCCGGGACGCCGCCGTGCACTTACATTGGTATCAGAGCCACGCCATTAACCTAGTCTAGCTTGATCTAATGTGTTTACACTTTCGATCGAACAAAATTCCAAAACCCGCGTTTTCAAAAGCATCAGTTTCTGTCGAAATATTTTTGGCTCGAAAAATTTTTCAGGTTGTTGCAGAAATATATGCAGTGAATTCTAAGACTTCTGTAGAAATTTGGTTGCATGACGTCATAGTTTCACCGCGGAACCGCGGCCAAACCCATGCATTGGCCGCGGTTCCGCCGCTACCTTGACCCCTCTCTGCACCAACTTTGCACAGTAGGCTTCTGACTTGAAAATATTGGTTTTGGTATATTCTTTTTGGGCCCAGAATTTCTTTAAGTGCTACAGTAGTGCTTGGGGGCCCACTTGGGTAAATTTGATCGATCGAAATGTTTAAACATGTTAGTTCACAGTATTTACATTATATCTGTGACCGTGAATGTCACTTGATCGGTAAATCCTGTCTAACTGCTATAGCCCGGTTAGACGGATTTGCGAACGTGACATTCGCGTTGATGTTCTGTGTTGTGCTGTGATGTTGCGGATTGGTCGTGGGGGATAGCCTGGATGCAATGCTAGTACAGTTTTGGTTGTATTATGTACATTTGATATTGCAGGGCGAGCGTCCGACATGTGGACTGCCATCACTGCCTGTTTGTATATTATTCTTTTAGGGCACGACCGGGGTGAGGTCGATGTACCCGTTGTATGTATATTTTACTTTCTGTACTAGGATTACCCCGCGGTGGGGTGCACGGATAGCCGGGTTCTAGAGGGCAACAAGCCCGCATCTCATGGCATTGAGACGGAGGGGGCTTTACTCTAGAATTGGCGGGCTATTCGCCGCACTCGTAGGGGGTACAGGTTGACCAAGGAGGGGTGCCCAAGTTACCGGATTCCGTGAAGTGTTGTGTGGTCCATTCACGTTGCTGAAGGGGGCTGCCTCGCTTCAGGTTTTGGCGGGTAACTTGCCGCGCCCGTAGGGGTCTAGGATTTCATTGCACAGGCTATCCACAAGACCAGGGGAACGTCGGGTTTCAGTAGCGGCTCTGTGAAACCTGGGGATCCCAGATATCTGTATTGTTCTGTGATGCTTATTACATTTCTGTGATGTTGCATTTTATCATGCCTTGAGCAAAATATTATATATTGATATATATACTAGTAGATGTTGTATATGTTTTGCATCCGCGCTAGTCCAGTCCCCGCTCTGTCGTTAGTTAACTAACCTAACGGGTAATGACGGGACCCAGTGGCGAATGCGGATGGCATATACGTACGTCATTATTTTCGTTCTTTGTGGTGTGATCAATTGATGGGACTGCATTGATTCGGATCAATGCAAGCTAAACAAACCTATTCTGATGTTATTGGAACACTTTTCAAAAAGCTGTTATTGCAAGGACGTTCACTTTTGTTTTGCACAGTGGTATTCAGTTGGAATATCCTGCACCTCAGTCGACGAGTCAAGGGCCGAGATCCCTTCACCGGGAGTGACCCCTTGGACAAAAGTTTGCGTCAGGGCAATAACTTCACTATAGCCGATTACTTTTGCTTTGCATCGTGGTATTCAGTTGGAATATCCTGCACCTCATTCTACGGGGAAAGAGCCGAGATCCCTTCACCGGGAGTGACCTCTTTAGCAAAAGTTTTCGTCACTATATTTTTAAAAGCTATCCGGTTCCTTCAACGATATCAAGTTCATTACTTTAAAGGTTTTCGCCAGAAACAATTCGTAGCCTTCCGTCGTTTCATATGAATAGTCAATAAGTATTCAAGCTGTGTATGTTGGCCAAAGTCAAGGCACAGTGATTGGTAGCTATTGGGTATTCATATGCAGCATAGATAGATGCGTTGGTTTGGGGCAGTCGTACTACTATTTTGACCAAAGTCAAGGGTATGTACGGGTGGGCTCAAATTAACCTGGAGAATGACGGGTAGAACTTGACATGTGACTTATGATATGTTGGCCAAAGTCAAGGTCATAAGAGCATGGGGTAAAAATCCACATCGGGAGTTTCTAAAGAAACTGAAACTTGCCAGATATGCGCATAACTTCTGGAGTGTGATAACGTGAGCGGATTCCGTCACGTTATCATGCGATGATAGTTGGATCCCGATTCCCACTGATGAGTTGGTTTACTCCTCGGGTGATCCCGACTAATTCTTCTTTCAGGTTTCGAGGAGAATTTGACGGTACAGTGGGAGGTTTCCAGATTAGATAAATTGGTAACCATTCTGATCTAGGTTAGAGTGCACGCTGAGTGTTTCTTTTCTCTCTCTCTTTGGCAGCGACCATTGACCCGACCCTAAGACTATGACTCAGTGACCAAATTGACCGAACCTTCTTCAACACTGGCTTTTGGATTGTCAGAGTTGCAAACCTCATTACCACTCCTACTTTTACCCTTTTCTCCAGGACACCCCGTATTACTACGAACGTCCACTTCCATTGGTTAAAACCATCATATGGTTAGATACGAACTCAAAGGAATTTATTCGAGGATGGTTTCCGGTTCTGGAGAAAACGAATAGGACTATTCAGTAGTCTTTTCCTTTTACATTCTCTCATGTTGCGAGTACTCCTTGGTTTAGGAGATAGTACACCTATTATGCAAATTGGATAGTCTTCTTCCAAACCATAGGCTGGTGCCGAACGGTAGGGAATGAAGAAAACCAATTAGCATAACGATGGTGTGCAGAAGGTATTAAGTAAAGACATATCAAGGGATTAGTAAGAGGGCAAAGTAAATTGCGACTGCTATTCACGACCAAACCAAGTATTTCTTCGCCAATCCTAAAATCACCTTTGTATTTCTCCAGGACGCTCCGTATCACTACGAAGATCCACAGTTTAATGGATACTCCATCGTATGGTTATATATAAACTCGAAAGGAACTTATTCCAGTTCGGGGATGGATTCTGGTTCAGGAGAAATAGGAATAAGGTTTTTTCGGTTGTCTTTTATCTTCACCTTCTCTCGCATTGCGAGTGCTCCTAGGATTAGGATAGTACACCCATTATGCTTATTGGATAGTCTTCTTCCAAACCATAGGCTGGTGCCGAACGGTAGGGAAGGAAGAAAACCATTTGGCCTAAAGGGGTGTACAG